>CM068587.1:24531033-25123533 GCA_035048485.1 Pteria penguin | reverse complement strand
GCATTTGAATGATTGTTGTGACAGTGACCATGACCTTTGACCTACATTTCAAAAACTTTAACCTTGGTAATAACTTTTGAATTGTGAGAGCCAGAGCTTTCATATTTCAAATGCATATTCCTGGTGACAAGACCTTTCTGATGGTGCAATAATTTTGGACCTTGTGACCTTGACTGTGACCTCCATTTCAAAAACTTTAACTTTGGTTATAAGTTTTGAATTGTGAGAGGTAGGCCTTTCATATTTCACATGCATATTCCCCTGGGGTGGGGTGTATTCAAGGTGTGGGACATTGCAAAATTTGCCTTACTTGGACTTTGTTGCTGCTGGGGGCATTCATGTTTCACAAATACATCTTGTTTTAATTTTGTTATCCACATTTAATTTATGGTCACCTGATAGTCTTTAATCACAAAATTGTAAAAATTTGTCTCTTGCCATTACAAAGCCTGCAGTTCATTTTAAAACAGTCAAGAAATGAAATGAAAATTTTTCAGGACATTTGCATCCCACTTTTACCTACAGTTAATTGAACTTGAAATATGCCATTATAAATGACATTCAAAATTTCACTATGACTTTGGGAAATGTGCACCATGTGCCTTCTTCACTTATATCTATGCCATTCAGAATTAAGAATGTTTTGAATGGAGTTCCTTATACTTTTCTTTGATCCTTTTGGTATCTATCTTACCGCTTGAAATTTGTGCATACATGTTTTCATTCCACCAGTGTTAAAAGCTTTAAAGCCCTTTATTCATCCTATAGTATAAATTCACTCATTTATCATTTTTGTTTTACAAATTCTTTTAATTATTTAAGAAGAAAGTCTTGGGAGTATGAAATAGGAGTATGAAAATAATACCATTAACCTATTAGATAAAATAGATAGACTGTAAACTTAAGGTCAGACAGAAATTTTATCTACTCATTGACATCCCATGAGCTTATGTCATGAGTCAGACAGGAATTTGAACTTTGTATCTGTGTGACACAACACTATAAGGCCTTTGATGTATAAAGTATGACAAACATACTGGTATATTATTATCAAATATCATGGTATACATTTTTGATATAAGAGCACAGATTTCAAGGTAGTCTTATTTACATATCCTGATATTAGGGTGGTCTAAACCTTAGAGTTACACAGGCGACAGAACAGTATTGATCTCAGGGTAATGCCGACTTCATTGCAGTGATGTCATGTTAACTTGGAGATAAACTACTACAGAGGGTTGGTAACATCGCATTACTAGCTACAATTACTTGAAGGACTTTACTTAGTTGTAGGCAGTGATACAGTGCAGAAAATTGGTATGAGCTTGCCTAAAGATATACCTGTAATTACTCTGTAAATTACCTGTAATTGATACAGTTTTATTTTTGTGAGGACCCCCACTTCCTTTATACTGCAAGACATAATTTTCATGGAACAATATACATATCACATTTTATTATTGGCATAGAATAAATGAATTTATGCCAAATTGAAGTTTTGGGAATTAAAGGTATTTTACACTATCAACATAAGTTTAAGGTACTTTGGAATGTATGTAACATGTATTTGTTTACAGTTTCAGGTATGTGGAATAACAGTTATTTAATTATTGTCTATATATTACATTGATGCATTTATTTAGTCTGTATCAGTTAAATATCAAACAATAAGAATGACTATATTCATATATGCAAGGGTCTCACTACCTTGTATTTTAAAGCAACTTTCATCTGAATAATTTTCTAGTATCATGGCCTGTTCAACCACAGTAAGACGAAGACTGTTTTCCAGTTTGACAGATCTCATTCCAGGTTGTAGAGGTCGCTTAATGGTTCATTCCATAAAAAATTTCAAAATATTAGGTAAAAGATAACATGTTCTTATGTCACTTGCAATGTGTTCACTACTGTCAGATATTTATGTAGAATTGTTTTGTACATAGATAGGTACATCCAGATTCCAGTTCTACAAAACCCTTTTGGTCAAAAAACAAAAAGTCTAATAATAAAACTTAAGAGAGGTATCTGGGGCCATTTTTAAGAAGTGAAACCTCCCTTTCATTAATAGAATTTTACAACTGAATGGTTGACCCCACTTTTTGAAAATTACTGCATTATCCTCACTGACGTAATCTATATCTCATAACCAATGATTGTGTGACTCACATGGCTTAGTCCATTTTATTATTCAAATAACATATGTAGTTTTTAACTTCATGGTATTTACAATAAATTAAGTGTCACTCTCTATAATTGTAACGCAGCTCTCTTATATCTGAATATTTTAGTGATCTGTGATTTTTATTGTTTATTCTTTAAGAATATACATGTATTATCTATTGATATACCCTCTTTTTCATCTGTAAGATGCTTTGGCCTTTTCTGTGCTTGATGATAACTCTATTACATTAATCAGTATCTTTGTACTGAGACTGGCCCTTATATCTTGATGATAACTCTGTTACATTAATCAGTATCTTTGTACTGAGACTGGCCCTTATATCTTGATGATAACTCTATTACATTAATCAGTATCTTTGTACTGAGACTGGCCCTTATATCTTGATGATAACTCTGTCACATTAATCAGTATCTTTGTACTGAGACTGGCCCTTATGTCTTGATGATAACTCTATTACATTAATCAGTATCTTTGTACTGAGACTGGCCCTTATATCTTGATGATAACTCTATTACATCAATCAGTATCTTTGTACTGAGACTGGCCCTTATATCTTTGATGAGAAGTCTATTACATTAATCAGTATCTTTGTACTGAGACTGGCCCTTATATCTTGATGATAACTCTATTACATCAATCAGTATCTTTGTACTGAGACTGGCCCTTATATCTTGATGATAACTCTATTACATCAATCAGTATCTTTGTACTGAGACTGGCCCTTATATCTTGATGATAACTCTATTACATTAATCAGTATCTTTGTACTGAGACTGGCCCTTATATCTTGATGATAACTCTATTACATTAATCAGTATCTTTGTACTGAGACTGGCCCTTATATCTTGATGATAACTCTATTACATTAATCAGTATCTTTGTACTGAGACTGGCCCTTATATCTTGATGATAACTCTATTACATTAATCAGTATCTTTGTACTGAGACTGGCCCTTATATCTTGATGATAACTCTATTACATTAATCAGTATCTTTGTACTGAGACTGGCCCTTATATCTTGATGATAACTCTATTACATTAATCAGTATCTTTGTACTGAGACTGGCCCTTATATCTTGATGATAACTCTATTACATTAATCAGTATCTTTGTACTGAGACTGGCCCTTATATCTTGATGATAACTCTATTACATTAATCAGTATCTTTGTACTGAGACTGGCCCTTATATCTTGATGATAACTCTATTACATCAATCAGTATCTTTGTATTGAGACTGGCCCTTATATCTTGATGATAACTCTATTACATTAATCAGTATCTTTGTACTGAGACTGGCCCTTATATCTTGATGATAACTCTATTACATTAATCAGTATCTTTGTACTGAGACTGGCCCTTATATCTTGATGATAACTCTATTACATTATTCAGTATCTTTGTACTGAGACTGGCCCTTATATCTTGATGATAACTCTATTACATTAATCAGTATCTTTGTACTGAGACTGGCCCTTATATCTTGATGATAACTCTATTACATTAATCAGTATCTTTGTACTGAGACTGGCCCTTATATCTTGATGATAACTCTATTACATTATTCAGTATCTTTGTACTGAGACTGGCCCTTATATCTTGATGATAACTCTATTACATTAATCAGTATCTTTGTACTGAGACTGGCCCTTATATCTTGATGATAACTCTATTACATTAATCAGTATCTTTGTACTGAGACTGGCCCTTATATCTTGATGATAACTCTGTCACATTAATCAGTATCTGAGACTGGCCCTTATATCTTGATGATAACTCTGTCACATTAATCAGTATCTGAGACTGGCCCTTATATCTTGATGATAACTCTATTACATTAATCAGTATCTTTGTACTGAGACTGGCCCTTATATCTTGATGATAATTGTTACATTAATCAGTATCCCTGTATTGAGACTGGCCCTTATATCTTGATGATAACTCTATTACATCAATCAGTATCGTTGTACTGAGACTGGCCCTTATATCTTGATGATAACTCTATTACATTGATCAGTATCTTTGTACTGAGACTGGCCCTTATATCTTGATGATATCTCTATTACATTGATCAGTATCCCTGTATTGAGACTGGCCCTTATATCTTGATGATAACTCTATTACATTGATCAGTATCCCTGTATTGAGACTGGCCCTTATATCTTGATGATAACTCTATTACATCAATCAGTATCTTTGTACTGAGACTGGCCCTTATATCTTGATGATAACTCTGTTACATTAATCAGTATCTTTGTACTGAGACTGGCCCTTATATCTTGATGATAACTCTATTACATTAATCAGTATCCCTGTATTGAGACTGGCCCTTATATCTTGATGATAACTCTATTACATCAATCAGTATCTTTGTACTGAGACTGGCCCTTATATCTTGATGATAACTCTATTACATTAATCAGTATCTTTGTACTGAGACTGGCCCTTATATCTTGATGATAACTCTATTACATTAATCAGTATCGTTGTACTGAGACTGGCCCTTATATCTTGATGAGAAGTCTATTACATTGATCAGTATCCCTGTATTGAGACTGGCCCTTATATTTTGATGATAACCCTATTACATCAATCGGTATCCCTATATTGAGACTGGCCCTTATATCTTGATGATAACTCTATTACATTAATCAGTATCTTTGTACTGAGACTGGCCCTTATATCTTGATGATATCTCTATTACATTAATCAGTATCGTTGTACTGAGACTGGCCCTTATATTTTGATAAATATACAAGGACTATTTTGTGACATGTAGTTTTCAGCCATACTCTGAGTTATGCTTTTAGACCTCCACTTCTGAAACTTGTTGGACTGCAAATTTCCCCTCTGTCTGTCACTTTCAATTTTTGAAATATTTTTCATGTTTATTGGATAGTATACATTGCAGATATGTTTTTGTATTATTATTCATTAAAGTTTATCACTGCATATATTTTTAGCATCATCTCCTGCATCACGTAAAGGGAATCTTGGATTTGTTCACAAAATAACAAGATATCACTCCACAGTGGTAAGTTAACTTGTTTAAGCTTATTCCACACTGGTAAGCCAACTTGTCTGGAATATGTGTTTCACAGTACTAAGATAATTTGTCTACGCTATATGTGTCACATTGGTATTCCAACTGCTGCACCTATAAGTCATCTTGTCTAAATTTTCAGTTCCACATTTGTAAGTTAACTTCTCTAGACTTCCTGTTTCACAGTGGTAAGTCAGCGTGTCTGCGCTTCCTGTTTTCACAATGGTTTGTCAACTTTTCTATTCCCAAATGACTGGCCATCTTGTCCAGACTTTCTGATTTACAATGATAATTTTGTTACATTTCATTCATTTTTATAAGCCTGCAAGGGCATATTATGCTATACGACTGTTGCCCATCTATCTGTCTGTCTGCACCATTTTGTCTTCACAATCTTCCTAAACCTTTTGGGGGGATTTTTATGAAACTTGGTACAAATAAAGAACATTATATGTAGATGTGCATATTAGAAGGGGAATGCTGTCCAAAAAAAGATCAAATAATCTACAAAGAATTGAAGAAGAAGAAAACTGAACTATTTTACAAATATCAGAGGTAATCTTAATTTACCACAGTTAGATTAGATATATAGTTATAGTAAGTATGACACCTAGGATAATAAACTGAGGGCATATCATGTACATGTTGTAATCGTTAAGCGGTGCCCAATTTCTATTTTTGAACTGTGAATTGTGTAATCACTATTATAATGAAACTATTGCAAAGTTAGATAATTAAATGTTCAAGGTCACTGTATTGAAGGCTGTTCAACAAATTCGAAATGTAGAGCTATTTTTAGTAAACAGATTAAACATAAGTATGTTTAAGTAATCTGCTTTATCACTATATCTGTGGATATAGCTGCTTACATATTTTCTTGCAGGAGGCAGATGTAGCAAAGAAAAAATCTGTAGAAATTATTCAAAAAGGCAAAGCATTATTGTTGTTTTGGAAGGATGGACGGGAGTCAAGGTTTGTAACTTTAGAATAATATGCAAGGACAGGATGGTTCAGTGGTGTGGCACTGTAGTCTGATGGACTGGGGTCAGTCATGTCTGTCGGTTTAGATTTTTCTATGGTGATTTATAATGCTTATGCTAATCCCTATTTGTCCTTCAGATGAGGAAGTATATCATGTGGTCCTGTTTCACAATATACATAGGTACACTGCTACAGGTAGGTCTGTCACATAGGCATGTAAAAGATCCCATACTGCTTCAGGTGGATCTGTCACATAGGCATGTAAAAGATCCCATACTGCCTCAGGTGGGTCTGTCGCATAGTCATGTAAAAGATCCCACACTGCTCAGGTGGGTCTGTCACATAGTCATGTAAAAGATTCCACACTGCTTTAGGTGGGTCTGTCAAGTAGGCCTGTAAAAGATCCCACACTGCTTCAGGTGGGTCTGTCACATAGGCATGTAAAAGACTCCACACTGCTTCAGGTGGGTCTGTCACATAGGCACATGAAAGGTCCACACTGCCTCAGGTGGGTCTGTCACATAGGCATATAAAAAGTCCCAAACAGCTTCTGGTGGGTCTGTCACATATGCATGTAAAAGATCCCATACTGGTTTAGGTTGGTCTGTCGCATAGGCATGTAAAAGGTCCCACACTGCTTCAGATGGGTCAGTTCCATAGGCATGTAAAAGATCCAACACTGCTTCAGGTGGGTCTGTCACATATGCATTTAAAAGATCCCATACTGCTTTAGGTGGGTCTGTCGCATAGGCATGTAAAAGATCCCATACTGCTTCAGGTGGGTCTGTCGCATAAGCATGTGAAAGATTAGTCCGAAATGGCAGTGGCTCATGCTTGGGTCTGACATTTTTGACTAGTAAAAGATCCCACACTGCTTCATTTGGGTTGGTTGCATAGGCATGTAAAAGATCCTACACTGCTTTACGTGAGTCGGTTGCATTGACCTGTAAAACACCTCTCACTGCTTCAGATGGGTCTGTTGCATTGTACAAAAACTATGCACCAGGCAGATGACACTATAATATAAATAAAATAATCTTGAAGTGCTTTAAAGCAATAAATGTATATATATATAATGAATATTTTTATTGTATTTGATTTTACTCCTGCAAGTCTGTGCTTAATTACTGAGTCTGAGTACATGATATGACTTACTTCTTTGGACCTACGCATACATGCAAGATGTCTGACCTTATTTTTTTTATTGAATTTCATTCTTTTACACAGTCTCATGAATATAATAATAAAAATCTTTACATAATTTATATATATAACAATATAAGTTGTATATTGTAGATTTCACAGTATATGGCTGCGCAATAATTGCCACTGTGGTCAGTGTAAGCAGGCAAATAGCGGACAGAGAATGTTAGATGTGGCACATGTAGACCCTGAAGTAGAAATAATAGACATAGCAGTGACAGGTAAGTCCCAGTTACATCGAGGCTACTGGCCATAATAATAGGAATATTCCTCTAAAATACCCTGTCAGTTTTTGTAAAACACTCACATGGTATCCCTTAATCAACTTTGTTTCTACCTCATTAAGAAGTTTGGATATTTTCTTCAGGTATTCAGTCAGCAGAATTGTTTATTACTATGTAATTGTAATTTGTAATGCTAACTACTGCTAATTATTATTTTTTTTATGTCGTCAGAGTCTGGAGATTTAAAAGTGACCTGGAGTGATGATCACAAAGGAACTATACCTTCCCTTTTCCTTAGGTCTCATTGCTATGATAAGCAAAAGATTGCAACAGAGTTATTATCGTCAACACCAAAGGTACTGTACTGAGATGTTGATGTTTTTGTGGGTGAGTGATTGGCTGAAATGCAGAATTGAACTGAAGATTGTGGGAGTTTTGTGATAAGAAGAGTAGGCAAATGGATGAAATGTGTCTTTTAAAGTACCAAGTTATCAATTTAAAGGTCAAAACCATTACTATCTTTGACATCATAGGATATTATTGTTTTTATACCTCTCTCAAAAATCTATTTTTGGGGGGTACATAGGAATCACATTGTTCATCTGTGTATACATCAGTCGACTTGTCCAGAGGTTTTAAAAGTTGCTCTGTGATATACTGCAACTATATATTAGATCAAACTACAAGATATATTGTTATGGCCCCAGCATTGTAGATTTGTTCGGGCGGGAGTGGGTTATAAGTTTTGGTCTGTCTGGATGGTCATTATTTGTTAACAGTAAGAGATAGGGCTTTGAAGTTTTACAAATCTGTTCATTTTGACATTGCAATCTTGTTGGTACAAACATTTTTGTTATCTCGAGTGTTACCTTTGACCCACTTTTCAAAAACTTTAACTGTTTAATGTAGACTTCTGTCTGGGGCATATTGATAAATAAGGAATGCACAAATTGCTGTAGATGTTGTCCTTGACCTACATTTCCACATGAGTGATCAGATTTTAAAGTTTAAGAAATGAAAAATGCAGACATTACAGAGGTACCTCTAGAACCACTGACCTCAGTGATCCATCATGGGATTGGGAGTGTTATGTTGATTTCAGAGTTTGACCTATATGTTACATATAAACATATGTTTTACTGCAGTATATGTAAATACCCTTGCAAAGTAACAGTTTAACACTTTGGGGTCATTTTTCTTGTTAGTACAGCTTTAGTAACAATTTATTAGTGTTTGTTTTGTGTTTTTTATAGAAGATACCAGAGATGGAGTACAAAGCCGTGATGTCATCAAAAAAGGGGCTTCTCAGGTATAAATTTACTTTTACTCAAAATTTTATCAGTGTATAGTGATGTTTATGGATCATATTGTATCAATTATATGTTTGAGAAGTGAAAAAAATTACGTAGGTAAATAAAGATGTGTTCAATTTCTATATGTTATCATATATTTTATGAAGATGATCATTCATTGCTGATGTATATGTGCAGATTCAAATACATGTATATATATATGCTCAGGATTTTCAACATGAAACTGTTGATAAAAATAAATCACTTGCATAATTGATCTCTGTAATTCAAGTACTTGATTGTCAAGAACTATTCTGGGGTATTTACAAATTTTGATTGCAGTTGGTTGAGACATATAAACACTGAAGGTGTGTGCATACTGAAGAATGTACCATCAGTTGAAAAGACTGTCACTAAGGTAACGATGAAGATATTTGGATAGTAATGAGTTTAATCAAGAAAGGTAATGATGAAGATATTTTGATAGTAATAAGTTTAATCAAGAAAGGTAATGATGAAGATATTTTGATAGTAATGAGTTGAATCAAGAAGGGATAATGAAAGTATTTGGATAGTAATGAGTTGAATCAAGAAAGGTAATGATGAAGATATTTTGATAGTACTGAGTTTAGTAAATAAAGGCAACGATGAAGATATTTGGATAGTACTGAATTTAGTAAATAAAGGCAATGATGAAGATATTTGGATAGATAGAAAGGTAACAATGAAGATCTTTGGATAGTACTAAGTTTAGTAAAGAAAGGTAATGATGAAGATATTTGGATAGTACTAAGTTTAATAAAGAAAGGTAACGGTGAAGATGTTTGGATGGCTATCATTGATTTAATTGGAAAAATTTGCATAGAAAAGGTGTACATTTGTTATGACCATTATCTAAGTTCTAGATGTGAGCCCTTAGAAATAGGAAAATATATTTCTCCATCTAATGAGGCCTTAACCTTCAAATCTATCCCATGGTTTTATGTGTTTTCTTGATACTAAAGATAATGTACGCAGTATTTTTTTTCAATGCATTGCTCAAATACAAACACATTTAGCAAAAAAACAAAAACCTTGGTGAATTTTTTACCAGTTTGCAAAGCAGGTCTGGTCTATGAATTGGCGAAGTCTGTCTGTCTGTCTGTTTGTCCGGATTCAACAATTTGTGTATAGCTTGATCTCTAGCATACCGTTAATGATACCAACTTCAGACTTGGTCAGTTTGTAGACAGTGATGAGTTCTTCCCACGGGACGGAAAATTAAGTGACCTTGACCTCGATTTTACACTTCAGTGAACACAGTCTGGTTTTGCTTTTAGCTTGATCTCATACCATTAATGATACCAGCTAAAAACTTCTGGAAACATCTTCAAACTTAAAGAGACATGTTTCTCGATAAGATTCTACAGGTAGGCTATAATGTTATGCTTTGCAGTCCAGTTTGATGGTTTCCTGTTTTCTTTGGAGTTTTCTTTGGATTTAATGATATGAAATAATTAGCATACAGAGACCTCTGAATAGGACTGAATGTGTTTGTGAAGTTGACTTTTTGTGTTACATGCATGTATTATTCATGTTTGTACCATTAGTTCTGGGTTTAATAGGGAAATTTTGAAGTAATATTCATGTCTGTTTGTTGTTTTAATCTAAGATGGTAATGTAGTTCTTTATTGATATCTCTAATACCAAGAAAATGGTCTTTATGCTTGTAAGGAAACATGAATAGAGTGACGTTGAACCCATAGTTCTTTGGTCTCATCATAAGAAAAGTAGTCTGTCCTGGTATTTTGTTTTCTCTTCTCTCAGTGATACCCTAATTATAACAAGGATTAAGCTCATTAGATTTTATTTCATTTTCAGCAATAGAAATACTGATATCTGCTAAGAAGTGAATTTTGAATATTTATACTTTTAGGTCGCAGAAAGAATAGCTCCAATACAACAAACAATATATGGCACAGTAAGTCATTAGTAGAATTCAGTGGTTTTATACAACAAAACTTATACTTCTTGATCCCTCAATATTATGTATTGGTTCTTATAATGAAGACCAAGATCACATGTCTTTGGCATCATTTATCCAAAGTCAGGGTCATATTTTCTTCAGGGTCATATAATTAAGGTCAAGGTTACTTTGCCTAGATTTTTTTTTCTTTTGTGAAAGAGTTAAGTCTAAACCCATAAGTATATTTCTGGATTGCTTATCTTTCAGTAACCTTTGTTGTTGGGTGGGATCATTCTCTTAAACCTGCAAGTTGTATACATGTATAGGTTTTGTTTGTATATTTATTCTTGTTTTACATCACACTAAGATCATTGTACTTATAAAGTGGCTGATGCAGTAAACAGAAATTTAGACATTTGTAACAGACCCATGCAAAGCAGTGAAGGATCTTTCACATGCCATGTCTACAGTACCTCAAGTTCAGTTGTCTTATCTAAAAGACAGAACACTGATGACCCATCGATGGGACTCAAACCAAACACTTAACCGACTGAGCCATGTATATGTATAGCTGATTTGTACAAAAGTCATACACATTATACACATTACTTGTATATTTGTTATATTATGATTTTTAAAAAGGTTTTAAGTAAAATCACATTAAAGAAACAATACTTGTGTGAAGGGGTGATTTTTAATTTTGTCCAGCGTGTGAAGCTCACAAGTTCTAGCCTAACCAGACTCATGACCCTGAAGTATGTGCATCTTATGGCCAGAACAGCTGTAGTTTATGTCCAGGAGAGGTGTATCAAGGTCCTGAACTGCCCATAGCGATGAAGCTCAGTAGCAAGTCTGAATTTCATTCAGTCTCGGATAGTACACCACCACTTAGATGTGAAATTCAACACAAACAATTTGAATCATGCCAGCAAAAATAAAAAACAAATCCCCAAAATGTGTAGTGTATATATGTATCTGTTGTGTTTGACTTACTTATCACTAATGATCTTTACGTCTGTATTTTGTTCAGAGCTTTGATGTTGTGAGTACGCCTAAACCTATAAATGTGGCCTATTCATCAGCGGGTTTGGATTTCCATATGGATCTGATATACTATGAGTCTGCTCCAGGTCTCCAGTTCCTCCACTGTATGAAGTAAGCACCATATGGTATTTTGTATTTATGATCTACCTGTTGTTTGTCTGTCTGTTTGTCATTGGTCTTTTAACTTTTTACATACTCAATTAATTTAGAATCAGGGGCTAAAATTGGTAGGGATAAGTACTTGACTGTTGTTTTCTTGGCCAAGATTGGTCAAGGGACGGATCTTGGGAGGAATGATATAGGTCCCAGAGGATACCTTCCTTTGACAAACTCATACTGCACTGTATACAATAAGGTCAACACTTTGAATTGAAGAGATCTAGAAGGTTGTCTTGTGTTGTTTTTTTTTCCATTCTGAAATGAAATCATGACCGAATGACAGGAATGGAAACGTGATGTGTGAGAGTGTTTATAAGGATATGATTTAGTTTGTAATTTGATTCTTAAGAATATTTTCGAAAACGAACACTCTTATTTGAGAAATTCTAGTATTTTAAGGTTTTTATTGTCACCTGCTGAAGGCACACAGAGGAGCACAATGTATCTTTTGCCTTATTTGCATTAATCTTTGTCAATGATTTACAATGTATTTGTATTGAATTTTCATACTGTCATTACTCTGAGTATTAGTCATGTATGACATCACTGACATACCGATGTAGATATGGACAGAAAAAGTATTGATAAACATCCTAAATGCATTATTATATATGAGCTATAAGTGCTATTAACCACATTATATTGGCATTAAATATTCTTTTCATAATAACTTGAAGCTAACTATGGGGGTGTGTCTTGCTCATTTTCAGTCATTGTCATATCAGTTTAAAGCAGCACTATCTTTATACTTGCTGTAATTCTTAAGATTTATTATTCATAATTCCTAGATTTGATGACTGCGTTAGCGGAGGAGAAAGTCTTATTCTAGATGTGTTCTATGTGGCTGAACAATTTAGAAAATCTCACCCCGAGGAATTTCAGATTTTAACTCAAATTCCAGCTACTTTTCAAAAGATTCATTATAACAGGTATGATACATTATCCAAAATAATATTCATTGAGTAATGAACAATAGAAATTAATCACCTGTCGATAACCTTTTTGCCAATTTTAAATGATGTAAGGGGAAATACCGGCCAAATACAAAGTTGCCACTTAGATTTGTGTCAAATTACTCTGACGTTACTTTCCAAGCGTTAACGTCATAGTGAAATTCCGGCAAAAACTGGTTTGTCCGGTATAAGACCCCTTACATCATTTGAAATTGGGAAAAGGTCTATTGAAATGTATATAACCAGAGATGGTTGTACATATCCCTATATATTTTTCTCTCGTAAGTTCAAAATAGAAATATTCAAAATATATGTATTTATATAGAATATTATATAACTTGTTTGATGTCTTTTTCAAGCCCTTGGTAATTTTGAAAATAAAGCCGGTATAGTGTCATCCATCAGACCATGCCATCTGTAGAGATTTCTGTCACACTGTCGTAGTTATCAGAACATAGCCAAGTTAGAGATTGAATGGAGTATGTTCATAATTAATTAATAAATGCCTTCTGATTAGTTGATTGTCTTGTATTTTATATGTGTCTTTCTATAATATGCTACGTAAATACATGTACTTGTGTTACCTACCATATATACAAAGAGAATAGCTATATTGAATGATGAATGAAACCTATGCCTTATTCATTCCTTGCTTCTGGCTGACTAGTGTATTAATTTCCATTCTGTGTCATAATCAACGATAATTTTTTATATGGGAAGGGGAGGGGGTGTTAACAAATTTCTTTGAATTTTTTTTATGAAAACTTAATAATTGTTTGAAATACCTTATTCTATCTTCCCATTTGTTTTTGGCCAGAAAATAATAAAGACTTTATAATTGTTTGAAATACCTTATTTTCTTGTTCCATTTGGGCTTTGCTATAAAATAATTCCTTCCCGGTTGGAGAATTCTTGTCATATAGACATAATGAGTTTATTTTGTTTTATATTTTACTCCAGAGAACAACCTGTTCACATGGTTTACCAGAAACCACATATCTTTCTAAATCACAGAGATGAGGTCAGTATCTGTGACAGCTATTCTCGTTATAATGCATGATGATATAGATTCCATAGACGGTTCATAGAAAATTCAATTTATTTGGTAGTCAGAGTCAGCTGGTCTTTTTGCTATTACTGTATAACTTGGAACTTACAGGAATTCAAGAATTTCAATGTGACTATTATCACATTGGTCTGTGTAAATAAAACATTATCCTATTATATGTTTTAATGACATGCAGTATATGGCTACTTACTGTGTATATATATATTTTTAAATGGCAGTTCTGTTATACCTTCTCAAGAATATGATATTGAGTATTGATCATTTCTGTTATTCCACATCTTCATTTCTTCTATCTTCTTTCCTTTGTGTCTGAAGTGTTTAGGTCAGTTCCAAAGAGCTATATGTAGTAGAGATTTATTAATGAGACGTCATACATACATATCTTGGTGAAAAACTTAAACCATGACAAAATATGATGCACTATAGATTGGCTATACATGTATCATATTTCTATTTTCTGATTTGTCATATCTTTTATTTCTTGATTGCATTTAGTTTTATTCCAAGAAGACCAAGCATTTTGCTGTGACAATAAAGAAGATTTCATATGCCCTGACAAAAAGTTTCCATACATAATTTTAACAAAAACATTTGTATTTACATTTGTTAGTCTTGATTTTACATTTGGACAGTTGGAGACTACTGCCTCATCATTTTAATCTCCCCCCAGTGTTGTATTGATAAAACTGATAAATGGACACTTTTATTTTACAGATTGTCAGTGTTAATTGGGCACCTGCATTTGAAGGTCCTCTCAATGTAGACCCAGTAAGTTGTATTCAGATTTTAGCTTTGTTGATCTAAGTCCAGTCATCATAACTGTCAACCTGTGGTTGCTAGAAATCTGGTCATGACACTATATTGATTCTCAAAAAGCTGGTTATAATGTGTGCTGACCTTTGTAACTCATGATTGTTCAGTTCATAGCATGCAACAGTTTCAGTATAACTGGATAATTGTTCTTTATTTCATAAGTCATATCATAGATCTATTTATAGCCAATTCTAATATTTGATTATTTAAGCTTTTGTTTTAAAGAAATCATTTTTAGTGGTAGTAAAAATACAAATACATTTTGTGTAATGAGATTGGCAGTCACACTTATGTGATTATATTTTGTCTTGTTATTCCTATGGCTAGTTGTAATTTTTTCACCAGGAATAGGTTGGTTGGTTGATTTGGTGTTTTACGTAGCTTTCAACAATTTTTCAGTTATATCGCGACATGGAAGCAGGAGGTTACTGACCTCTTAAACATAGTGGCGCAACCTGGGAATCGAACCCGGATCGTCGGCGCCCAAGCCAAGCACTTAACCACTACACCAAGCCTGCCCCTCACCAGGAATAGGCCAAGGACATTGAAGATCCCCACCTACCTATAGTAACAGTGTTAAATAAGTCCAGATTTAAAACATGCAAAGGAAATTTAGCCATGATATGTATTGTAAACTTCTAAATTTGACGTTAAAACTGGAAAAAAAGAGGGTCATCCTACAAATATGTAGCGATTGTGATAATAATGACGCTTCTATGTTGGTTTTTTTTTATGTTTGTGTAGGAGGATGTAGAGCCTTATTACAGAGCATATCATAAATTTGCAGCTGCTATAAAGTATTCCCCAGCTATTGTGAGTATACTCTCACTATATTACAAAATTTAAAGTCTCCTTCTCATTTCCAGAATAGAAATAGCTTAATTTCAAGATCAATAATTTCAAATAGGGGAAAACTAGAGGGAGTTTGTATTTGTATACTTATTTATGTATTAAAATTATAATTATATTTATGAGAGTCTCATTTTGTAAAAGTGCAGATATACATGTATAACAATTTTTTATGCTCATAGAATCTTAGAATTGAGGTTTTTGTTCTGTCTGTCAGTTTATTAGTCTGTGCATTAAACAGGTAAATAAAAACTGAATGGGTAAAACTAGGGTATTGATATTTTATATTCTTTGTAACAAAACTTTACCAGTGATACTCAGAGCTTTTTACATAGTAGCCTTCACTATTGACTTCTAACAATTTTCTAGGTATCAGGGGACATAAATTTTAAAAGATTGGATTTAAAACTTGAATGCTAGTATTTGGAATTAGAGTTACTGATATTAATATCAACTTTCACATTCCTGTATCAAAGTTCATAAGTATGAGATGATCTTTAATTTAAATAGTTGAATTTGAAAAGTTGAGGCATATTTTACAGAACAGTGGATTCAGTGTAATCTGATAGTCTATTTGTACAAAAAAAATTATCTGATAAACTGAAGTATCAGATAAACCATAAATTCTATAGTTTTTTTTTGTGTCTGAGTTGTAATTTCATATGATATACAGTTCATGTAGTAAATTGTATCTTTTATGAATTCTATCATATTCTTACAGCTAATATGATATATGTACCTCTAATGTTTATTATTATCATGTGTAAGGAAAACACTTTTCTGTCACGCCAATTATTAAATTTACAGGTCACAAACGTTACTTGATAGCATCTTTCATGAATGGGCATTTATTCATAGTTCTGCATCCTTGATTGTGATCAATATTCTCATTGCCTGGAACACTCAGATAATTCAGATAAAACAGAATTCTAAATTTCTTGTCAGATAAAAGTGGACAAATCACTATAAAGTTACACAGAAATGGTTTGGTGTTTGAGATAAAACGAAATATCAGTTAATATGTTATCAGAGTCCATTATAGTATTAAAGGTTAGAAGAAAATTGAAAGTGCAATATGTCTGAAAATTTTCATATGGAGCAGCATTATTTAGCAGGGTGTCGATTCTTAATGAAAACTATGCTCAAGGTAACCAATCATGATATGAGATTTCTTACAATGTATAATGATGTGAAATTTTGGACTTCAGATTGAACTAAGGTTAGAGGAAGGTGATTTAATTGTTTTCAACAACAGAAGAATTCTACATTCACGGAAAGAGTTTCACCTGAATGGAGGAATAAGACATCTTCAGGTAACATGATTTCCCTCCTGTAGATCACATTATAAATGCCAAATAACAGAGCCCAATATAGATGGTCAGTGATTGTAAACATTTACATTGCAGATCACAATATACATTTATAATGCTGGTAAATCTTCAAATTACACAGAACAGCATGTCCAATGATTGTAAACTCTCAAATTACACAGAACAGCATGTCCAATGATTGTAAACTTTCAAATTACACAGAACAGCATGTCCAATGATCGTAAACTCTCAAATTACACAGAACAGCATGCCCAATGATCGTAAACTCTCAAATTACACAGAACAGCATGCCCAATGATCGTAAACTCTCAAATTACACAGAACAGCATGCCCAATGATCGTAAACTCTCAGATTACACAGAACAGCATGCCCAATGATCGTAAACTCTCAAATTACCCAGAACAAGATGCCCAATGATTGTAAACTCTCAAATTACAGAACACTGAATATATATTACCCCTTGATAGTAAAAAATTTAATCATGGAGTGCAACTTTCATGCCTATTTACTGTAAACTTTTAAACATAAGAACATAATAATGTCTCCAATATTTGTAAAACCATAACTACTGGTATGTAAAATCATATACATGCCCAGGAAATTATGACTCGGGAAATTCTGGGAACAGCATACATGCCCAATGATGTAAACTCTGAATTTACAGAACACAATATTCATGCCCAGATCTTCACAGAACATGGTGTACAAGCTACGTACAAGCTCCGCACAAGCTCTGTACATTTCTAATGATTGTAAACTGTTACACTAGAGAACACTATACCTGGTATATGTTGTCAATGTAATATTATAGGACTTAGTTTCAAAATTTTAACTTTATAACATTCAATTAGGCCATCTTTATGTGAATGATTAAAAACATAACACATTACATTTAGTGTCCAGAATTAGTGTATACTTGACGCCTCTCACAATAGAGTTAATGGTTTACCAAGTCCCACGGTATCATGCTTCGTCTGATTGATTGGAGGTGTCAAGTATACACTAAGAAAGTTAGAGAATAGTTCTCTCGTTGCATGTGATTTGGTAACTTGAAACTATTCTCTAACCTTTGCATATATAAATATATGCATTGTAGAAAAAAATGAGTGCCTTTATTTGTATCTGACACAGCCTCTAGTTTGTACCTGACACAGCCTCTAGTTTGTATCTGATACATCCCCTAGTTTGTTTCTGACACAGCCTCTAGTTTGTATCTGACACAGCCTTTAGTTTGTAAATATAGTTAGAGATTTTAATGTCTGATTATATCCAGAGTTGTAAAGATATTTAAAGATATTGATGTTGGATTATTTCAGGGTTGTTACGTGAATATAGATGAGTTCAAAAGCAAGATTCATGTACTGGCTAACCAACTAGGAGATCAGGAACCAGTCAAGCGTGTTGGCAACCAATGCTGGATGTGATAATTGCTATTTCTATAAAATATGTTTGCTTTATACCTCAACTACTGGTAAAAGACAATCGGTGTACCTTGTTATTGTTTCTATTGCATGATTTTTATCAAAGGACATTTACTTATTAAGGTACATGATTACACTTGTAGCTGTGATTATAGTTATTGTATAGTGTTATGATAGTAAAGTCACTGTAGTCATGATTACACCACTTGTAGCTGTGATTATAGTTATTGTATGGTGTTATGATAGTAAAGTCACTGTAGTCATGATTACACCACTTGTAGCTGTGATTATAGTTATTGTATGGTGTTATGATAGTAAAGTCACTGTAGTCATGATTACACCACTTGTAGCTGTGATTATAGTTATTGTATGGTGTTATGATAGTAAAGTCACTGTAGTCATGATTACACCACTTGTAGCTGTGATTATAGTTATTGTATGGTGTTATGATAGTAAAGTCACTGTAGTCATGATTACACCACTTGTAGCTGTGATTATAGTTATTGTATGGTTTTTTTATAGTAAAGTTACTGTAGTCTTTTATCCACATTCTAGTTTTATGAAAAAGAAACCCAGAGGTATCTTGCATCTGTAATATGCCTTTGTAGTATGTCTCTAGCATCTAGCATAATCTTGGACCACCTGTTCTCATATTTAACATTGCTGTATTGGAAACAGTATTTTAATGACACGTGATAAATAATCTTTTCCATTTTTAACTCATTGGGACAAACATTTGGAGAGCTAATGTTAAAACCCTGGTGTTGTCATTGTCTGATGTCTATAAACAAAACTTTTTTGAACCAGAAAAGGTACAGCCTTGATATTCCTCATATGGATTCCTCATGACCATGGGCTTTCAATTAATATCATCACTTTACCGGTATATCAAACTTGGTATTTTGTAGAAACTGTTTTAATTTTTCCTAACTGATGCAAATTTGGTGACCTCGATTTGATGTCATGTCACACTTCAGTGAATACAGACTGATTTCTTTGTTAAGCTTCATTTCTTGCATACCATAGATGATTCCTACATCAAACTGGTAGGTCTGTAGACATTAACAATTTCTTCCCAATGGATGCGGAATTTGGTGACTTTGACAAGATTTTTGCAGGTGAGCTCTAGTCATGCCATCTCTGACAGTTTCTGTTTAAACTTTAACCAAAGCTATGTCTTTTGAACCGGAAAAGGTACAGCTATGATATTCCTTTTATGCATTTCGTATGAACGTTTTTAGGTAGGGGAACACAATTTCCTGAATGATCTGCTTCTTACATATATTCTCTTTGGAAAATTAACACCCATTTCCGGTGAGCTTTGTTGTCGTTTGACAACTCTTGTGTAGTAGTAAATGATGTTTAAAACATATAAATATCAAACTATGACTTTATCTGATAGACCCTAGAGTATTCTTATGTGCAAACACTTATTATTATGCAGACAGCTGTTGCATTAGAATATCCAATTATGTTTTAATAATCAATATGTGTTGTCATACAAGGGATAATTTGTACTTGATTATAATTGTAAAGCTATTTCAGGCTGTCTTAGTGCCAGTAAATGATTGTGTTTTTTTTAATGAAAGTGCTAACCGCTTTATTGATGTTGTTTTTGTAGTTTTACTTTTATCGTAACTTTCTGTTACTGGTGCATAATTATCGTGCATATAATATTTTTATATGTGTATTGTTTATCTTTACCTCTATATTATTATACATTTTGTATAAGACTAACTGTTGAAGAATAAAATTAGTTGATATTGTATATCTGTTATAAATTTATGATGTGCATTATTGAAGTATTGTCGGGTAATCTGTATGTTTTGATCATTCATGGCTGGTTCTGCCAACCAGATAGGAGATGCTCTCTCTTTCCAAGATCTGGTTTCACTTCTGATTTCTCAGGGTCCATGAATGTGTACCATGGTGTATTGTCAGCAGAATCAGTTTTTTTCCTCCTGGATCAATAGATCAGGGACATATCGTTTTTTACCTCTCTATCTGTTTGTTATAATTTATTTTCTGGTTGTATCCAAAGGCCTTCGTCCATTTGTTTGAGAGAATCAAGCTTAGTTGTATGTTTAAGGACATGTGATTGTTTAATGAGTTAAAAAAGCCAATCAAATTATTTCTGGTAAATATACAATGCCAAAACCTAAGTAAGACTGTAAAGTACATAATTATACTCTTTCTAGCATAATGTAATAAAAGTTCATATAAAAGCTATAAAGAAAGTATGAATGAAAAACTCATTTTATCACAAGCACTGACAACGAAAATGAAAATCACAGATGAACAATAATTTCTGGGTGATCTTTCCATTCTTCTGGAAAACATGAAAATATGAAAAAAAAATATTCAGTCATAAAACAGAAGTAATTAAAACAATTTCAGGTATGGCCATCAAATATGGTACTTAGGTTCTCATGGTTATATTTCTTCGATGAATATTCTTTGAAGATACTTCTATTCAAAACCTTGGTTCAGGGCAATTAATGTATCTTATGATAACTGAGAATTATCTTAGTTTAAGCCAGAGAGTAAAATAAATAAGAATTTCTGAAATAAGAAAAACATGCATGGGAACAGGACTGTGTACATTTTGAAAGTGTTTGCATAATATCATTATATATTTCTCACCTATTGGCACATCTTCTCGATTATTGTTTTAAATCTAACTAGGAACGCTGCTGAAATAGAATGAGTTTAGTGTGTCGAAAGCAAACGCTTAAAATCTGTTTAATGCAGCTTTGTGTTTAGCAGTAACAGTTTTGACACCCTTTAAACAAGTTTTTCGGCATTTTTCATGCGAGGATGGATCAGAATGCCATTTACTGACATTAACATAACACGATTCAGCCTATACATGAATTGTTTTATTGACTGACTTTTGCATCCCTGTGCAGCGATCTCTCATTCATTCGGCAACATAAAACCTGAAGGTAATCGACCTCGTATACATAGTCGGGCAGTATGGGAATCGAACCGGGTATGAACAATGACCGTGTTATAGACCGAACACTAATGACTCATCTTAGTATGAGGTCATGGTCTCGAACCACGTCAAGCCCACATGATTCAAGAAAATCTTGCACACTATTCGTGTGAGTGTAATTCCAGGTGTCTTTCAGCATGTCCAGTTTTACATCTACAGAGTTTAACTGCGTGTTATTATATACAACGATGTTGGGCAATCTACCTGTTATTTTATATTATTTGGAATCAAAATAGCAACTAGATGGTAGTAGTTCTACTGTATTTAACAAATGTAATAAATGTAATATCATTGGGGACTTTGTGCAGGTAGCCTGGATTAGGAGTGGACTCAAGTCAATTGCCAAATAATCTCTGATTCATTTCATTTCCCACAAATTGCATGAGCAACTAAGTCTACATGTATATATCTTCAAACATGCAAAATTTAAATAAAATCTCGGGGGGTAGCATATACATGTAGTCGCTTTCGGTCCGTCTGTCCGAGCTCATATCGTTGATGCATTTTGACGATGTTACATATAACTGTCCTGTAGGCAGTGTCACAACTTAAATGTCAAGGTCCACGGTAAATAAAGATTTACTATCATTGCATTTTAAGATTTATAGTTTCTTACTAAATGAATTAACTATAATCAAGCTTTTCACGAATTTGTGATATGACCTTAGCTATGTATTTAGTCTATTGACATATTGAAGGTTATATCGGGATTTTTTTTCTCTTATTAAAATCTACAAACTCAGTCTTTTGATATGATATTGTTGTGTAACTGGTCTTAAGGGAACGACCATTTAATTCTGGGAGGGGGGAGGCAGGTACATTTTGGAAATAAATATTCTGACCCTGAAAATGTTGGAGATAAAAAATCTGGCTTTGACTGAAATGAAAATAACTATTCTGGCTACTAGCATGTACATATAACAGATCACGCAAATGTAAAGTTGAATGTTCTATAGAAAACATGTTGATTTTTCTGGCTCGCTTCGAGCTGGCTTCGCCAGATTACTCCATATACATGTACATGTACTATAATGTGTAGTAGTTTAACTACTAAATATGTATAAATCATATTTCAGCGGAATTTATAGCATTGGACAAATCGTGCTATTCAATATGTTCAACAAAACTTAATAAAATTGTTGCTTTCAAAAATTTATTTGCATGTCCATTTTGAGGAGTAGACAACAATCTCCAAAGCAGAGTTACGGTCCTTGCACTTCGTGTGGATTGTAGAGGAATGACAACTCTGCTTTTGAGATTGTAGTAGACAAGGGAAAGGGCTCTACCATCTACTTTCTGAGAGATTTTCTATTCAGATTCTTGTTCGGAATAGTGTCATTCGCGTCCCCTTGCCGTAATTTCCAATCCGTTTCCCTTGTGTTGACACCCCCTCATTCATACGCCAGACACACCAATTAAAACGAGTGGCCTAAAGGGGTCTTAATTGAATTTGTCTCATCTCTCACCTGAGCACATATGCTAAGTTGATGTTTAACTTAAATCGTGTGCATTTCAAAATTTGTGGTGGCCATATTTGTTGACAGTATTTTATTCCGTTTAAGATTCATTCAAATCAGTGCAACAGGACATTCGTCAAATGATTTATCACTATAGAGGGATGTGTAAGGAAGTGTTGCTGTTTTGGCTTCCTGTCTGAATAATAATATTCTAGTCATTTTTGACTTACGACTTACTTTGAACCATGACCATCTACAAACATTGTTCAATATCATTGTGCAATGTTTTCTTTGTCTTTTGCCACCATAAATTTTGAAATGCATATGATTTAATTTAAATATTGACTTTGCATATACCCGGTATGTGCTCAGGTGAGAGATGAGACAAAAATCAGTTAAGACCGTTTTTGGCCATTCGTTTTAATGTTAAAATATTGGTGTGTCTGGCATATGATAGCACGAGGACTCAAAAATCTTGTTTATAAGTCCTCGGCTAGCAGCCAAGATAATTATTTTCATTTCAGTCAATAAGCCGGTGTGGCCTAGTGGTATCGCGTCGGACTCCTGATCGGGAGGCCGGGGTTCGAGTCCCGCTCTGGTCATGCCGGTGTCATGTCTTTCGGATGAGACAGTAAAAACCGAGGACCCGTGTCGTGGTATGCATGGCACGTTAAAGATCCCTCACTGCTTCGGGTGGGTCCGTTGCAAAGGTCAAAATTTGTATGCCCCGCATCAGGCAGATGCCGTCTCCATATACGTGAAATATTCGTGGTGTGACGTAAAGCAAAAATCAATCAATCAATCAATCAGTCATTTCAGTCAAAGCCAGATTGTTAATTTCCAGCATATTCAAGGTCAGAATATTTATTTCCAAAAAGTACCAGCCTCCCCCCCCCCCAAATCAAATGGTTGTCCCCTGATGATGATGATTTTTAAAAATAATAATTTAGATATATGCGACATATAGATATCTACTAATGTGGACACAAACGTCTGAAAATCTGAAAAGGAAACTATACATGTATATACAGTAATGGGCTTTCCATAAAACACCGACAGCACATATTAAAAATTTTCTCTTTGTAGCTTGCCAAATAAGGTTGTTTATGGTATTATTCAATCTTACAACACTCAACAGATCTAGTCCAGGCGCGGATCCAGCCGGGAGGGGGGGGCACATGCCCCCCCCCCCGGCAATGCCCGCCGAAGGGGGCATCATAGTCTGTTTTAGGACCTATTTTACTGCATTTCTGTCTAAAATTCCCAAAATTTCGCTGGCTCTCTTCGCTCGCCAGTTATTCTCTCATATTTCTTTAAATTTGCAGTTGAAAAAAAAATCGTTGACTCGCCTCACTCACGATCAATTTCATGATAAATCTCCCCTGATCCCCATTTATGATCAATAATATCTTCCAGAGGGGAGCGAAATATATGTGCAATCCAAATTAATATCCAGCGCACAAATGTTCGGTCACTTGGCCTCAGGCGAGTAAAATCGTATGGCTACTTGTACATCGTGTACCAAATGTTACAAATGTTTAAAGCTACGCACTGTAACGTTACAAGATAGATTTTACTTATCCATTCAATTTTACTCAAATACGTCTTGTACATCGTGTAGCTTCAGTTTCAATTTTTGAAACGCTTGTACTGAAGCTACGCGATGTACAAGATGGATTTCCCTTATAGCCATTTCTAGAATAGTTTATTTTCACAACGTATTTTGTATCTCCCAAAGTCTCAAATACAGAAGCTTCCGTGGAGGGGGACTTTGCACCTTGTTCCACCTACCAAGGATCTACGTACCTACATCCACCGGGGACCTATAGGCAGTCCCTAGACCCTGTGCCGAGTTTTACGCCTCCTCCAACTGAAAATTTGGATCCATGCCTGATAAAATTTCCGTGAATTAGAACAAAAGAGGCCTCATATGGCACACACGATTTTGCAAGATTTTTGTCAAATCTTCTCAGGGAAACCCCATCCCCACCTATGGGAGGGAGGGAGGGGTGAACATGATAATTTTGATCGAAAATATTACGACAGTTTTCTTCCGATTTCAGAGTTTTTGCGGAATATTTGAAGTCAAGAAAATGTTGATGAAAAATGCAAAGAAGAACGCCAGATTGCACCATTTTGCCGTATTTTTGCAAACTTTTCTCGAACCCCCACCTATGGGAGGGGCGGACCCCTCCCATACTCTCCCCATTCGGCCCTTCGGGCCTCAATTGTGATGTGCCCCCCCCCCCCCCGGGCACATGAAGTTCTGGATCCGCCCCTGTAGTAAAATTCATTCATGACTAGAACGGCATCACGAAGTTAGAAAGAGATAGAGACGCTTATAATAGTTAACAATTCGCGAATGTTGAGGGTGGTTGCAAGGGTTATTCATGGGAGGCTGTAAACCCCCCCCCCTAACCTTTTCAAAAATTTCCAGATCCGCCTATGCTAACGCGTAATGCCATCATCACTTCCTCATATTAGTTTTTTTTTCTCCCAAAAAAAATTTCGGATAATTTTGTCCGTCTGTTTATATACGAGTTATAGGATTTCCATTTTAACTTCCGGTGATTTTCTTGGTGTTGATGAAAGAGCATATGTCATCGATTATTGTTGACTATACTACATTATGAGCGATAGAATCTTACAAATAGACGAGGATGTCCATGAATTGAAGTTAGGACCTAGTTTTGACCCAAGATCAAACGTTGCTTTTCATTCGTTTCGCTGTGAGTAAAGAATTATTTTTGATGTTTGTGTGGTTTCTGTACCTGCTGAGTGTATATGCATCTGTGCTGTACTTAGAAAGAACTCACTTAGTGAGTAAAATTTATTGAGGAATTTAGTGTGTGCAATAAGGCTTATTAATTGTACTGGTAAGTGTCCTGCAGTGCAGACTTAAACTCCTCTGGTTTTTTGGCGTTGATGACCGACTCCGGAAGTGTGTTCCAGTCTAGTATTGTTTTTGGCACAAACGAGTTTTTATAGATATCGGTTGTTCGTTCCTTAGGTTTTTCTGTATATGCAGAGAATTGGCAGGGATGGCCACTAAGTCATTTGTGATCTTGAAGAGGAAATTTAGATGCTGTGTTCTTCTCTCTGCTAACGGCTTCCAATTTAGTTTCCTCATCATTCTCAGTGACACTGCTCCTGCGGCTGTAGTCATTCATAATGAAATGTGCTGCTCTTCTTTGTATGCCCTCTATCTTATCTGTGTCCTTCATCATAAATGGGTCCCAAACAGTACTTGCATAGTCTAATACTGATCTTACAAGTGAGACGTATGCGGGTTCCTTTAAGTTTTGGTCACTGTGTTTTAAGTTACGGCGTATGAATCTAAGAATACTATTTGCTTGGTTGCCAATCTTGTTGATATCAGTCATCCATTTCAGATTATTACTCATTTACTGATTTGGGCTCCGAGATACGGGTTGTCCTGTACCTGTTGTAATATATGGTTGTTAAGGGAGTATAGGTAAATAGATGATGTCTTACTCCTATAAATACTCATTAAAGGGGAAACTTTTTGACCATACGGTTGAAGTCACATGATTATGCTGGGGGCGTGGTTTAACTGCTCGCAGAAATCACTGCTTGTCTCCAGCTCGAGGTATTGCCTAAAGGCGCTTGGTAATCGGGTTATTGGGTATGCCTGGCAGCGCATGGTAATCGGGAGGCATGACCATGCTATAGTTTGGTGTAAACAATGTACATTCTTTAGTCCCTATTATGGAGATTCTAGTAGCGTTTTATTTTTTTTATTTTTATTGGTTTTATTACTTTTTAGGGGGTGGGGTGTTTGATGTATTTGTTTGTTTTTATCTCTATTCAGAAAGTTTTATTTTGAAACTGAAAGAGTTTGAGGACATTAATTAATATTTCTCCCGTACTTTACGAATTACACTGTTGGACATAATTTCCTCCCAATATCCATAGGACTGCCATATAAATCTGTTTCGCCTTCTGTCCAGACTGACTTCCCGAGTCTCTATATCTAAATATTGAGAATCATCGCACACAACACGATTGTCTAGAACTTCTTGTACACATGTAGGACCTTTCTCTTTCCATAATTACGATGGTAAGGAGGGACGTTTGATTCTGGGCACCACATCTGCCGGTTGCGATCATCTACCATGCAGGGTGACGAAAAGCAATCTGGGCATTTGTGTTCCCCTACAAGTTGTGGAATGAGAGGCTGAATGCCAGGTGATTCAGTGTCCACAAGGTCCTCTGTCAAAGTGCTGGTGGGGTATTTGTCCAGTCCACTCATTGTGTGCGAAAAAAGCCATTAACGCTTAAAGCTTACCAGGTGATAAATTCAAAGTTAAGGTGTTCATTGTTGGGTTTTAGAAACAGAATGATGAAATGTGGAAGAGATTCAGATATATTAAAATCCCTTTTCATAATTAATTTCTAATTGCAAATTTTACTTTGTTCTCTTCATTATGTTAATTACCTATTATCAATTTCCTTTCCTTATAAAAACAACGCATTAACTTTTTCAGAGAAAATAATTAACCAGAAATTATAAAAACATCTAGACCATGGATTCACAAATCTTGAAGATTGTTATTTGTGTTCATATTGAATGAGGCAGTTGATATAAATTTTATGTCGCATGGTTGACCACAAGTACCCGGGTCATCTGCTCTTGTGGTCAGTGTGTTGAATCGATACGTGATTGACAGCTTCAAATTATTACTCTCCACCAGCTGTCCAAGTAAGAGGCTGGGCTTACACCTTCCCCTTTAAGTAACACTTGGTTGCATTAAAAATAATTTAAATTTCACCCCCCACAGTTTTGCCCAATGTTCCAATGACTTCAAATCTTCTTGAAGGTCTATGAAAAAGTCGATTGTCAAAGAAAATTCAGACTGAATTTCTTGTATTTTTTTTTTACATCAGCATGAATATAAAATGACTCTAAATGATTATATACATTAGTTTTATTGTAAACTAAACTAAAACGTAAAAATATAGGTTCCCTTCCAGTGATCATGCCACCATTCAAGTAAATATGTGCCATTCCTGAAGATGTGCATGTAAGCTCCCCTGAAAAAGTAGAGTTCTGAATTTAGATCTCTCTTACAAAGGAGAGGGATTTGCCCAAGCTGTTTAAAGTTATTCAGCTTTGAATAAGTAATATCTTTTTGATTAAACTTTGAAATAAAAATTTGGATGATTTTTATATCTTATAGTTGAACCCCTTGACCAATGTCTCATCAAGATCTAGCTCAGATATTGGTACTTTTCAAAAGGCAAGCAATAGAAATCCACTTGCAGTACAAGTATATGAGTTAGCTTTATGTACAATATTGTGCCCTTCCATTGACTTTGTGGCATTTTGATGTGATCCTGTTAAGACTATGTAACTACCAAAATCCATCATAGTTTGCATTTAGTTACCTACATGTACCAAATCCATTTTTCTCAATATGAGCAACTTTTATCTGGACAATGTACATCACAATACACTGATCCACTTTTTCAGCAAAGAAGTGATATATTTTATAGTGAAATTTCATTTGTTACATTGTATGTCTGTGATGTCATAATCAAATGTGCACTTTGTTTGATATACTATGATGTCATAACAATAAAATTTAGTGCAGAATGCTATTTCATTAATGGAAAATGAATTGGTGTATTACATGTATATGAAGTTAAAACAGTAAATAATCACAATTAATGTGTGTGTGAATGTTGACGTTATCGTAGTTGTGATATTTTGTATTCAGCATGGCGAATGACGGCATTGCAACCAAAAACTTTCCGCCGTTTGTTATATAAGCAGAACAGAATATACAACTGGCCAGAAAGTTTGACCAAGTACATGTACTTAAAAACAATATACATTAACAAACCATTAACAAACCAGGAAATCAATCCTAAATATGAATTTAGATTTATACTACGATAGTCTATCATATTTTGATGATTTTGAGATTTGTAATTGAAACTACATTGAAATTTTCACTATACAATTCTGGTTAGTGTGGATCCATTTCCCTCTGGCCCAATCAAGTTTTACTAGTACTGGTAGTCCTTTGAGCACACTCTGGAAAGAACAATAGTATTCATTTAAAAATCAGTGTATTATTGTATGCTTATTGCATTATGAAAAGTTTTATGTTTACACCTAAGTTACAAAGCATGATAGTCTCATAGCACTGGCTTCACTTTGAATTTGTTATAATTAACAAAGATATCACAAGAAGAATAGCTATTACAAACGGTTACTGTAATACAAGGATTTTTCTCTGCTCTTTCAGATGATTTTAAGCCAGCATCAGTTGATACTTCCCAAGAAGGAACTGTTGAAGTAGGAGAGGGAAATCAAGTAACAGTACGACTTCCACATGTTGAGGTCTGTTTTAAAAACCAATTGAAATTGAAATGAATTCTTATGAAGTATGTGCAGTCAGTTTCATTTGTGATAGTGATTATACTTTACAGTACAGTCGAGGTGTTTTGTAATTTTGCCACCTGCTGCAGTGGGCCATATCCAGGTACAATTTCAAGAATTACACAATACAAAGTGTATTTTACAAAGGTGAAAAAAGTAATTTACACTTGGATTCTGACTGTGATTGTGGGTGTTTTTCCCACTGAGTTTTGTGCAATTTCTACAAAACACCTGGTCTGTGCTGTATATTTTTGTAGGATAGTTTATGATAAAAATCATAGAGGGGGTTCTCTTCAGTTTACAGAATGGCATACTTAATTAAAACAAAGACATAGGTAAAAAAATTGAATTGGTATTTACATGTAGACAACTTCCAATCTAACAAACCATGGCACTTTTTATTATAATTAGCTAATCAAGCCAACATAGCCAATAATAATTTTTAAATAGAAGACTGTTAATAATACAAGATAGATATTTTCAAGTGTATGTTATATTTGCTGCAAGTATATTCATAACCACTCTTATATGTTAAAAATGAGGAATTTCTTTAAAAAATTTTGTTTGTGTTTTTTTGTCTCTAGGGTGCAGGGACTTCTCACACTGTGTACAAAGGAAACAAGCGACCCATCACTAAAGAATGTGTTTTGATTATAGATCATAAGACTGGAACATTTACACTGGAGAGATTATCAAACACACTGACACTCAAAAAGACAAGGTATTTGCATATGCAGTTAAAAAAGAAAAATATATTTTACCGTTATAAAAGAATCACTTGTGGAACATCTATGTTATTTCTTCTTCATTGAATTAGATGATTCATTGTATAATCATTATGAAAGTAAGATAAAAACACCTTTTTGATCCTAATACACATGAATCAATTACAGGATAGAAGGTAGCAGTAAAATAACACAAGCCTCAAACTCAAGGCCCTTAACTCCTGTTGATGTCAACAAACAGAAACAGTCTCCATGTAAACAAAGTCCACATCGTCATCTTGAGTCACCTATCCCTCCAACTGTCACACCTACCATGACACCAGCACAGGAAACATCAAGGTTACCAACACAGGATATGCTTATCAAAGGTGATAATTTCTTTTAAAGGAGAAATCTTTATAGGATGCATCACTTCGGTAATATATGGTCTATCCTTTGTTCACAAAATTAAATGTGATTTTTTTAGCCGAGTTGCAAAACTTGGCTCTTAATTTGATGTGGGACGGGCATGTGTCCATCAACAATTGATTTCCGGACCATAAGTCCAATATGTTAAGTGCTATTGCAATGAAACCTCATGCACTTATTCACCATGAGTGGAAGATGTGCCCTATTTTTTGGGGTGGTGGTGGTTCAAAAGGTCAAGGTCATAGGAGTGGGGTATCAAAAATTGGTTTTCGGACCATAAGTCCAATACATTTAGTGCTATTTTATTGAAACTTCATACACTTACTCACCATGAGTGGAAGATGTGTCCTATTGTTTTCTGGAGTCCAAAGGTCAAGGTCATAGGAGTGGGGTATCAAAAATTGGTTTCCAGACCATAAGTCCAATACGTTAAGTACTATTGCAATGAAACTTCATACACTTACTCAACATGAGTGTAAGATGTGCCCTATTGTTTCTGGAGTCAAAAGGGCAAAGGTCAAGTTCATAGGAGTTGGGTATCAAAAATTGGTTTCCAGACCTGTAAGTCCAATATGTTTCGTGCTATTGCAATGAAACTTCATACACTTACTCACCATGAGTGGAAGATTTGCCCTAATGTTTCTTGGGTCAAAACGTCAAAGGCCAAGGTCATAGGAGTGCGGTATCAAAAATTGGTTTCCAGACCATAAGTCCAATACGTTTAGTGCTATTGCAATGAAACGTCATACACTTACTCACCATGACTCCTCGAGTGGAAGATGTGCCCTATTGTTTATGGGGTCAAAAGGTCAAAGGTCAAGGTCATAGGAGTAGAATATAAAAAGTTGATTTCCAGACCATAAGTTCAGTATGTTTAGTGCTATTTTTATGAAACTTCATAGACTTACTCACCATGAGTGGAAGATGTGCCCTATTGTTTCTACCATATTTATATATATTGATATTTGTATAATGAGTACAGGTACAAGAAAGTGAGCATTGTTTGATAGCAGTGTGTAATACAACATCAGGGTATTATTTCACAGACTTGATAGCAGTCAGTGTTTAGTTGAGGGCAAAACTAACCCTCAGTCTATGGGAGATACATTGGTATCTGCAAGACTTGAGTATCTGTCCCATTGAAGGCTTGGACAAATGTCTGGATGATTCAGATTACATATAAACACTTCAGTAAATTTAACACTACTAGATAAGAAGTCTCTGTATTGCATTTCTATGACAGTTTAAAGGTAAGTAATATTGCTGACCATGTTTATGAATGTTTTAATGCAAGAAACATGTTTTCCTTTATCTGTTGGAATGCTGATTTATCTTTTAATAGAAAAGCAAGTTTATGATTTGTAAGGAATTTTGGTCTCATTTACCCACATCATGATGTAAAAGTAAGGTCATTTCTCATGACTAGTGCAAGGTAATATATAGGTATGATAATAATACATATATTATAAGACTGTGTATACATTTTGGAGTACCATATGTGCATTTGAACAACTTATGTCTCTTCATTGATGCTCAAGGGCTTAACTGAGGAAATCGAAAATAAAGATACTTGAAGAGCAAACTCATTACCAAATTGACTAGTGTATATCATTATATAATATTGGCACCTTATTTATTAAACATTGTATTGATGTTTACAGAGAATTCTCCTATTGGATACATTAGTGAAAGTAGTAGCTCGGATTCCTCCAGTGGAAGTGATAATTCAGACAGTGATTCAGACACTGAACAAGGTACTCTAATCAATTATTCCATTGCATTTATAGGTATCAAATACCAGTAAGTAAAAGTACAAATGAACAAGCAGATATGTACCTGTTAATGATAAACTTAGGATTACACAAAGTTAATAAGTAGCATTTTAACATAAAACTTTTATCTGAAAACTTACGTCCACATAGCTATGCATGACCTGTCATATTGTATATCTATAAAGACAGTAAATCATGAACAGTGTAAACATAGTAATACATTCATTGAAGTAATTGACAATCTATTTCTAAATTGTAATTATATCTTTTAGCTCCAGTGAAAGCAGAATTACTGAAAACTATGTCTCCAGAAGAATTAAAGCAGCCATTATTCCCTTCCTTAAGTATAAGTAAGTCTGTCTTCTCTATAGTATTTAATACTGTTGCCCAGAGGATGTAGTTAGTTACTGTGTGTCTATCCATTCTGTTCACTCTTTTAATTCATTGTTCTAATGTACACTATATAAGTTTAATTAATTATGCCATGAACTCAACCAGTCTCAATAATTTTTTGATTTTAATATCTTTCATTGATTTTACTTGGCAAGCAGCTATAATTCAAGATTTAAGGTGCATATGTTGAATTTCAATCAATTTGATTTTCTCAAAAATAAAACTGCAGACATAAAGTTGAGAAAAAACTCCCTTTAACATTGAAGGACGTCATTATGAGATTTTTTTTTTATTTTCAGGTCATGACCTTGATCTGAGCAGTGATGATAGTGATTAACATATGACAGTCGTTGTCGTTATAAGAATAATGTCTTTCAAGTCTGATTGTTCTTTAATCAAATTGACATGTGAATCCCATGTACTCACGTTTGATATTCTAGTCATATTACATAAAAAGATGGATACAGACGTAACATAGACATTACATGATGTATAACGATATGCTTTAGATGCTACATGTATGCTGTGTTCATTCCACTTCATATACTTTCCAAAAGTTATGTAATGTACCACCTATAAAACATCATTGTGAGATGAGGGTCTCAACTGAGATTGTTCACTTGTAACATAAAGACTCATCATGTAGATTGCATCTTTGTGAGCCGAGGGTTTGATCTAAAGGTCTGACATTGTTAATATACATACCATGCACAATACATCATTGTGAGCTGAGGGTCTGATCAAAAGGTTTCATAAGATTCTTTACTAAGAACGTTTACTGAAAAATTTATTTATTCAGTAACATTTCACCATCGTTTACTAAGGCATGATCTGATAACTATGGTAACTAAGACACACATGACAACACTTTTATTAAGAATTACTGTACAATATATCTATGTTATTTATTACATCTTATATTTATTACATTTACATTCATAGCAAGTATGATTTTTTAAGAGAGAAACATACATAAAAATTGCCATTTAATGAAGATATGTACATGTACCAGTACTACATTCCAGCTGTTTATCCATATAAGGTTAGACATTGAATGCAAGTACATGTATAAATCTTATGGGAAAGAAATATAATTCTTGGTTTTTGTGTATACAGTGTTGAACTATTTGTGTGATGTGTATGTTTGGGCATTTGTGCTGGGTGTGGCTAGCCAAGCAGGAAGTGTTTACACCTCCCAGACACCTGGTCTCACCTGACAGGAGACATTTACACCTCCCAGGAACCTGGTCTCACCTGACAGGAGACATTTACACCTCCCAGGCACCTGGTCTCACCTGACAGGAGACATTTACACCTCCCAGGAACCTGGTCTCACCTGACAGGAGACATTCACACCTCCCAGGAACCTGGTCTCACCTGACAGGAGACATTTACACCTCCCAGGTACCTGGAGCCTGTTTCATCAACATGTGTAAATTTTTCGACTAACTAAAACTTACGCCAATGGCGTAAGTCTACTTATGTACATTCCTAGTTCAACGAAGTGTATTTCATCAACCGGTGAAAGTGTGTACATAGGTAAGTATCTGACTAGCGAATCGACTAACTTTAAGCAGTACAAATGCATGCATGAAATATATTGACATATTACTTTTTATCAGTCAAAGTTTACTTCTTACAGATGTTTAACATAAAATACATTTATTTTGCAACACACGCTCACATTTTTTATCTAGAGGATCTTTATTACACACGATGCGCTTGTAAACATGTACTGCAGTAGTGATGTCATGGAATCGTATGCAATACTTGAAAATATGTCATGAAATGAAAAAGATTAACCGATAAACTTGTACATATGTGTCCTATTAGATCTATAAAGTCAGGCGGATCAAGAATTGCGACAAAATAGAAAAAGAGAATCCTCCCTCCCCTTTCTGTCAATTTAGTATTCATTATATTTTAAAATATTCGAGACGACTAACACCCTCCTCAAGTCTCCCCTAAAAATAAAATTAGCAAATTTACGTTAGACAAACTATGTTTCTGGTTAAATGTGGATAGTATATTGTACCATTTACTACATGGACACATTAAATAAGGCTAGAAGTCATTACACTGGTTTACGCCAACACTTAGTAGAGGTAGGAGGTTGACGTAGAGATTCGACTAAATCTACCCTAATCGTAGAGTTACGCCGTTTGATGAAATTTAAATTAGTTGGAAATTTAGTCGATTATTTATGCCAAACTAAGTCTACGCCAAGAGTTACGCTGTTTGATGAAATGGGCTCCTGGTCTCACCTCTGACAGGAGACATTTACACCTCCCAGACACCTGGTCTCACCTCTGACAGGAGACATTTACACCTCCCAGACACCTGGTCTCGCCTAAAAGAAGACATTTACATCTCCCAGGCACCTGGTCTCGCCTTTAACAGAAGACATTTACACCACCCAGGCACCTGGTCTCACATTTAACAGAAGACATTTACACCTCCCAGGCACCTGGTCTCTCCTCTGAGAGGAGATATTTACACCTCCCAGGCACCTGGTATCACCTGATAGGAAACGTTTATACTTCCAAGGCACCTGGTCTCACCTGACAGGAAACATTAACACCTCCCAGGCACCTAGTCTCACCTGACAGGAAACATTTACATCTTCCAGGCACCTGGTCTCACCCGAAAGGAAACGTTTACACCTCCCAGGCACCTTGGCCACTTTTCAGCCTAACCATTGGCTAAAGTTGCAATTAAGTGGCCACTGGTTTCTGATACCCAGTCAGTTTTTGTAAAACACTCTCATGGTAATAATCTCATCCAATATATATATTTGTATTGTATAGATCTTGCCCAAGTGTTTGATTGTTTTTTAAAGCCATATACATATATAGGGAAAGCTAAAGAAACCTTAAACACAGAAAACACCAATTGTAAAGTTTAAATGTCCAACAGAAGGCCCAGCTGTAGTCATCTTCATAATGTCAAGGTTTGAAATTACACTGCGCTACACTACACTCATAACATAGTGCAGTGTAATCTCATACCTTGACGTGAAGATGAGCTGTACCATTTTGATACAAACTTGAGAGTTGAAATAACTAGGGTTAAGTGATAGTATATATGTATTTGAATTCAGGTTTGAACAACTTCTCCAAGTAGAAAGCTTTAAATATACAAGTAGTACTGACCATTTCAAATTACAAAAATACATGCTGATCTTTCTGATTTCAGCAATGAATGTTATATTGGAGTTTTGCAAGATGTGGAATGAATGTGATTAAATATGCATGGGGAATATGTCATGGTTTATGAATGTTTTATTGGAGAGAATGAGCAAAGTCATATGATATGTGTATTGTAGAATGCATAATTGATTTTGCACATATGACATTGCTTTCTACCAGTTTAGTATTGATTTATGCCAGTATGGCATTGAATGCCTGTGGCTTGTTGCTTTCTTTGTACGTTCTTCATACATATCATGTTTCAGTTAAGCTGCCTTTGATGGTTTAACTTGTTTGTAAAATGTTGAAATAAATATGTAATATGAAATTGTCATACAGATTTTGTTTTGAATTATTCTTTATTCATCATGAAAACTAGGTTTCCTTTATTCTTAGGACGAAAGAAATGTATTTAGATTCCCTGCTATCAAATGATCAAGGCGCTTATTATTGCATTTGGCCCTTTAAATACAGTTTTGATAGGTATTTTTTAAACATCTGATGGAGTTTACACATTTTAAATTAGTGAGATGCTTGGCTCGTGACCAAGAGGTCAATGTCTCGTCTTTTTTTGGGGGAAGGGCCGGTAAAAACCAAAACCCTATGTTGGTACATGTATATTAGGCACATAAATGATCTCTTACTGTATCAGGTGGGCCTTTTATATAGGATAAAATTTCTGTGCATTGCTTGGGCAGATGCCGTTGCTATATAAGTTAATATCTTTGGTGCGACACAAAATGAGAACGAAAACCAAAAAAAAATATCTGACGAATTTGGTCAGCATCAGTACAATCCTCAGCATTCTGTGTTTGACCACTCATAATCATAACTATATAAGAAAGATTTGATTTGCCCATATCCCCTGCATTAGGTCATATTTATTAAAACATGGCTGGTGTCTGTTTTTATTCATTATTATTGTCAATGGACACGTACTAATTATTATATTAGATCATATCACACATTTCGTCTTTAAGTAGCAGCACCTGCCTTAAAATGAGCTTGTATTAAATTATGACCTCTGCAATAGATTCATTCCAAGCAATGACAATTCTTTCATATGCCAATCTCCACTGTGTTATGGCATTCTGCTTTCTATAGGCTTACATATGTATTAAGCTTTATATTCTTGTCTGTCTGTCTGCACTGTCTTACCTACAATTCTCCTGAACCAGGGTCCAGCGCCATAAACTGAGAATATACTTAAGTCAAAAATTCATATTTTTCTGTTCATCAGTGAATTAATAAATGGGATTTGGATTTTATTTAGTTCTATTCCACTAATAAATAGAATTAAACCATTCTGCATTAAAATTGATTTGAACGTTTGATAATGGAATAAATTAAAATGAAATTTTTGACTTAAGTATATTCTCAGTTTATGGCGCCGGACCCAAGAGGCCTATAGACTCTGATGGTGGCAAATGACAATTCATGATTTCAAGTTGTACATCTTTGTTCCAAAATGAGGTTCTGCCTATGGAGGTGGGGAACATGGTGTGGTGAAAAAATCTTGATTACGCTTCTAAATCACGAGACCTAGAAAGTGGGGGATTTTCCACTGGGGATAGGGCTTATGTGTTTCCAAAAATCTTACCCACACCTCTCCTAAATCTTGAAGCCTAGAAGAATCCGATAGTGGCATACATCAAGTTCATAACTTGGAAGTTGTATAAACAAGAGGCCCAAGTGGGCCTATATCGCTCACTGAGTACCTAGATTATCAGTCATGCAGGAACTAAGAAGTTATTTATTTTTGCGTTACTGTGACTAAGTCAACACAAACGTTGAAAATGTCAAATTTTATTTCAGACCAGAATAAAATACAACAGTTTTTTGCATATCCACTGACGTGATTTTGATATTAAGCATTTGCTTTGTCTCTGCAAGATGTGATTCAGGGCAACAAGTTAGTAATTTTCTTTAGGTGGGGCCTTTTGTTGACTGATTTAAAGTCTGGGTCATGAACAACAATTGTTTCAAATATTGTCCAAATCCAACTTAAAAAGACCTAATTTCATATGATGAGTGTTGAGAAACATCTAAAAACTTATTTAGATGTGTAAAGAAATGAAAAAAAATTTTGACCACAGCTGGATTTGAACTGCTACTCTCCATACTTTAATTACCAAGTGGTATATGTACCATTGTGAGATCTAGTTTTTAGACATGGTGGCACCATCTATTGACCAATTTGGATGAAATGTACAAAATTGATAGAGGACCTATAGTACTTCATGTATACCATGTTTCATTAAAATCTTTCATGTGGTATAACAGCAGAAGTTAAAAATGTGAAGAATAGTCCCTATACACCCTCATTTGGAAAGTCTTAACAAATTCATAGAAAATCCAAAAATTGAGATATTGACAAAATTCTTTCAAAATAACATTCCTTACCATAATTATGATCAAAGTAGTCCATGAGAAATCATCATTATCAATTAACATAAAATATAACCCTTTTCTGCATTGAAATTTCTAAGTCCAAAAAAATGTTGAAAAAACGTCAAAAATTTGATTTCGGGAACAGAACCAAAAATAACAACAGTTTTTCACACATCCCTCTAGATCATTCCTATGCATTTGGTTTGTCTCTGTATGCCCCTGGTCTGAAGAAGAAGTTTGTTAAAGGAGGGTACCCTCTGTGACCTAGTTTTGCCTGTGGTGGCGCCACCTGTTGATGGATCTGGACGAAAAACAACAACACTTGTAGGGGACTATGAGTACTTCATGTGTACCAAGTTTCATCAAATTCTGTTTGGCTGTTCTGAAGAAGTCGAAAATGTGAAAAGTTAACAGACAGACGACAGACTATGATTGATCACAATAGCGCACTTCGGCTCTGAGCTAAAAATCTCATCAGTGCTATTCCTTGTAAATCATTATAAACACAGCTGATTAAATTATGTATATGAATTTTATTCATAGTTTGTACCAGGGATCTGGTCCCTGGTGGTCTAAGTGCCAGCAAATAATGCTCATGGTCATTACTGGGCTCTACTTTTACTGTCTCATCGCTTCCACATTAAGAAATCAAACTTGGGATGGAGTAAGGTCATAATGCTGATATTTGTATGCAATAAAAGGATACAGGCTATCCAACTGAAGTCTGTTGATTCTTGGAAATGTTACTGTTTTGTAACTCTTTTCATAAAATCTGTGTAAAAAGTTGGTCTTTGTGTTCTTTTCATACCATTCAATGCACCCATTTTAAACTTTGTATGAAGTAAGGTCAGTTATTTTTCAAATATGCCACTCTTTTATATCAAAGTATCTTTGATTTCATAAAGTTAATTATCGTAATATATTCAGTCCCAACAATGTAGTCACAGCAGAAGGCAGTGCTTCACTAACATCTTACTTTCTCAATAGCAACTTTCGACATCATGACCTTAAAAAGATTCTGTGATAAAAGTAATAGTGCATTAATGAGTTTAGGTCCTGAAAGATAAAATCCAAAAGAGAAATGTGTATTTTGTCACACAATAATTTTTTTCTCTTGAATTACAAAGTTATAATAAAGCAAGAGAAGAAAACAGATTTCCTGTATGTTTATTGAATGCAAATGCACATCATTACTTTGAATCCAGGGTAAAGCTTGCTGCTGTCCTTTTCCAAATACCAACACTATATCATCTATTTTCATAATGAAATATTTTAAGATGGTTGTCTGCAGCTCCTGATAACAACAAGTGAGGTATTGACCAATCAATGGCAAGAATCTTCTCCTCATGACCACTCATATTATACAATGGTGCCTTGGGACTGGAGAAAAAGAAACACAATATAAATATAGCTTTTGTACTGAATTCATTGATAATGATATTTACTTGATCTAGGTAACTGGTGTATAACAAAAGCAATGCCTAGCGTAGCATAATACGCCCATCACTTAGTTTCATGTGATGAAATTTGAAAGTATAGAAACATTCCCCCTTTCCCAACAATTCTGTGAAATATTATTGAAATCCATGCAAAGGGTTAAAAGTTACGGACCTGACAAAGGTTAACCCATCATATGCAGTGTATCCTTGACCTTGCAGATAAAACCTTGATTCAAGGTCAAGACACATCCTTGGGTCCTGGGCAACAATTCTGTGAAATATTACTCAAATCTATGCAAAGGTAAAAAGTTATGGCATGGACAAAGATTTACCCATCATATGCATTGTGACTTTGGCCTTGCAGATATGACTTTGAGTCAAGTCATGACACACCCATGGATTCTAGGCAAAAATTCTGTTAAATATAATTCAAATCCATGCATTGTGTAAAAGTTATGGCCTGGACAAGAATCTGACATAAGCACTGTGACTTTGACTTTGCAGATATGACTTTGAAAATCTATAGGCTTCATCTTCTAGTCATAAGAAATATGTGGGCAAAGTTTAAAAGTTCTAGCATAAACAGTTTGGTCTGTACTTTGTTTACAAGTTGCATTCTAAACAATTTGCTATTTTTGCCCCCCCCCCCAAATGACCTTGACCTTTGACCTTGATATTAAAAATCAATAAGGTCTGTCCTCATGCCATAAGAAATAAGTGTACCAAGTTTGAAAGTCCTAGCCTAAATGGTATGGTCTGTATTGTGTTAACAAGGTGTGGACAGATCCATGGACTCACAATGCCATACCATAATATGTCTGTCTACGATGGATGTATAAAATTTTAGGGTAATGTAGAAATTAAATATGTTTGTAGAAAATTCATTATATAGCAAAACAAGAAGCACAAATGCTCTTTTATTTATAAGCACATGAAACTTGAAATTTGATCCCAAATAATGGTCTTGTCACAAGGAATACACACATGAAATATTTAAGCCCTATCCCTTACTGTTCATAAGTTATGATCAAGGTTAAAGATTTTTAAAAGTACGTTAAACTTAAAGGTCAAAGTCACAAGGTCAAAAGCTTTGGTACCTAATGAAAGGTCTTGGCACAAGGAATACACATTGGAATATTAAAGCCCTGTCTCTAATGGTTCTAAAGTTATGTTCCAGGTTAAAGTCTTTTTTCTATGGATGATGACAACAAAAATAGGGCACTGCTAACGGTTACATGATACGCCCACATCATATTTTAATGTGGTCTACAAGCCACATCCTTTCATTTGACACCACCAAAAGTTTTGTTCCCCCTTAGATAAAGAGTAGAAGTCTGGAAAACCTTTCTGACCTTGCCCATTTTCCCCCACCCCAGGGGCCTCACCCCAACTTTGAAACCCACATGCACAAATACAAGCCACATCCTTTCATATGACACAATCAAAAGTTTTGTTCCCCCTTTAGTTAAGGAGGAGAAGCCCGGACAAGCTTTTCTGACCCCGCCCATTTTCCCCTACCCCAGAGGCCTGACCCCAACTTTGAAACCCACATGCACAACTACAAGCCACATCCTTAAAAAAGACACCATCAAAACTTTTGTTCCCCCTTTAGTTAAGGAGAAGAAGCACAGACAAGTTTTTCCGACCCCACCCATTTTCCCTCACCCTAGGGGCTGACCCAAACGTTGAAACCCACATGCACAACTATAGGCCACACCCTTTCATATGACACCATCAAAAGTTTTGTTCCCCCTTTAGTTAAGGAGGAGAAGCCCAGACGTGGACGGACAGACAGACAGACGACAGCGGTATAGCATAATATGCCCACATTTTTAAATGTAGGCGTATAAAAACAACAACACCACCAGGAAACATCTGGACAACATATGTCCCCCATATCTAAATATGGTTAACTGTATTTCTATAATGTATATTTAACAGGTCAGTGTAATATATCACTTTGTAAATATCCTTCAGGAGAGAGCTCCTTATAAGTCATTCTTGTTGTTCAATCCTTATCTATCATTGTAACTGAACTAAAATGAATCTTTATAATAAATACTGTTTAAAACAATACATGTCATGCCAACCTGGATCCACCATTGGATGGATCTGGCCAAAAACTACAACACTTGTATGGGACCTTGAGTAATTCATCCCTACCAAGATTTATCAAAATCATTTTCAAAAAGGACTTTACAATGGTCAACATTAAAACATGATTCAAAGTACACTTTGCTTATTGTTTCATTTATTGGAGGAATTATGCTATCTCTTGCATTGCTTAAACATGGAAATTCCAAGAAATGTTATACACACCTTCTTGTGTCCCAGAGTTTCATTACACAGTCATATGATCCTGAGAGAAACAAGAACTCATTAACAGGTGACCAATGAACACTGGAGACCCATCCATTGTGACTGGTATATGTACACTGTACTATAGCACCATCTGAAAGATTCCATTTTCATTCTTTGATAAATATTATGAAATGTGAAAAAGAATAAAAATAACAAGAGTATCAGTAAAACTGACGTATGCTCCCTGAACGGCAGTTATAATGCAGGAAATTGAGGACTCAATTCTTATACAAAAAATCAGTACTGGTAATACTGATGGATGCTCCAAGAAGCACAGCAATAATGACGGAAATGAATGACTCAATATATAGGAAATCATTGTATTAATTGATGATGATTTCAAATCTCAATGTATCCTATGGATATCCAATTGAGTCAACTGCAGAACAACAAGTGATCACAGCATCTTAAACTAAAATGAGTAAGCTTGACCTTGATTAGTTATGAAATAAAACTTTTTATCGTGAACATGACCTTTCAGAAATGACTTTGAGTGACCTTTGTCCAAAAGTTCATTTTTGGTGAACTATGATCAAATTATGATGAAAGGTGTAAGAGATATAAGTACTTAATGGTATTTTAAGTCATAGTTAATAAGTGACCTTGACCTATCAATAATGACCTTGAGTGATCTTTGTCCAAAAGCCCTTAACCTAAATAACATTTTGGTAAAGTATGATCAAATTCTGATGAACGGTATAGGAGATTTAAGTACTTCATTATTTTAAGTCATAGTTAATAAGTGACCTTGACCTTTCAGAAAAGACGTTGAGTGACATTTGTCCAAGAGTCCTTATCCTAAAAAACATTTTGGTGAAGTATGATCAAATTCTGACGAAAGGTGTGGGAGATATACATACTTCATGGTATTTTAAGTCATAGTAAATAAGTGACCTTAACCTTTCAGAAATGACCTTGAGTGACCTTTGTCCCAAAGCTCTTAATCTAAATAATATTTTCAAATTCTGATCAAAGGTATAGGAGATATGAGCTCAGATGGATAGACACACGGTCACGACAGCGACTATATGTTCCCCATTCCATCTTTGAAACAGACCCACTGAAAGCAGTGAGAGATCTTTTATGTGCTATGTCTACCATGACACAGGACCTTGAATACATTGTCTAAACTGAAAGACAGAAGACTGGTATGCCCATGTCATGAGTCTGACCTTGACATATCAACCATGAAGCAAACACCTCATCTATTGAGCAACATCGATGAGGTTACAAAACATGCTAGAGCAGTACCTTAGTCCTATCAGTGACCTAGGCTAAGAACAACAAACAGAATGATAAAATATAGGTAATCAAAAAACCTTTTAACAATATTCACAATTGTTTCTGAACTATCATTATACAAACAATGTATTTTTCATCTCAAAACAAAGTAATAAAGTTTGAAGGCAGAACAGAAATTAAAATATCCTACCTGAAGCTCTTGGATCCCAAAGTCGTACATGTCTATCTGCAGATGCTGTGATAAGATTACTGTTTAAAGGTGAATATGATACATCGAGAAATACCTTGGTGCCTTGCTGAAATTAAATACATATATATGTATTGTATTGTCATAATCTATTACATACCTCTGAGTCATGGACATGAATTTTGTTTTTTGTTGGTTTTGTTTCTGTTTTATGCCAAACTGTTTACTTCCTTTAAATGGTGGAGGTACCTGCCAAGTGCATGGTCTTGTAATATTTACCTAAGCAACAGACACACCTAAGAAGGGAGGGATCCATTATCTAAGCGAAAGACACACCTGAGCAAGGAGGGAGGGATGAATCTATTATCTAAGCAACAGACACACCTAAGAAGGGACAGCTCTATCATCTAAGCAACAGACACACCAGAGCAAATAGGATCTTTCATCTAAGCAACAGACACACCTGGGCTGGGAGGGATCTTTCACCTAAGCAACAGACACACCTGAGCAAGGAGGGATCTTTCACCTAAGCAACAGACACACCTGGGCAGGGAGGCATCTTTCACCTAAACAACAGACACACCTAACTAAGCAGGGAGGATCTTTTACCTATGCAACAGACACACCTATGCATGAAGGAATATCAATGAAAAACTAGAACTGTCCTTACGGGACAAATACCCCCCAGCGGCACCAAAATTCAAAATAGGGTATAGAACTATATATATGACCAATATTTAAGTTTTGGAGAAGAAGGTCAAGGTCAAGGGGGTTGTGTAAATTCTTCTTGTATCAGTGTACAGGACTTGTCATACAGAATACACACATGTAAAATGGACTCCCTATCTCTCTATGACTATACTTTACGGTCAAAGTTAAAGTTTTTCCCAAAAAAAAGTCAAATGTCAAGGCCAAGGTCACAAGGTCAAAATGCTGGTACTGACTCAAAGGTCTTGCCACAAGGAATACACATATATAGTATGAAGGTTCCATCTCTTTCCTTTCAAAAGTTATGGCTAAGGTTAAAGTTTTTAAAAAGTAGGTCAAACATTGAGACCAAGGTCACAGGGTTGAAAATGTTGGTATCAACAGAAAGGTCTTGCCACAAGGAATACACATGTATAGTATGAAGGTCCCATCTCTTTTCTTTCAAAAGTTATGGCTAAGGTTAAAGTTTTTAAAAGGTAAGTCAAATGTCAAGGCCAAGGTCACAAGGTAAAAATTTTTGGTACCAAAAGAAAGGTCTTGCCACAAGGAATATACATGTGTAGTATGAATAACCAGTCTCTTTTGGTTCAAAAGTTATGGCTAAGAATAAATTTTTTAAAAGTAGGTCAAATGTCAAGGCCAAGGTCACAAGGTCAAAAATTTTGGTACCAAAAGAAAGATCTTGCCACAAAGAATATACATGTGTAGTATGAATACACAGTCTCTTTTGGTTCAAAAGTTATAGCTAAGATTAAAGTTTTTAAAAAGAATGTCAAATGTCAAGGCCAAGGTAAAAACGTAAAAAATTTTGGTACCAAAAGAAAGGTCTTGCCACAAGGAATATACATGTGTGGTATGAATACCCAGTCTCATTAGGTTCAAAAGTTATAGCTAAGGTTAAAGCTTTTAAAAAGTAGGTCAAATGTCAGGCCAAGGTCACAAGGTCAAAAAGTTTGGTACCAAAAGAAAGGTCTTGCCACAAGGAATATACATGAAAAGTATTAATGCTCAGTCTCTTTTGTTCAAATGTTATGGTCAGTTAAAGTTTTCTGGACAGACAGACGGACAAGGTGATTCCTATATAGGGTATAAATATGAAACCCCTGTTTTATACATTATAAGAGCAATCTGCTTTCTTAACAAAATTATTATTACATGGTCAAAGTTTGAGTTCAAGGTCACTAAGTCAAATGACTTGGTGTCAAAATGTAGAACTTATTATGGTGAATGTGTGTGAAATATGAAATATTAACTGATTCTCTTACCAAGAGTGATTTTTGTTTGGCCTCTTCCATGTCCCAGATTCTGACAGTATGGTCCCATGAGGAAGTACACACTTCATTTGTATTGGTCCACTGAACCTGAGATATACCTTCATTGTGACCTGATAATGTTACTATAGGAACCTGTAATTATTGATATCAAAATCTGAAAGTGTTTTTCTATGCCATATTAAAAGCAGTGACCAAAACAATAACTAACCAATGGGAAATCTTTAGCTCATCTTGTATATAGAGATAGGATTAAGTTACGAAAGTGGGAAATTTGTACTTCGAAAGTAAAATTTAAATATTAGTTGAATGTTGTTTAAAGATATACCTGGCTCACAAAACTTTTATATCTCTGTACTAAATAGTTCCTCTTATCAAATGCAGTTGATGACAAGAAAGACAACTCTAAATTAGTCAAGAATGTCAGGAAAATTGCAGATACAGATTTTCTTTGTCTTTTCACAGGATAGGTTTCAATTTCTTTGTTACACTCAAGGTACTATGTATCAAATACATTTTATTTCAAATATGAAGGGAAAATGTCTGCCATAAAAGAAAATATTGAGTAAAGTTTGTTTCCGCCTATACAAGGCAATGAAAACTGTTCGTATCAGTCAATCAAGGAAGCCGAAAAAACTCCAAATTTTCATTTGGTAACCATATCATACGCCACTATGAGTCCCTATGATATATCATAAGAAGAAACTGGTTCAGTTTTGAAGCAAATTTATCCTAAACCTGCCCAAGTAGGATATGACCTTTAGCACTATAAAGTTACTGGATAGGCATATGAATACATATACAGTCAAACCTCGTTATCTCGAAGTCGGAAAGGACCGTGGAAAATACTTCCAGATATCCGTAGTTTGAGATATCCAAATTTCGAGTTCTAGATCACAAATCCTGCAGTTATTAACATATGCTGGTTCATATGATTGATTGATTTTTGTTAAATGTAACACCACATGGTTCATTTGACATTTGTGATTATTATAGTAGATGTACGAGATATACTTGCATTTTTCAATAAATAGGCATGAAGAAGTGCATATTGTTCCTAAATAATTAGTCTAAATCTCATCATACCATTTATATTTTATGAATATATAAAGAGTATATACTCCAAAACTGAAAACGTCATGTTTCCTTTTTCCAGTAATATCGTAATTTAAATTCAATACTGGATATAACTGTCTTATACTATACCTAAAACTGAGGACCAGCTAACACATAAGACAAGATAAATACATAGACATACACATGGATTCGAAATAAAAATAAATTAATGAACAATGTGAAGAAATTTCTTTAAATAAATGCAGGTATTAAAAAGCACTAATTACAGTTAATGTTAATTATTTAATTCTATGTCGAATGTAATAAGCTATCATCAATTACTAATATTCGGTATAGATAACATGGCACGCACAGACACGATCGAATCTGTAATTACTGTGGTTTTGTACACCGACACGGTCAATTAATCACACCACGTGAGCGACCTGTCATCTAGGGTAAATGCCGCGGAGATATTGTCAATAAGAAGCCAACTTCAAGATAAACCCGGTAAATAAGAACCTCAGGACTTAAAAATGTATTCGACATAAGCATAGTATTCGACATATCAGTGTTTGACACATCCGGGGTGAATTTAATCATAATATGAAGGATTTTTTTCAGGACCGACGTTCAACTTCGAGATATCCCGGGTATTCGAGATATTAGTGTTCGAGATATAGAAGTTTGACTGTATACTGTATAAACAAATTCCAAATTCAAATGCAATGCAATTTGTATCATGGTGATAGGAACATTCTTAATCTTGTTTAGGGACATTATTTACCCTGGTCTGGACTTTCTTAGAGATCTTTTGTCGTTTAATTGGCAGACTGTCTTCATCCTCCTCATCCTGGTCCCCTGCTGCTGAGGATTCTAGCAAAGTCAATATCACATGTAAGTAAATGTAAGATAGAAACAAACATTAGTAAACTATTCTATCAATATAAATGCCATAAGTTCACTTACTACACTTCAAGCTTGAACATGGTTGGACTTTTCCATCAAAATCAATCTTGCATGTTCATAAAAAGATACTTGAGATATACGCAAATACATGATCTTTATTTCAAGAGTGTATTATGTGACAGACTGGGACATTGGTTCAGTTGGTAGAACATCTGCATAGTTGATGGAAAGATTTAGGTTCAAATCCCATAAATTTTTCACCCTGTCTATTACAAATTTCAATATAAACACCCTATGGAGATTATAACTAAGACAATATTACACAAATATTTAGAGACCTAAGAATGCATACAGAAAAATAAACATGACAATTTCATTGAAGTACTTTTACATAAACTCTTACCTGCTGACCAGAGTTTAAGCATTCTGTCCCACGATCCACTACAAATCTATAAAACATAATATATACTTTATATCACTTATCTATGCAAATAGTGAAATAAGCTTTTTTTTCACGACAAATTCTTTTATGTTACTTCTAATATGGCTAAAAAAGTGTATCTAAATATGGGGTATATGGTACAAGAATAAAGAGCCATTTCATAAATAAAGTGTTCAAAATGAAAATGAATTCTATTTGCAACTTCCATTATGCAGAAACTAGATGTGCTAATATGCCATGAATGCCCCGCTGGCAGCAAAAGTCAAATATGACATTTCTGAACAGCAGATGTAGTCCAAGAGCTATAATTACTGTCAAAATTTTTAACAGCATTCCTCTTAAAATATGCATATCTACATACTTTGATCTTTGACTGTGCCAAGTTTCATTAAAATCCTCCCAAAGTCTAAGGAGGAGTTGCAAACACAATGTGAATTTACCACATATGTATAAACATCAAAGTCCAAGGGGCATAACTACGTCAAAAATTATTCAACTGTCACTAAATTTAGATTTGACCAAGATGTTATCATGATGTATATACCAAATTTCAAGTCAATAAAGGCATTCATTGCAAAGACAGAGCATGGAAACTTTTATTATTGGAAATTTTCTAAGTTCAAGGGACATAACTCTAACAAAAGTTATTTGACCGAAGTTAAATCACATCTTGACCTAGATTATCTCAAGAGGTTTCAGTATAGCAAATTTCAATTCAATATGTGCACCTGTTGCAGAAAGAGAGCACAGAAAGCAAATAATGATGGAAGGACAGAAAGGGGCAAAACTATATGCCTCGACCATTTTTCATGGGGTGGCATAAAAATAATTGTTTACAATATTTATTGTAAAGCTAGTATATGAAATCTGACATATCTTATTGTTTGAGTTATGCACAATTCACTGCACATTCATTACCATGACCTTCAACCTACCTTATCTTTTGAGTCATTCATGCTAAGTAGTCAACACTAACAGCATGATGCTTGACTTGCCAATTTGAGTTATGCTCAGCTGATAGTCTACACTACTAGCATAACCTTGGATTACCTAATCTTTTGAGTAAGTCACTTCGAAGCAGTTTGCACTACAAGCAAGACCTTTGATTCAAATCTTCTTCGGAGCTATTTACTACAAAGTATGCATTACCACCATGACTTTAGAACTTATATGTCAAGAATCATTCACAGTTTAGCAGTCTCTACAACCAGCATAACATATGACCTATTTTACTGAGTCATTCACAACTAATCAGTCTGCAATATAAGAATGACCTTTCACCATATTATCTTTTGAGTTATTTACGGCTAAGCAGTCTAAAAACCAGCATGACCTACTTATTAATTTAGTCATTTATGGCCAAGCAGTCTACACTACCAGCATGGCATTTGACCTACCTTATCTTTAGAATTATTCATGGCTAAGCAATCTACACTACCAGCATGACATTTGACCTACCTTATCTTTTGAGTTATTCACGGCTAAGCAGTCTACACTACCAGCATGACCTCTACAAGCATGGACACATTCCACAGAGTTACTTTCCCTGTTCCACTGCCAAATAAGAATTGTTTGATCATGTGACCCTGACACAAATCTACTGACTGGCTCATTATCTAAAAATAAATCAAAATCTTTTAGTATTTGTATTTTGGGTTTTGCTCCAAGTCAAATGATGTACCGGTAATCTAATATTGACAGTTAACATAACCATAGTGTAGGATAGAATGATGTTACAGCATACTTACCTAATCATTACGTTAGTATACACTTAATGATATGGTGATAACATTATATGATGAAAGAAGACTAAACTCAAAGGAAGAGGAGGACTAACTTGAGTGTAAGTTCAGAAGTTTAAAAACTCATGCTATCTACGTTACCAATCTTGTATTGCAAGTCTCAACTAAATTTCATTTATTTTGTGAAATTGGTTATTAAATGTAAACCAGGTATTCATCAATTTCCTGTTTTTTGCAATAATGACTGACCTATACTTCTATTCATATTCTCATGGAGTAAACAACGTTATATATATAGGCTACTCTATGACTACAGTAACAAACATGTATTTAAGCTTTTTTTAGAGGCACTTACTGGTCATACCAATTATAATTTTTCATTTGAGTTGTTTTTGTTTATTAGCACTTACCTGTGGAAAGCCATCGTACACACTTCACTGGAGCGGAATGGCCTGGTATTGTCAGCAAAGGCTGACCTTTCGTAGTCCATATCCTCACAGTATTGTCATATGAACCAGATAGTATGCTGAAAAAACACAGTGTATGGAAGAAAAACAGTGCCTTAATTCTGTTTTAAGATTACAATTCTTATGGTACATTTTAATTCTTTTCTTTTTACTATTTTAACATTTTCTTAAATTTTTCTTTATTTTATTTCCACATTTTAATTCTTATATATTGATTTTAGAACACAAAACTAGCATTTTCATTTTATCTGTAATTTCAATTCTTATTCATTGATTTTGGCATTTGTAATTTAGCTATTCAAAATGATATTTCAGTATTTTATTTTGTTTATTCAATTATTTATTTTTAATCTATATATATTTTCATGCTCTGGGATCAATAGATCAGGGGCATATTGTTTTTGTCCTGTCTGGTTGTCTGCTTGTTTGTTTGTTTGTCTGTTGTCAACTTTTTATTTGTCTGTCTGTTGTCAACTTTAACCTTGGCTATAACTTTTGAACTGTGAGGGATACAGACTTCATACTGTACGTGTACATATATTAGCGCAATAAAATTTTAGCACAAAATGCTCGAAAGGGGTATTGGCAGTATTTTAGCGTAGTCATGAATTAGCGCATTTGTCATGTTCGATTAGCGCAATTTATCCATTAAATCAGCGCATTCAAAACAGTTTTTGGGTAAAAAATAGTGCGTTTAAGTATCTTACTTACGAGGAATTGAAATATATACCACACGTGCGATTATCGAATCGGCTGGTATGACATGTTTGCCATTGGACATAATTAACGAGTACATGTACCTAGAGTTGTTAAACTGTTGATTGGCTTGGATAACAAGCGTCGGGTCAATTACCTTACTCACAGTATATGCAGTGAATCAAATACAACCTCATTTCATTCATGTTTATCCAATAACCTACCATATCATTGAAAGCAAAACACCTAGTTATAATGATAAATAATAATTATTTTTTTTAAAGAAAGACATATAGAAAACAAAATGCCATTCTTACGTTTTACGGACGAAGCCATTGTTTTCATAAGTTGATATAAGATAAATTACTTGTATCGCTGACCGCTCTTTGCCTATAATTACGTGATAGACGGTATTGTAGTAGCTGGGGATTAATTCCTAAACTTCAAACTTCAAATCGTTTGTTTTTATTCTTGTATTGGTTTTGTGATAATCATATCGACAGTGTCCGGTAATGCAAACATCTTTAATCCATCGTTACTTGTGTCCTGTTTATGCTTTATCAAAATGAATGATGAATTTGTTCCTGGTATTTATTTGATAGACATAACTATAGAGTTGAAACGGAAGTGCCCATTTAATTCTATCGATCTCATGTACTTTATATTAGCATAGTCATGAATTAGCGCACTTTGAACAGCGCTAATTGCGCTAAAATATGAATCCCACTAAAATAAGTACACGTACAGTATTTCACATGTGTACTCAACTAATGAAGCCCTTTCAAATGACACCAAGGTCAATGACCTTTTGACTTTGACAATGACCTTCATCCTAAAAATAACTTTTTGGACTTTGATGCTGCTGTGGGCATTAGCATTTCACAAACACAGCTTGTTCTTTCATATTGTTCATCTTTCCTCTTATTTATTGATTTTTACTTCTTATCTATCATTTAAGTCTCGTGATTTTAATTGTGTCACTGTTTTCCTTCCATAAAGGTGAGTACATACAAACACATTTACATATTAACTCAAACTGTTAAGACAGAGTATTTGTCTGTTCATTGATCTGGTATTTTCCAGATGTTATTCAATTTCTGACAGAAATACAAACCACAGGTAATATCAAATTATATGTGCTTTTTCAAAAAGTACCTTCACAGTCTAAACTGTTTGAAAACATTTCACCATAGAATATTATAATACTGTACAGGAATTTACTAGGTACTCAATATTAGCCAAATATACTGTAAGAAGAAAGAAATTGAATATTTTGGTCATTTTTGGTGTTATTTTCCTAAAGAAATGGATATTCTCAGTTTAAGTATTATCTTTCTAAAGAGTGTAATAATCTTAAATTTCAGTCTGAAAGGTAATGAACTGAGTCAACATCATAGTTGTGGAACTATTTAGTTCTAACTGGACCCTCCCAGTACTGGACTCTAATGAAATCCTCATGAACACTAGGACATGTATCAAGGTAAAATTCATCATATTTCCAATGTCACCTTTACAGAATGTCATTCCTCTCTTTCCACATCTTATGGGAGAGCCAATTTTATGAAAGATTTTCCAAAATTCATATTACATTAAAGTAACAACCTGTGTTTGTGAAACACTAATGCTCCCAGTGGCACCAAAATCCAAACACTTATTTTTAGCACGAAGGTCATTGTCAAGGTCAAAAGGTCATTGACCTTGGTGTCATTTGAAAGGGCTTCATTAGTTGAGTAGGCATGTCAAATATGAAGTGTCTATCCCTCACGGTTCAAAGTTATAGCTAAGGTTAAAGTTGACAACAGACAGACAAACCAACAAACAAACAAACAAACAAAGCAGACGGGACAAAAACAATATGCCCCTGATCTATCAATCAAGGGTCATAAAAATGTAATAACATCTATGAATGTGGCCTATAAGAAGACTTTAAGGAACAGACCTCCTTGAAATTTGGTTAGAATCAGCTAAATCGCAAGAGGACTATAGCCTGATTCTCCAGACCTTCCACAATTAGTACAAATTAGCTTTAGTAAATGAAAAATCTGGTTTAAATCAGACTGACTTTATAAGTTTGATTAAAGTTCTCTTCATATCATTGCAGATGATAAAATAGATATTTATCACCCTGTACACAATGATCCCTTGACGTATCTCTGTACGCAAGACCTATTCAAAAACTTCTAGATACCTTTGAGTACAGCCCTTATTAAATTTGGTGTAGATTAACTAGACTGCAGAAGATCATTCTAAATAAGCTTGAACAAAATCCACCTCCTATTTGGGATGTGATTCAATAACAATCCAATGTTAATCGACAAACACAGACAAACAAGGTTAGTTATAATGTTTAAAGTAAGACCTGGTTTTCATCCTTCAGTAAATTATTGACAAACACCCTATACTACACTTCGTTTTGTACATCTCATAGTGAACACCCTATGCTACACTTTGTTTTGTACATCTCACAGTGAACACCCTATGCTATACTTTGTTTTGTAAATCTCACAGTGAACAACTCAACTTTATTTCATTTACATGGATAAGAACAGCTAAGCAACATATATATTAAGTATGTAAATATTACTAAAGACCAACTGACCACTGTTGACATCCCTGGACGGTGCTAACCCAATCATCATGTAATAAGGAGTCAGCTGGTTCTGGGGCTGGTTGTTGTTCAACATATTCTATTTCAACTAGAGTTTCCTGAGAGAAATCAATGAAATATATAAATCACTATGATATCGAGTAATTAATGAGAATAACTTAATATGCCAGAAAATTATTCAACATAAGATTAATGTATTTCTAATGACAGCCATTGTGTGAAACCCATGGGGTAGATCTTACCTCACAGGTATAAGGACACAATAAATTGCAGCTTAAAATGAAAATACATGTAATTGCAGTATGATCTTCAACTGCAGATTTCAAGTGTCAGTGAATACAGGAATAAAACTCATTAACTGCCATAAACTCAGGAAGACAATAATGCTCAGACACATTGTCTGGGTAGTTATGTCACTATTCTAAAAGGAAGATGAAATTTAATATACATCTTACTGATGAAATCTCTTTCCCTTCTAGATGCTGATCAAGTGGCACCCTCAAGAATTCTCCATCAATTAAGAAATCAAATTTCACTTCATCATTACCATCTCCTGAAGAGAAAAGGAAAGTACATGTAAATAAGAGTAGAATGTAAATAAAACTGTCAATGAGAGTTTGTTTTTATCATTCAATAAGAGAGAAAATCAGACTTTAATGATGATCTGAGTCAATATATTCTGACTAACCTTTGAGGACACCATTAATGATAGCACTTAGTTGTTGAATCGTAACATTTGCAGGAACTGAATATGGAGCATCTGGTATAGAGTATCTGAAATATAATGAAAACAAAAACTGACTTGTAGCTCATTTGAGGAAAATTGGAATTTTGGTCTTAAACTCGACAAATCTTTATGGTTCACTGAACAAGGTTGGCTATATGCAGACATTTTCCATCAACAGTTAAGGAGTTTTATACAGTGGTGAAATAAAGAATAATATGCATTAAAATACTTAGAGAGCTGCTATTAGAAATTTAATATCTTCTATAATTATATGTAACAAGTTATCTTTTTTTAATGATCAACTGGGCTATAATATATAGTTTCAATATTGTTGTTTTTGTAATTCTTCTTCTTTCAACAGGAAGTGTATTCAAATGTTGAGCATAATTAATACTTCATGTGGCAGTTGCTGGGGACTTCGTTGTCAAATTTCCTCTGATTTCGAAGTTGATGGTTCACTGAGACAGAGATATCATTTTCATAAGTTTTATTTTCAAACACACAAAAGAGCTTTGGTGTTAATTTTACCATTTCAAAAGAAGGAACGAAACCACTATAATGATCATTAAATTGGTATTTGCTACCATACAAACGTTTGGCTTTCATCAACTTTCGAGGGAAGATCGAATGAAACCAAATGTCCACATGACATAGACCATTAAATCAGCTGTGATCTAATTTTAGACTGAGTACTTAGATATGAACATACACTTATTGTCGATTTGTATATCCTATATGAATTGAATTTTTATTAATAATTTATGTAAATTCTTTGAGCTGATATAGGGAATAATCAAATGGGAATTTTTAAGGTCTGAAATTGGGGAAAAGCAGCACATTTTGATGTTGGGTATGGAGCTGAACTTCGGCCCTGGGTCTTGAGACACCCTAACAAAAACCCCTGTTCAGCATGTGATAAAGATGTGCCTTTTAATCTTTAGCACTTGAAAAGCACCTTCCTCTTCCGTAATGAAATGTACTTACAAGTTGAGCATTAAGCTTCATTCCCTAAAATGCACTTGAGAAACTATCTTTCAACTAGGAGATGGACACTAACACTTGCAGACAAAGTCAAGTGATCCACAGCTAAAGCAAAAAATTTTTTCTTATATGGCAATTCTAACCTCAAAATATAGAAAATATTCTTTTATTTTCTAAATCCACAGCTAAAGCAAAAACTCTTTTCTAATATGGCAATTCTAACCTCAAAATATAGAAAATATTCTTTTATTTTCTAAATCTTTCTGCAGTCTGCAACTACTCTACATAGAGCGTAAAGAAAAGCGTCCGAAAATTCGTATAAAATGCGGTGAAGGAATCCGGATAGTCAGAGAAAATGCAGGCTAATAGTAATCTATGTATTACATATTAATATATTTAAATTATAATTATATTGTACAATTACTTTGGTATACAAGCATATTACATATTTGCATACTTCTCTTGTTTTGTGACGAATTTCGCCTGCACATGTGGGATATCCGTCATGATTTTGTTTTGTAATGTGAAATTGAAAGTGAAAGTAGCGCCGGGTACATAAATATATACGTGTATACATAACAGGTAAGTACTTGTAGCGTTTCTTATGTGTACTTTTGCTTTGAACAGGATGTAAAATAGAGTACTGAGCTGTAAAGAGAACATTACAATAATTATATAGCAGTTGTAATATAACTAGGAAAGAGGTAAATACTGTACATAAATAATGTACATGAATCATGATTCATGTCGCGATGATGATGATAATATTCTAATTTTCTATTTACTGTCAAACTGAACTGGTATGAATCTGGGCAGTATCCTCTTATTTACCCTGCAGCATTCATATGTTGTATATACAATTGTAGGGTATAAAAATGTAAGATGTATGTAATAATTGATGTCTTTTTATATAAAAAAAAATTGCATATTTGTTTAATAAATAGGTTTGACCCAAACATATGCTTGTAAATCTATATCATATGATAAATTGGTAATCATTGCAAACATTTATGTGATTCCTGATTAATGGAATTGTCCAGATACCTGTGTCCCCTATTCCATTTAGAACATTCCTTGCTGTATGAACCCCTGGCCCTCTCTCCATGCATATTCATAGTGACTTTGCTGGGCAACATCGACAGAAGCTGTTATCTAAGATTTAATTAAGGTATTATAAATTCTTATTATTTAATATGATAAAGGCCCCAATAGAGCTGTATTTACCGTATTTAAGTGACTGGCTAAGTAGACTTACAAAGCCTAATGCTTGACTAAGCATACATGCAGGCACGTCAGAGCTCCATAACATTGTTAGGCAGCAGTCATTATGAGAAGGTCATACCATCGATATGGGTACGTCATATAGATGACTGGACATTGATAGTAAGACATATTAGGTCAAGTTTTAATATTAATACCAATCATTGTATGTATACTTTTGTATATTATCCTAATCATTTTTGATAAACAGTCATTGGAAAATTATATGTATATTTGTATTAATCAGAAGTGAACTTTGTTAGTATATCATAATGTTTGATTCACGGTAGATTTACATTTTATTGTTAATAATTTTTGTATATACTTTAATTGTTCCGTGAATTACAGAATATAACAGGATATTGTATAACATATTTAGAGACTGAGGGAAAAATAACAGGATATTACATAATACTTCACAATTTGGCTAAATATACAGACTTTGGTTGCTTCCATTCCCGTTATGTCACATACCAGAGACTGGAACAGGTACTGCTTCATAAAGGAGATAACCTGCAAAATGTGTGTCCAATAATTTAGACTAGTAGTAGTCTTCCTTACTTACTTCTACTCATGGTACGGCCATATTATCAATTTATCTTGAGGATAGATTTGAAGGAGAGTTGCTCCATTCTGAATACATCATGATCCATCGCTTCAAAGTTTACTTTCTTAGCATCTTGAAGGGAAATGCCATAATAATGGTCACTACAGACTTATTGTGGGGGTGAACAGATGTTTTATGAGTAGATTCAAATTAAGTCTCAAGTAACCAAGGGAGACTTACTTCATCAGAACTCATTCGAATCTTATTAATCACATATTTTGCATGTAATTTCCCTAGATGAATTGGTACTGCTTTTGTTTTGAGAATTCAACATATCAGTAATGAAATGAAATGAAATAGTATCTCCATAACATGGCCTTAGATATCTAGTGAGACACTAAATCCACGATATGACCTGAGATATAAAGTGAAATAGTATCTTCTTAGCATGGCCTCAGATATCTATTGAGACACTATCTCCACAATATGACCTTAGATATAAAGTGAAATACTATCCCCTTAGCATGGCTTCAGATACCTATTGAGACACTATCTCCACAATATGACTTGAGATATAATATGAAATACTATCTCCTTAGCATGACCTCAGATCTCTAGTGAGACACTGTCTTCACAACACGATCTGAAACATTGAATGAAACATCATCTCCTTAGTATGACATAAGGCATTTAATGAGACGCCATCTCCGTGATATGAACTCAGACATTTAATGAGACACCATCTCTGTGATATGAACTCAGACATTTAGTGAGACAGCATCTCGGAAACATGACCAAATACAATTAATGAGACATCATCTCCTTAGTGTGATTTACAATATTTGATATAGTGAAGTACCACCTTAACAATACATTGTATGAATTTAGAGATTTATATAGACATTCTCTCCTCAACATGACTACAGACAGTTAGTGAGACAGCATCTCAACAACTTGACATTCAGCGAAATATCATTACAGTGTAACCTTAAACAGTCAGCTAGAAAAAGACACCAAAACAATTACAATATAATCATAGACATTAAGATGGAACTAACACAGCAGTGTAGACCTAAGACATCATCACCACAAAATAATCTCAGATAATTACTTTTCCACTCATCATTATCCAGTGTATAATGATCAGACATAACTGTTTACAGATCATAGTCAAGCATGGCGGATATTTTGCAATATATTTTGCCTTCGGAGACAGAGGTTGTGTTATTGGATTGTGAGGTAGCATTCAATGGTCTGACAGAGCAGGAGAAGAAGTATTCTCACTATATCTCCCAAGCCTCGTTCTATGGAGGACTGATATGTCTGTTTCAGGTCTGTATTAAATATATTTATTTATTGACATCAGCACATTGTGCATGAAAATTTGTAATTAATATGTTTATTTCAAGATTTAAAAACACCTTTGTCATTTTTTCTTGTCATCTTTAGCTTGATTTATGTAGTCTGATCCACCAAATCGTCATTATGACTGTGATTTGTTTAGACCTAAGTATAGCATATCTCTAGGCCAGGTTTACATGCCTATGTATTAAATATAGCAGATCTCTAGGCCAGGTTTACAAGCCTATGTATTAAGTATAGCAGATCTGTAGGCTAGGTTTACATGCCTATGTATTGAGTATAGCAGATCTCTAGGCCAGGTTTACATGCCTATGTATTGAGTATAGCAGATCTCTAGGCCAGGTTTACATGCCTATGTATTAAGTATAACAGATCTCTAGGCCAGGTTTACATGCCTATGTATCAAGTATAGCAGATCTGAAGGCCATGTTTACATGCCCATGTATCAAGTATAGCAGATCTCTAGTCCAGGTTTACATGCCTATGTATCAAATATAGCAGATCTCTCGGCCAGGTTAACAAGCCTATGTATTAAGTATAGCAGATCTCTAGGCCAGGTTTACATGCCTATGTATTAAGTATAGCAAATATCTAGGCCAGGTTTGCATGCCTGTGTATTAAGTATAGCAAATATCTAGGCCAGGTTTGCATGCCTGTGTATTAAGTATAGCAGATCTCTAGGCCAGGTTTACATGCCTATGTATCAAATATAGCAGATCTCTAGGCCAGGTTTACATGCCTATGTATTAAGTATAGCAGATCTCTAGGCCAGGTTTACATGCCTATGTATTAAGTATAGCAGATCTCTAGGCCAGGTTTACATGCCTATGTATTGAGTATAGCAAATCTCTAGGCCAGGTTAACAAGCCTATGTATTAAGTATAGCAGATCTCTAGGCCAGGTTTACATGCCTATGTATTAAGTATAACAGATCTCTAGGCCAGGTTTACATGCCTATGTATTAAGTAAAGCAGATCTCTAACCCAGGTTACAAGCCTATGTATTAAGTATAGCAGATCTCTAGGCCAGGTTTACATGCCTATGTATTAAGTAAAACAGATATGTAGGCCAGGTTTACAAGCCTATATATTAAGTATAGCAGATCTCTAGGTCAGGTTTACATGCCTATGTATTAAGTAAAGCAGATCTCTAGGCCAGGTTTACATGCCTATGTATTAAGTAAAGCAGATCTCTAGGTCAGGTTTACATGCCTATGTATTAAGTATAGCAGATCTCTAGGCCAGGTTTACATGCCTATGTATTAAGTATAGCAGATCTCTAGGCAAGGTTTGCATGCCTATGTATTGAGTATAGCAGATCTCTAGGCCAGGTTTACATGCCTATGTATTGAGTATAGCAGATCTCTAGGCCAGGTTTACATGCCTATGTATTAAGTATAGCAGATCTCTAGGCCAGGTTTACATGCCTATGTATCAAATATAGCAGATCTCTAGGCCAGGTTTACATGCCTATGTATTAAGTATAGCAGATCTCTAGGCCAGGTTTACATGCCTATGTATTGAGTATAGCAGATCTATAGGCCAGGTTTACATGCCTATGTATTAAGTATAGCAGATCTCTACGCCAGATTAACATGCCTATGTATTAAGTATAGCAGATCTCTAGGCCAGGTTTACATGCCTATGTATTAATTATCGCAGATCTCTAGGCCAGGTTTACATGCCTATGTATTAAGTATAGCAGATCTCTAGGCCAGGTTTACATGCCTATGTATCAAGTATAGCAGATCTGTAGGCTAGGTTTACATGCCTATGTATCAAATATAGCAGATCTCTAGGTCAGGTTTACATGCCTATGTATTAAGTATAGCAGATCTCTAGGCCAGGTTAAAGTGTCTATGTATTACATATGGCAGATGTTTAGGCCAGGTTTGCAAGCCTATGTATTATTGAGAAGGGATTATGTAGTTGGGAAGTACCTTTCCAAGTTGTTATTTTCATAAGTAATTCAACCACTTTTGATTATGACAGAAGTTTCCTACCTTAGTACTTTGAATGCTAATGTCATGGAATCAGCATAGTTTTACGTAGAAATAAATTGTAATTAAAATAGATTTATGACTTAAAAAGACAAGGTTTACTAACTCTCTAAGAAAGCCTAAATTTGAAATTTGAAAGTTGTTTGTTAGACATATGATGCTTTTTATATACACTATCAAAATACGCATTTAGTGTAAATTTGACACACACTGTATTCCAAAGAGGAAAAAAACTTACCTAAAACCTCTGAAAATCATTATCTTTGGCAAAGGTTGCACAAACTAGGTAAAATATTCTGAAATTTGGAGATAACAGCATGTATTACACCCAAGATTATATTTTTATCATAATGAGTCTACCATACAGGCAACAATACTACTATAAAAGTGAAATTGGGTAAGCATTTTTCTGTTTTTAATTGGTAAAAGAAAAGTAAATTTCAAGATTTTGTGTTGTGTTGTTTTGTACCTCTATGCAGTCTTGGCATGTTTTATTTTTACATCTCATAAAAGTCAGGTGATATCATTGTAGGATACATATATCCCTATACCAGTTGGCAGAGATTCAAAAAGACAAATATGCTAATATTTTTATCTTTGAGCCAGATTCGTTTTGTATAAATCACTAGGAGGAAAGGGGGTCAGTGACCCTTGTCCATTTTACAATAAAACTAAATGTCCACCAAAAAGATGAAACTGTTTAATTCTGAATTCTTTGTCTTTTCCAGACCTCCCCAGAATCTCCAGGAATATTTCTGCTACTGCAGAAAATGTTTAGAGGTCAATCCATAAAAGAACTACAGGTTACTGCAGAGACAAAGGGTATTACACAAGAGGAATTCAAAGTCAGTGTCAAAACCATTCGATTTAAAAAGTTTTCTATGTATAGCTTGAATGCTGAAAATGTGAAATTTCAAATACATTGTTGTACTGTATTAAAATATAATTTCTTCAACAACTTTCCCCATCATTGTTTAAGTCTCAAAGTATGAAACAGTGTATATGAAAGAAATAATAGTGAAAACTATTTTCTTCCTCTACATTTTAGAGGTCAGGATCAAGAATAAGATGCTCCACTTTGCAGTGATCTTGTTTAATAATATTCTATTAGTGTGACAGGAACACAATATGTTACTTAGTAGTTACTTATTGTCATTTTGTTTTATTATGCTATTTCATTAAAATTTCACCTACACAATTAACCTGAGTAATATATATAAATATTAGAACACTTCTACATGTAGTAATTTAGTGCACCATATGTGTAATTTGAGTGATGCTCGGGGCCTAAGATCAATAGGACAAATAACTGAGGATCAAACTCATTACTGAATTAAGCTGAAAGTAAGAGACAAAGAACCCATTTACAAACCGTTTTTATAGTGAATGTGAAGTATACATTTGGGGTCTGTACAGAAGTACTGAAAACTGGGCTTAGAACATCCTTGGGGATTACTAGTCCAGCAGCAGCAGTATCAAACCAGTGGTAATACATGTGTATATCAGAGAATATATATATATATATATGTATATCAGAGCATGTATACATGTATGAAGTTGGTGCACTATTATGTATACAAAACATACAATAACTGAATATTAATCCATTTAAAGCCCACCAGTGTTCTGTCTTTCGGATGAGACAGTAAAAACCAAGGTCCCGTGTCGAGGTAGGCATGGCACATAAAAGATCCCTCACTGCTTCGTGTGGGTCCATTGCAAAGGTGTAAATTTGTATGCAATGCATCAGGCAGATGCCGTCACCATATACCTGAAATAATCAAGGAGTGACTTAAAACAATAATCAATCAATCGATCAATCAACCATTTAAAGCCATTCATAGCCTCAAGCATGTTACATGATTAAAATTTGGTATATAAGGCTATGTTTTAAAACACTCAATATCTAGTGTCATGGCCATGTAACAAGATCATTGTGCTTAATGAACTATGATATGAGTTTGGTTTCCATAAATTTTAAACGTACACATAGTTTAAATCAAGTGTTATGTCATAGCAGAATCACTGTACTGCTAGTTATTTGTAAACATTATGGATGTAAACATGAAAATTTACTGATGTATTACTGGTATATTTGCAGGCATTGTTAATCTATGCTGCAGGTTTCTATTCCAACATGGGAAACTATAAATCATTTGGAGACAGCAAATTCATCCCAAATCTGCCGAAGGTTTGATTTAAATAATAAACATTGATTGGTTCCAGTGAAAAATATATCTTTATATGCAGTGTGTGTATGTATATATTGACCTGTAAAGATTGTCACTTCAGTAGGGGCTCTTAAGTCAGTTTTTATTAATTTCAATACATAGAAGTATAGTTTGATTTATAAATGTTCACATTTTAAACATGTTAAAACCTTGTAGAAAATATAGTTAACTGACTGACTGAGCTTCAAAATGTTCTGATTCAAATCAAAACTTCATTTTTGCATTAAATGTGTTTCCATGGTTACAGGAGAAGTTTGAGACTGTGGTTATGAGCAGTAAAGCATCAGCAGATGATGTTAATGGTATGAAATGTCTGTGGGAAAGTGTATCTGACAGAATGTACTCCCTGGAAAGTAGACAGAGGGAACTTGGGCTAGGAGAGAAGGTATCTTCAACTTCTCTCTTTTAATACCTACTTGAAATACATGATTTATTAAATGCCTATAATTCATTATTTGTCAGTTTCGCTATCAGTCAGTGTGTTTCAATAGAATTATTGCTCTTAGTAAGGAATTTTACCCTTAGGGATAGAGAAAATGCCTATCATTTATTATATGTCAGTTTTGCTATCTGTCAGTCTGTTTCATTAGAATTACTGCTCTTAGTAAGTAGTTTTATCCTTTGGGAGAGAGAAGAAAGATAGAACTAAAGAATATATCCATGAATCTTCTCTTCTACTATTAGCAATACAAGTGATTTTCAGCATTGTGTACTTGTGATAACCATAGTTGGTGTCATGAATGGCCATTATGGTCATTGAACTCTGAGACCAAAATTAAAGTACCATGCAGTTTGAAATAAAAACTGACATTTTTTTAAAAACATATGAAAAAATTACTTTGAAAAATCACTTACTTTGATAAATGCAACTGATAATTTATGTATGAAGTAAGAGTTTACATCTGTCTCAAAATAATCATTTATATAAATATGTTTTCTCTCTGTTTCTTTAATCAATGGCTGTAAAACTTAGATGACTCCATGAATCTTAGCTTAGCTTGTTGGAATTTGTCAACAGAAAAGTTGGTAATCCAGCAAAATGAGATTTGCAATCCAGGACATATGAAATCAGGATCTTCAGGACTCATTCTTCACAAAAATAAGTGTTGTCAATTGAAAGAAAAAGTTCTGCAACATTCCCTATTTCAGAATTGTAAGCCTTTATATTGATATCAATTTTTATTATTGCAAAGGGAACGACAACCTACTTTACTCCAAACTGTGGCCTGGAGGATGCTCAAATATGTCAAGAATTTCTCACTTCAAAGGTATGTCTTGTATCTTGGCCGTAGGAAATGTTTCATTTACCTTGTATTTTATGGTTGTATAAAATCTTTTGTATTTATTTGAATTATATTATTTCCATAAATAAGATATCAAGTTTTAAATAAAAGAAAAATAATGTTAGTAAGCAATTAAAAACAATTTTTTTTTCAATACGTGATAAAATTTCATTCCTTTCAGTTTGTCAATCTGATAATTAGTCAAAGACCCATCTCATTTAGGTGTCATATCTCGTACTGTGGCAACAAACGTTTAATTTTAACAAAGTGATATAGCAAATGATATTGCATGGAATGTAAAGAATGCATCATTCATTGTGCATTACAGAGTATCAGTCCCTACAACACCAGATTATTCAAAACACAAGATGGCAGCAAAACCACTTATGAAATACGCTTAGCAAGTGCAGTGACTAATGGTAAGTGACATGAAAAACTTTTGATCTTTTAAATCACTTCAAATTTTTTTCTGGTTACTCTTATACATTTTTTATTCGTGCTGTTGATTATTTTGTGATTTTAGATGGAAATGTGCCAGGGTGTCCTAGTTCTATGATTGGAACACACGAGTTCACACCAGCATCAGGGGGTCAGACTTATACTTTTAAGGTGACAAGGGGTGACTACTCACCTCTCATGGCAGCTGTGGTAGAAAATCTGAACAGGGCAAAGGTCAGTTGTTGATATTTATATTTTATGCAAATAACCAGGTTGTAGTGTATAATACATGTACTTTGTTCTTCATTTGATTTATTCTACCAAATAGTCACCATGAATATGTAACCTTGGATTCAGTTTTGTTAATATATTATTATCTAAAAAAGAAAAACAAAAAATACTGCAAGACTTCTAATATTTGTAACAGATTTTGTTTTGATTTTAATATTACTTAAAACTACCGGTAAATAATCTAATTTTAATTTTAAACGAATTTCATTGATTAATTTCCTTTGTGTGATATTACACAGAAATTTATTTCATTTATCTTAGTTTTTGGACAGAGTTGTACCTGAACAGCACAGGTTCATATAAACAGAATGGTTTGACCCAAGTTAATGTATTCTGTATCTGTACAAATGATTTGTTCTCGTCTTCTCATAAAGATTATTATATCTATATGGGGACAGTACCTGCTTGATGCACTTCACAGAGATTTACATCCAAGCCATGGACCTACCCTTCTCAGCAAGGGATCTTTTACGTTCCAGTCTTTACCACGACAAAGACCACAGATTTTATTGTCACATTTCAGGCTATGATTGACCAACTTTCCTAGAATTAATTCACTCTCTACACTTTCTTCACATATCCTTTTTAGGTATTGGACTAATTTTAGTAAACGTCATTACCATCATTTGCGGACCAAGTTGGTTTCTGTTGGCACTAGGTCACCTTATTTGAAAAGAGTTTTCTGCATTGTTTTCTAAGACCATTTGAGATAATGGACTGAAACTTCGTTCACGTCTCTTTTCCCAACAACTACAGTCTGACTTTGAATTTTGTCTCAGTTGACTTACCTTACCAAAATTGTGGCTCTTTGTCTAAAAATAATATTTCATATTTTTTTTACTCTAAATTGATTTTCTTTTTGTCCAGAAATTATGATACTTGCCCATAGGTGTCTCACATATCAAGGAGGATCCTATTGTTTAAGGGTCCAAAGTCTAAGTCACAAGATTTTATTTCATCCAAATTTTTCTGCCTTTTAATCAATGGCTTTTAATCTTAGAATCATAATGTTTCATACACAGGATGTCACGGTTGTGACCTTATCTTATCTTATCTTATCTTATCTTATCTTATCTTATCTTATCTTATCTTACCAGTGACACAAGGGTGTATCATGATCTTGACCATTGGTCATATTTACATGGTCATTGTGAGTCTGTGACCAAATTTGTTGTTGTATGTCTTTGCTGCCACAGGGGGCTGTATGTCTTGTTTGAAAAGTTGTAGTTGATCATGTACACTCTACCAAAGATATAATTTCTTTTCTAGGAATTTGCTGCCAATGATTATGAGAAATCCATGTTGACTAACTATTGTGAGAGTTTCACCACTGGATCCATTCCCAAACATAAGGATGGCTCTCGCTTCTGGATAAAAAATAAGGGACCCATTGTAGAAACGTAAGGTTTTTACATATCCTAGATTTTTTAACATAATTTGAAATATTTATTATACCCTCCGCTATGAAGTTAGGGGGGGGGATACTACTGGAATCACCGTGTCCATCTGTCCTCCAAATAAGTTTTCCGAACTTTTTTCAGATGGACTTTTACTTTTGTTGCGATTGACCGACTTTCCAAGAGTTATTGCCCTTTGATTAAAATTCATTTTCCAGACTTTTTTCTCACTTGCTCTGACATATTGAAGTGAAATTTGGTATATAACTTCGATATGATGATCTACAGATCAGATATTACTATTGTTGCAATTGACCCACTTTTCCAAGAGTTATTGCCCTTTGACAAAAATTCATTTTCCAGACTTTTTTTCTCACTTGCTCTGACATATTGAACTGAAATTTGATATATAACTTCTGTGTGATGATCTACAGATCGAGTTTTACTTTGTCACAATTGACCCAGTTTTCCAAGAGTTATTGCCCTTTGACTGAAATTCATTTTCCAGACTTTTTTCTGAAGTGCTTTGACATATTAAAATGAAACTTGATTATAAGTTGATATATATATCAACTCGATGTGAGGATCTACAGATCGAGTTTTACTTTTGTCCCGATTGACCCAGTTTTCGAGAGTTTTTGCCCTCTGACCAAAATTTGTGTTCTGCACTTTTCTCTCATGTGCTTTGGCATACTGAACTGAAACTAGGTATATGACTTCAATATGATGATCTACAGATCAAGTTTTAACTTTCGTGACAAGACCCTTTAATAAGCACCAAATATTCAACTTTCCATCAAGCTATGTCGACTACTCTTCTTTACTCTCTTGTCATAAAGGGATAAATTGTTGTATGTTTCAGCTTTTTAGCTCACCTGAGCCAAAGGCTCAAGTGAGTTATTGTGATTAATCACCGTCCGTCGTCCGTCCGTCGTCTGTCGTTAACTTTTCACATTTTCGACTTCTTCTCCAGAACCACTGAACAGAATTTGATGAAACTTGATAAGCATGTAGTACTCATGGTCCCCTACAAGTGTTGTTGTTTTTCGTCCGGATTCATCAACAGGTGGCACCACCACAGGCAAAAGTAGGTCAAAGAGGGTACCCTCCTTTGACAAACTTCTTCTTCAGACCGGGGGCATACAGAGACAAACCGAATGCATAGGAATGATCTAGAGGGATGTGTGAAGAAGTGTTGTTATTTTTGGTTCCGTTCCGAAATCAAATTTTTGACGTTTTTTTTGACGTTTTTTTGTACTTGGTAGTTTTAATGCAGAAAAGAGGTATTTTTTTCTTTTAGTAAACATTGATGCATTAATTTGGTTTAATTTGATCATTTTGATGGTAAGAAATACTACTGCGAAGAAAATTTTTCAATATTTTATGTTTTGGATTTTTTATGAATTTTTTAAGACTTTCAAGAAAAAGGGGGGGGGGGGGGTGGGATAATTGGTGTAAACATTTCACAGTTTGAACTTTTTCTTCGGAACCACTTGCTGGAATTCAATGAAACTTGGCATGCATCAAATACTTAAGGTCCCCGACAAATGTGGTCATCTTTGTCAGGATCCATGAACAGGTGGCACCACCACAGACAAAAGTAGGTCACAGAGGGTACCCTCCTTTGACAAACTTCTTATTCAGGTGCATACAGCGACAAACCGACTGCATAGGAATGATTTAGAGGCATATGGGAAGAAGTGTTGATATTTTTGGTTCCATTCCGAAATCAAATTTTTGACGTTTTTTCATTTTTATTTTGGACTTTGTTATTTTAATGCATTAAAGAGTTATTATTTTCTTTTAGTAAACATTGATGCATTCATTTGGTTTCATTTAATCATTTCTATGGTAAGGAATGCTGGTGCGAAGGAATTTTTTCAATATCTTGATTTTTGAATTTTTTATGAATTTTTTAAGACTTCCAAGAAAAGGGGGGGGGGGGGACAATTTTTCATATCTTCAACTTGATCTACAGAACAACTTGAAGGATTGTGATAAAACTGGGTAGGATGCAAGTACTCATAGTCCTTTTCAAAGGTTTTGTTTTTTGTGCGGATCATCCAAATTGGTTAACAGATAATGCCACCATGTCTAAAAGTAGGTCTCACAATGTTACATATACCACTTGGTAATTGAAATATGGAGAGTAGCGGTTCAAATCAAGCTGTGGTCAAAAAAATATTTTTTTTTTTTACACATCTAAATAAGTTTTTAGATGTTTCTCAACACTCAACATATGAAATTAGGAATTTTACGTTTAAGACTTCCAAAAAAAAAGGGGGGGGGGGGGGGGGGGTTGGCCATTTTTCACATTTTCAACTTTTTCTACAAAACTGTTTGAAGGATTTTAATAAATCTTGGTAGAAATAAGTCACTTATGATCCTCTTCAAATTCTGTTGTTTTCGTCCAGACCTCTTTACAGGTGGCGCCACCATAGTCAAGAGTAGGTCACAAAAGAGTTCCCGCGTTTAACAATATTCTTTTTCATACGGGCTGTATACAGAGACAAACAGAATGCATAGAAATGATCTAAGGGATGAGTGAAGATGCATTGTCATTTTGGTTCCCTTCCAAAATCAAATTTTAGATTTTTTTTCGACATTTCTTTGGACTTGGTGATTCAATGCAGAAAAAAGTGTCATATTTCCTAGTTAATTCATAATGATGATTTCTTATGGACTATTGTGATCATAATTATGGTAAGGATTGTTACTTTGAAAGAATTTTGTCAATATCTCAATTTTTGGATTTTCTATGAATTTTTTAAGACTTCCAAATGAGGGTGTATCGGAACAATTCAATCACATTTTTCACTTCTGCTGTTATACCACATGAAAGATTTTAATGAAACATGGAATACATGAAGTACTAAAAGTCCTCTATCAATTTGGTAAATTTCATCCAAATTGGTTAACAGATAATGCCACCATGTCTAAAAAGCAGTTCTCACAATAGTACATATACCACTTGGTAATTGAAATATGGAGAGTAGCGGTTCAAATCCAGCTGTGGTCAAAATTTTTTTTTCATTTCTTTACACATCTAAATAAGTTTTTAGATGTTTCTCAACACTCAACATATGCAATTAGGCAATTTTAAGTTAGATCTGGACAATATTTGAAACAATTGTTGTTCATGACCCAGACTTGAAATCAGTCAACAAAAGGCCCCACCTAAAGAAAATGACTAACTTGTTGCCCTGAATGACTTCTTGCAGAGACAAAGGAAATGCTTAATATCAAAATCACCTGAATGGATGTGCAAAAAAGTGTTGTTTTTTTATTCTAGCCTGAAATAAAATTTGACATATTTTCAACATCTGTGTTGACTTAGTCACATTAATACAAAAATAAATGAATTCTTCCTTCATGCATGACTGATAATCTAGGTACTCAAGTGAGCGATATAGGCCCACTTGGGCCTCTTGTTTGCTGCAGGGGTTTTGTCCTATTATTATTTATTTTACAATACAGTTTAAGTACATATGAATTGATTTGGTATACTCCTGTATATCTCAGTATTCTTTGTAGGAAGAATCTATTCATATATTTTTTCACTGAGACATCAATATCTTGTTTGTCTTTGTAGATATATAGGATTTATTAAGACATCAATATCTTGTTTGTCTTTGTAGATATATAGGATTCATTAAGACAACAATATCTTGTTTGTCTTTGTAGATATATAGGATTTATTAAGACATCAATATCTTGTTTGTCTTTGTAGATATATAGGATTTATTAAGACATCAATATCTTGTTTGTCTTTGTAGATATATAGGATTTATTAAGACATCAATATCTTGTTTGTCTTTGTAGATATATAGGATTTATTAAGACATCAATATCTTGTTTGTCTTTGTAGATATATAGGATTTATTAAGACATCAATATCTTGTTTGTCTTTGTAGATATATAGGATTTATTAAGACATCAATATCTTGTTTGTCTTTGTAGATATATAGGATTTATTAAGACATCAATGCCTTGTTTGTCTTTGTAGATATATAGGATTTATTAAGACATCAATATCTTGTTTGTCTTTGTAGATATATAGGATTTATTAAGACATCAATGCCTTGTTTGTCTTTGTAGATATATAGGATTTATTAAGACATCAATATCTTGTTTGTCTTTGTAGATATATAGGATTTATTAAGACATCAATATCTTGTTTGTCTTTGTAGATATATAGGATTTATTAAGACATCAATATCTTGTTTGTCTTTGTAGATATATAGGATTTATTAAGACATCAATATCTTGTTTGTCTTTGTAGATATATAGGATTTATTAAGACATCAATATCTTGTTTGTCTTTGTAGATATATAGGATTTATTAAGACATCAATATCTTGTTTGTCTTTGTAGATATATAGGATTTATTAAGACATCAATATCTTGTTTGTCTTTGTAGATATATAGGATTTATTAAGACATCAATATCTTGTTTGTCTTTGTAGATATATAGGATTTATTAAGACATCAATATCTTGTTTGTCTTTGTAGATATATAGGATTTATTAAGACATCAATATCTTGTTTGTCTTTGTAGATATATAGGATTCATTGAGTCTTACAGAGATCCATTTGGCGTCAGGGGAGAATTTGAAGGTGAGTTTTATGAAACAAAATATGAGAAGCAATTCAGTAATTTCTGCAAGCACTTAAAAATAGGTTACATATGATAAATGTGTGTGTGTATTCATGTACTACTTATGGAGTACCTGTACAGGGTATGCATTATTTAATCTGCATACTTCATGTGATTAATATGAAATTAAAAAAGCACTCTAATACAATCTGTGTTTCATATTATTGATCCATGAGACAACATGATCATGTGCAAAGATATTTTTCTTTTAGGTGCTCTCTGAGGAATATGTGAACATTTCATATAAGAAAATGAATTCTTTTCTTTCTACGTGCAGAAGTAAATTCTAGTCATTGTATTTGTTATTGAGCCAAATGCGTTAATCTGCTAGATGTTGTGAGTTCTAGAGCGAGGAAGATTGCTCACTAATCACATGTTTTATTTCTTCCTCAGGATTTGTTGCTGTGGTGAATAAGGAGATGAGTGCTAAGTTTGCTCAGTTAGTAGAGAATGCAGAACACCTCCTGGCTCTCTTACCGTGGCCTGTAGCGTATGAGAAGGACACTTTCCTTCGACCAGACTTCACGTCCCTAGATGTGTTAACATTCGGAGGTTCTGGAATCCCAGCCGGCATAAACATTCCAAACTGTAAGTTTCATTCATCTGTAACACATCAGCCATTGAAAGGAGTGGAGTAGCTATTATGATTTTATGTTTTTATTCCATAGATAAAACTTTACTACAGCATTGTTTATCTGTCAGAAACTGCTGTCTACATTGGTATATGCAGCATTATTGTTTTTGCTAAACGAACATAAGAACTTAGTTATGACATGCATGCTCTACTTACAGTGTCTTTTAATAGATATTGGTGACTTGTGGTAATGACCAGGATATAATAATTTGTAATCTATATTTATATTCAGATGATGACATAAGGCAAAATGAAGGATTTAAAAATGTATCCCTTGGCAACGTTTTGACTTCTGGCTATAAAGACACCAAAGTCAGCTTTCTTGATGAAGCAGACAAGGTAAAAAAATGTTCATATGTTAATATTATTGTCATCTCATTGAATCATTCTTTTTGGGTGAGATATTCTTCATGTAACATAAAAATAGCATACTAAATAACTAACAAATGAATGAAAATATTTAATACTTTTTAGATTGAATTTTTACAAAATAGATTTACAGGTTTTAGAAAAATTTTTATTCCCCTAAAACATTGTAACGATTTATAATGTTCGTTTTTTAGGAGTTGTATACAAAGTTGAAGGTGGCTTCTTTTGAAGTGCAAGTAGGTCTGCATGAGTTATTGGGTCATGGAAGTGGAAAGCTCTTTATAAAGGTCAGTACTTACAGTGTTATGATACTAGCAGATAAGGAGGTCAAGATCTTACTGGTTCGTGTTTTGGAAATTGATAATAGAAAACTAAGAATTTACTTTGATCACTGTAAGCTTATTCAGTCAATGCTTAATCACTCTTGGTTTTACATTTACTTCCAGGATAAAGATGGGAAGTTCAATTTTGACCAGGACAGTGTGACACATACTGAAACTGGGGAAAAGGTGCGTAGGGAATGTATAGTTAGAATGATAATACAGAGCTCAAACTGATCATTATTATCTCCAAAACATCATACACAAACAGCATGAACAGGCGAGAACAGTTCATCCATACAGTAACTTTATAACCTTGATCTTGCTCTTGATCTCATTTGTTCTCAACGTTATGTTACGTGTATCAGTTTTTGCTGTGTTGACCGTATTGTGGTTAATGTTTTCCATCTATCATTAAATCAGAACAAGAAAAGCAAGGATAAGGAGACAAACTTAATTGTTTCTCAATACATTGATGTACGTTTTTGCTTTACCATAATTTGATTTATGCATAACCAACTGTCATTGAAAGAGGAATTTATTGATTATAGATAACAAAATGGTATACTGATCAAGAGACATGGGACACTAAATTTTCCACTTTGGCCTCCTCCTATGAAGAATGCAGAGCAGAATGTGTTGGCATCTATCTATGCCTTAGTTCAGATGCACTACGGTAGGTGAAATACTAAAAATAAAAAATAAGAACTTGCGCTTCATGTTACACATTGCATGAAACAGTTTCAATGGAATTCAGTCTTTCAAATTTCTTTTCTAACACAACTTCTAATTTGTTTGAGGTATGCTACCTTCTAATCGAATTCTTTCAGTTAATGTTTTCTCTTAGTTTGTCCCTTAACATCACGGTATAAATTTATTTCAATGGTTTCAGAATATTTGGGCATGTTGATGATTCTGCTGATGACATAATCTACATTAATTGGCTGAACATGGCAAGAGCAGGCTTGCTAGCCCTGGAATTCTACTCCCCAGAGACAGGGGCTTGGAGACAGGTATTATTCATGCTATTGTTGTTACAAGGAGCATTTGTATTTCTCAGTCATATATTATGTCAGTATGATCTGCATTTCTGTACATGTATAATGTAATATGATTTGTATTCCAGGCTCATATGCAAGCCCGATTCTGTATATTACGAGTTATGTTGGAGGCAGGCAAAGGCCTTGTCTCAATTACCAAATCAACTGGAGAGGATGGAAAAGAAGATATTTTACTGAAACTGGACAGAAGTAAAATCATACCTGTTGGTAAACCGGCAGTAGGCAACTTCCTAAGAAAGCTTCAGGTGAGTCATCCATTTCCTCAGAATATTGTAGACAAGTCATCCACTTCCTCAGAATATTGTGGGCAAGTCATCCACTTCCTCAGAATATTGTAGGCAAGTCATCCACTTGCTCAGAATATTGTAGATAAGTCATGCACTTGCTCAGAATATTGTAGGCAAGTCATCCACTTGCTCAGAATATTGTAGATAAGTCATGCACTTGCTCAGAATATTGTAGGCAAGTCATCCACTTGCTCAGAATATTTTAGGCAAGTCATCCACTTCCTCAGAATATTGTAGGCAAGTCATCCACTTGCTCAGAATATTGTAGATAAGTCATCCACTTGCTCAGAATATTGTAGACAAGTCATCCACTTGCTCAGAATATTGTAGGCAAGTAATCCACGTGCTCAGAATATTGTATGCATGTCATCCACTTTCTCAGAATGTTGTAGGCAAGTCATGTACTTCCTCATCATGCACTTCCTCAGAATATTGTAGACAAGTCATGCACTTCCTTAGAATATTGTAGACAACTCATCCACTTGCTCAGAATATTGTAGACAACTCATCCATTTGCTCAGAATATTGTAGGCAAGTCATCCACTTCCTCAGAATATTGTATGCAAGTCATCCACTTCCTCAGAATGTTGTAGGCAAGTCATCCTCTTCCTCAGAATATTGTAGGCAAGTCATCCACTCCTCAGAATGTTATAAACAAGTCATCCACTTCCTCAGAATATTGTAGACAAGTCATCCACTTCTTAGTCATTAAGCTCCCAAGAAAGTTACTGGTAAATCAGGCAGCTATGGATAAATCAAAATCTTCTCTATAAAGTTACATTTGGTAGAGTTGTTAGCTTTCTAAAAATTAATAGGTGAAGTGTCGACATTTTATAGGCAAGTTCAGTGTTGTCTCAGAAAAATACTTGCTTCTCTGATTGATTACTTTTGAAGATTTGAAAATCACTAACAATCTCTAGAAATCTACTTTTTTTTAAATGCATGCATCTTATAGCTGTTCATTCAGAATGAGTTCAATATTGACAGTATATAACTCATTCAGCTACAGCCAGAAGTACTTTTAATATCAGGATTAACCATTGATTTTTTACCAAATGAATATTCCTTACATACCATATTTGTATTATACTTATCTTTTTTTTAGGTGTACAAGTCAACAGGTGATGTAGAAGCTGGCAAGGAGATGTATAACCATTACTCTGATGTTCATGATCGTGATGAACCTCATTTCCTCAGTCTCCGTGCTATTGTTCTTGCAAGAAAACAGCCCCGCAAAATGTTTGTTCAGCATAATACACAGATAAGTGGTATGTATCCCCCCTTTTTTGCACTTTAAAAAATACCCAGAGACAATACCAGTGTTTGAATCTGCTTGAATCTGTTAAGTTAATCATATAATTACACTTTTACTTTGTCTTTACAAGAACTCTAAACTGCAAAGTAAAGTTTTGGGGAAGAATTATAAATATATTGAGTTAAATATCTTAAAATAAAACTGGTTTGCTAGGAAGAAATGTTTTTGAAAAAAACATTCGTATCAGGCATGGATCCAGCACGTCCATTTGCTTCACTGTCCATTATCACCGTCCCAGCGTCTTCAGTTATTTGTAAATACCAGTGATAGTTCCCAGACTGTACAAACGTTGAACTTATTACATAATCGATATACACCGTACACTTTAATTAACAGTATCTATAATAAACATACCAATTAGTAAATCCTGTCTGTATACTTAGTTTAAATAGATAAAAATTGTTTCTATTTTTATTGTGATATTTATATAGGAATCCCCTCAGAAAATGTGTATATATTGGTATACATTTTGTATTGCAATAGAATTGTACTTAGTTGTTGGCTTGTTTTTTGTTTGTTTGTTGTTAGTTTTTTCTATTGAATTTAGAATAAAATACAGAGACATATCTTGATAAAATATGAAATAATAAAATAAAATGCCATAAAATTTGGAGAATGAAATTAAAATAATTGTTGATCATATTTTATTATCATTGATATTAACAGTGGATGGTTAAGGGACAGATAAAGTATAAGTAGTTAAATATGTTTTGATTTCTTAGCAAACAATGGATGGATAGACTATGTTTGGGGTAGATGGTACAATTAATAAAATTAGTGGATGCATGATCTGGACATGCACAGATCATCGGGGGACGCTGGAACTTGTCAGTGGACGGATCATCTAGAAATCTGCCAGTGCCCCCACTCCCCACCCCACCCATTGTGACAGTAAAGTGTTTTTTGTTGTTTCTCTTTATTTAAACTTTACTTTCGAAAGGTGTATTTTTCATCTCAGAATGTGCTAAAACTTTTCTGGGGGAGACTCCCAGACTCCCACCAGTAGGAGAGGTTAACCCCCTCCTGCATCCACCACCTTTCAGTGTTATGCACCTCATTGAAGTCTTCAGTCCGTCATTCACCTTTCTGCATCTGCCCCTCAAAAGTTTTATACGTGAAACAAAATAATTTATACACAGAAAGTGGCATTTTGAACCTATATTTTTGCGCCATTTTTTCAAAATTTTCAAGGGGGAAGGCCCTCGAACCCCCCTTATGAGAAGGGGTCACCCCCTCCCATAACCTCCCCACTCACCCCCTCGGGCCTTGAATAATGTGCCCCTCCAGCATTGCAAGTTGTGGATCCACCCCTGCAAATACCAAGTCCTTTTATGGATTCAGAAGTCATATTCTCTTGAAATATACATAGAAACCAAAGATTTTTAGAATAGAGGGCCAAAAATATTTTCTGTCCTTCCCACCAAATCTGTATTGCCATAAAATTTTCATTTATTTTAACAAATATTTAAATTACATTCTTTTTGTCATAAGTAAAGGAACAAAATTTGTTAGAATCAACAACAGATTGAAATGATATATTTAAAATTTGATAGGGAAATAAACATGGTCAATAACAATTACAAAATAGTTTTCAAATTGCCATATTTCTTAGAAATGTAGAGAGATTCCTTACCATTTTGGTGCTAGAGTTTTATTCTAATATTATAGAAATTATGGAAAAAGTATAATTTTAATTTTGAGTTTGTTTAGGGGTTTTGTTTTGTTTTTTAGCTCACCTGAGTTAAAGGCTCAAGTGAGCTATAGTCATAGTGCGCCGTCCGTCGTCGTCGTCCGTCGTTAACTTTTTCACATTTTCGACTTCTTCTCTGGAACTAGATTGATATTGCAGATTTGGATTTGGATAAATGATGTACTCAAGGTTCCCTACTAAAATTGTGTTCGAGATCCAGATTCCGTCAGGCGTGGATCCAGGGCGGGGCCAAAAGTACCCAAAACGGTACCCCTTTTCAAACATCTTCTCCTCCAGAACCAGTACATAAATGGGGAGACTAATTGCATTTCAACAATCTATAAAGATGGGTTATCAAAAATTGTGTTTGGGGTTAAGATCCGTCAAATAGAAATTCATGCTTTTTTGATGTGTTTTTGGACTTGGTCATTTCAATGCAGAAAAGTGTCATGTTTTTCAGTTAATTGATATTGATAATCTTTTATCATTATTGTGGTAAGGAATACTATTGTGAAAGAATTTTGTCAATATCTCAATTTTTGGATTTTTTATGAATTTTTTAAGACTTCCAAAAAAAGGGGGGTGTTTGGCCATTTTTCACATTTTCAACTTTTTCTGCAAAACTTTTCAAAGGATTTTAATAAATCTTATTAGAAATAAGTCATTTATGATCCTCTTCAAATTCTGTTGTTTTCGTCCAGACCTCTTTACAGGTGGCGCCACCATAGTCAAAAGTAGGTCACAAAAGAGTACCCTCCTTTGACAATATTCTTTTTCATACAGGCTGTATACAGAGACAAACAGAATGCATAGAAATGATCTAGAGGGATGAGTGAAGACGTACTGTCATTTTGGTTCCCTTCCAAAATCAAATTCTAGAATTTTTTTTCGACATTTCTTTGGACTTGGTGATTTCAATGTAGAAAAGTGTCATATTTCCTAGCTAATTGATAATGATGATTTCTTATGGACTATTGTGATCATAATTATGGTAAGGAATGTTACTTTGAAAGAATTTTGTCAAAATCTCAATTTCTGGATTTTCTATGAATCTTTTAAGATTTCCAAATGAGGGTGTATAGGAACAATTCTTCACATTTTTAACTTCTGCTGTTACACCACATGAAAGATTTTAATGAAACATGGAATACATGAAGTACTATAGGTCCTCTATCAATATGGTAAATTTCATCCAAATTGGTTAACAGATAATGCCACCATGTCTAAAAAGTAGGTCTCACAATGGTACATATACCACTTGGTAATTGAAATATGGAGAGTAGCGGTTCAAATCCAGCTGTGGTCAAAATTTGTTTTTTTTTATTTCTTTACACATCTAAATAAGTTTTTAGATGTTTCTCAATACTCAACTTATGAAATTAGGCAATTTTGAGTTAGATCTGGACAATATTTGAAACAATTGTTGTTCATGACCCCAGACTTGAAATCAGTCAACAAAAGGCTCCACCTAAAGAAAATGAACTTGTTGCCCCGAATCACATCTTGACAAAGCATATGCTTAATATCAAAATCACCTGAATGGATGTGCAAAAAAGTGTTGTTTTTTATTCTGGTCTGAAATAAAATTTGACACATTTTCAACATTTGTGTTGACTTAGTCACAGTAATGCAAAAATAAATGAATTCTTCCTTCCTGCATGACTGATCATTTAGGTACTCAGGTGAGCGATATAGGCCCACTTGGGCCTCTGTTTGTTTGTTTTTGGGTTTTTTGGGGGGTCATACTCTGCCCTACTGAATTTTACCATGATAGTACCTATTTGTACTGAAATTTGGCTAAAATTATCAGAGGGTAACTCTGATGTGTCAGGTAAAGTTATTTTCAGATTTGACTCAGATTTTATGCCCCCACCATATAAGGTAAGGGGCATGTAGTATTGCACCTTGCCATCATTCCGTCGTGCATATTGTCTTCACAACTTCTCCTAAACTGTTGGAAGGACTTCAATGAAAATTGCTACAAAGAAAGATCACAATATGTAGATGTGCAAATTGTAAGGAAAGTTGTCCAAAAAGTTTTACAGGAGTTACTGCCCTTTGACTACATCTGCTGTTAAAAAAATCTTATTTAAAAAATTATGCTACCAACGGGTGCATTCATGGCAAAGCAACACATCTAGTTTCGATTTTCTAGATAAGTTTTCATAATCATGGTGTCTTTAGAAATTTTTAAATTATCGTTAGTTTTCGAGTGCATAGATAAAATTGTGAAGATGATAGTCAAAAATTGTCATGAATTTCCAAAAGATTTCAACTTAAAAGCATTATATTAGCAATTAACCCTTTTCAGTTTCAAGAAAATTCTTAGAGATAAGTAGGTTTTTATATAGGAACTCATACTTCAATACATACCGGACGTAATGCACTTTATTCAGAAATAAGTGAGATACATTTTCTTCATTGCTATGTGCTCACTTTTATACCACATAGTTGTATTTATATTGTCTTCATTTGATTTATCTCAGTTTCAACAATTTTTTTATTGTAGGGAGTGATGTAGAGCTGATAAAATATGAGTCCAGTCCTGAAGCTTTAATCCAGTCCTTTGTGGACCGTTTTCCATCAAACACCGTGGACCAAATTATAGACAATTTGTGGAACAAGGAAAAACCCTTCTTCACTGATTGAAGATTTTGAATTATTTTGAGGGAATGAATCTATAGCACACACTAAGATCGTGAATTTTGAGATAATGGACTCTGAGATAGGGAACAATGAGACAGTGAAAATTGATAAGTGAATTTCATATGAGGACTTTATACATGTATATTTAAAGCAGATTTATACAGCATTGATAATCAGTTACATTTAAATTGGAAACTAAAAATTATTTTTAAATTTTACTGCATGTTGATTGGAAGTATAATTTAAGGAAGGTAATGTAATATGAAAAAGTGTGCCTATCAGTATTTTGTCTTTGTGTTGTTTTATCTCCACCTCCATTTATGCTACAGGCATGGACTATTTCATCTGAGAAGGATTTAATTATGCACAGAATGTTGTGTATAAGGGCATCATAAGAGTAGTTTGCTTAAAAACTGGCCATCATGAATGTGGATTGCTTGAAACTCGGACATCATGAATGTGGATTGCTTGAATCTTGGGCATCATGAATGTGGATTGCTTGTAACTCAGGCATCATGAATGTGGATTGCTTGTAACTCGGGCATTATGAATGTGGATTGCTTGTAACTCGGATATTTGTAATTATTCCATAATATTGATCGAAGTGTTAGGGATACAATACTTGGGACTATAATGTGTTTATGAGATATACACATCTTTAATTGAAATGGTCAACACAGATGACTAAGAATACCCTTACCTTCTTATCCCTAACATAGGTCACATTACCTTTAGTTATGGTCATGACGACTTTAGATTCTGGGGAATATTTTTGTGAAGTTAACTCTAGATCTAACACAAAGTGAATGACGCATAGCTCAGACTAGGAATTAAGCATGGTCTCTACAGCAGCTCCTTGAAATAAGTCACATGAACTTAGGTCAAGGTTAAGCCGATGTGGCCTAGTGGATAAGGTTCTCGGCTCATGATCGAGAGGTCCTGGGTTTGACTCCCGTCCTGGGCACACAGGTGTTCTGTCTTTCGGATGAGACAGTAAAACCCGAGGTCCCGTGTCAAGGTAGGCATGCCACGTAAAAGATCCCTCACTGCTTCAGGTGGGTCCGTTGCACAGGTCTAAATTAGTATGCAATGCATCAGGCAGATGCCGTCATCATATACATAAAATAATCCTGGAGTGATGTAAAACAAGAATCAATCAATCAATAGGTCAAGGTAATGACACATCTTTAGATTTTGAGATATATTGTCATTCAACTTATTAATCAGTAACTGTACTAACAGAAACTCTCTAGACCACAGCCAAATATTATATGAAACTACTCCACATGTGTGTTCAATAATCCACAAGTCCACTGCCAAATAGGTATAGTAAACACCAGATCACTGAGTACAGGTGTAGTCACTAGGGTACTGTCTACAGGTTTACACTAAATCAATGTGTGCAGGTGTAGCCACTATGTCATCATCTACAGGTTTACACACTAGATTAATGTGTGCTGTTGTAGTAAGAATGGCATTGTTTACAGGTTAACTCACTAGACCAATGTGTGCAGATGTAGCCACTATGACATTGTCTACAGGTTTACACACCAGACCAATATGTGCAGGTGTAGTCACTAGGGCATGGTCTACAGATTTACACTCTAGACCAATGTGTGCAGGTGTAGTCATTATGACATTGTCTGCATGTTTACACACTAGACCAATGTGTGCAGATGTAGGTACTACCACATTGTCTACAGGTTTACACACTAGACCAATGTGTGCAGGTGTAGTCACTATGATATTGTCTACAGGTTTACACACTAGACCACTGAGTACAGCTGAGTCACTAGGGCATGGTCTACAGGTTTACACACTAGACCAATGTGTGCAGGTATAGTCACTGTTAAATTGTCTACAGGTTTACACTCTAGACCAATGTGTGCATGTGTAGTCACTATGACATTGTCTACAGGTTTACACACTACACCACTGAGTACAGTTGAATCACTTTGACATTGTCTACAGGTTTACACCTTAGACCAATGTGTGCAGGTGCAGTCACTAGGGCATGATCTACAGGTTTACACAGTAGACCAATGTGTACATGTGCACTAGATCATATTTTACAGGTGTATTCACTAGACCACACGATACCTTCAGGCTTGTCTATAGCAATATTCAATAGACTTACTGCCTAACGGGTATTTTTCTAGACTACAGACTACTGGTGTATTCGGTAAGCTTCTTCAGTATCCATAAAACCACATCCATTTAGGTTCATTTACTAGATCACTACCTATTAGACCACTCATTTCTAAATTTACAAGTGTAAGCACAACTCAAAAACTTACAGGTGTATTTCACTACGTGTGACAAAAAGTGTATTCATTTTGTAACCGCGTCTACAGATGTATGCATTAGATATTCTGTCCACACGTGTTTTCATTACGTTATGTCCGAGTGTATCATCTTGCAAATATTATAATTCATATATTACTATACAATTGTAGGATCGAGTATTTAATTCTTTGATTAAAGCTTAGTATTCAAATTAAAGATAATCGTTTAACTTGATAAGTGACGTATTTGGAGAGCAAAATTTATCGAGGTATCCTTTGGGATCTTTCATCAATACGAGGTCGTCACGTGGGAAGGGGTCCGTCTTCGTCAGAGATAGATGAAGCAGGGTCCCCTGTAACAAAGACAAAATGTGACACATTGATATCATATCGTCTTAATCTCAATAAATTGACGCCTCTTCTGGCGATTGTAAGATTATGTATATGTTGGAGAACTCCTCCCAAATTTTATAAGAAAGGAAGTTTGATGTACATTACTTGTATCTTGCGCATATGAAAAGAATCAAGGGCGTAGGAGAAAAGAAGGTGGTGGGATCACATCCCCGCCCCTCCACATTTTCAAAGGAAAGGGGGCACAAACACACTTTCAAACCCCCCTCCCACACACACACACACACCGCCCCAATTTTTGGAATAAGTTGCACAAGAACACCTTGTTTGTGATACCTCAAAATTAATCTTGCGCCTTAATATATATAAGGAAGCTTGCACACGTATAACCATAGAATTCTGAATTATGGTAGATGATTTCAATTTGAACGAAAGATATTGTAAGACAACCTGCAAATTCAAAAGATTGTCTCTAAATGGTATATTAACGGTTTCTGTTTCTTGTTTATTTGGTTTTATTCATCTATATTCTGGTTATTCTTACTATTCCTGTGATATCACACACACATTCTCTCTCTCTCTCTCTTACACACACACACACACACCTACACACACGCACTCATACATACACCTAAACATACATACCCGGTACTTTCTTTTCGGTGCCCCCACCCCTCCTACTTTTGAAGGCTCAGCTGTGCCGCGGGTACTTGAATGTATAGTTTATCGTTAATGTTGTGACCTACCTCCACTTCTAATAAACCATATTGCTGATGAACTTTGGTCCTCTCTTCAGCATTTAGTTTATATAAATAGCACGTGTGTGAAGTACCTCTTGTAGTTTTTAGAGCCATCAAGTGCTGTAAAAGTCAAGTTTTGTGTTGATCACTTCAATTGATACTATAATTATCGTGTTGATTACAATGATAAATTCTATACTTTACATGTCAATCAAACTGATAGATTGAATGGTTATCTACTACGCTGATAAATGTTATACCTATGTTGATTACACCAGTAGATTTGATATTTATCATACTGACCACACTGATAAGTTCTATACTCAGCAGGTTAATCACTCGGATGGATGCTTTATGAATCATGTTGTTTATAGTGATAATTCTGTATTCGTCACGTTCATAAAGCGAGTAGATTTTAGACTTGCATAATCGGTTGATCATACTGATAATGGATAGATTTTATACTTATTATGTTGATTATACAAATAAACCGGATACGTGTTAGACTGATCGCACTGATAAATTATATACTTATCATATTGTAAACACTTCCTAAATTCTATACTTATTGTCCCTTATTTTGCTTATCAAGTAAAATATTAACCAAAATACTCCCATTTTGGCTGCTAAATCTGAAGTTTTACTCATACTTTTGGCAAAAATGACCCCATTCTAAATCTACCACTGACCTTGATAAATTTTGTACTTAGTATAGTGATCACACTTATAAATACTTGACTTATTACGTTCATCACACTGGTAAATTCTATATTTATTATATTGTACAGACAGACACACTCGATAATCACCACATTAATCACCGCGATAGATTCTATACTTCTATTGATCGCACTGATAATTTTCATATTTATCCCGTTGCTCACACTGATTGCTGTGCAGGTCAAACACATAGTAATTCCATATCCATCTCTCATAGGGGCCCATGTTAAATTACCAAACTTCCATCAAGATTTACATATCATCCTACATTTTACCTATATATAATCCATATATCAAAATGTTTGTCAGACCCCCCTTTATCAGAATTTTAACAATTTACCATCCACCTTAATTTCGAGAAAATCATGCTGGAAGGGGGTCACCCCGAAAAATTTGCCAAAATTCAAATGTAAACAACAACCTCTTATTAGGTCATAGAATTTTTACATTAGCGAAATGAGATAAAAATTCATGATTTTCGAGCAGAATCAATCTTTATTTATATATTGATAAAATAATTTCATCCAATCACAGCCTCTAATACATTGAGATAATAGTCCCTCTCTCCTACATCTCATCATCCAATCACGACTCTCGCTATAATTACCGTGTATTGACCTCGGTAAAAGAACAGTAATTAACGAGAATCGTGATTGGCTGATCGATTCTTTTGTAAAATCATGATTTTTTTTATCTCATTTCGCTAATGTAAAAATGTTACAACCTTAAAAGGGGTGGTTGTTTACATTTGAATTTTGGTCAGTCTTTGGGGTTGACCTCCTTCCATCATGATTTTTTCGAAATTAAGGTGGATAACCTATGGTAAACTGTTAAAATTCTGATTGAAGACGGTCTGACAAACATTTTGATATATGGATTGTATATAGGTAAAATGTAGGATGTTGTGTAAATCTTGCTGGAAGTTTGGTAATTTAACACAGTACCTTAAGGGAAATGGAATTACTATGCTTTGACCCCTACAGGTCAAAGAAAGGTAATTAACGAGAGCCGTGATTGTCTGATGTGGTGTAGGGACTACTATTTCAATGTATCAGGAGCTGTGATTGGATGAAATTATTTGATCTATGTATAAATAAAGATTGATTCTGCTGTAAAATCATGAATTTTTATCTCATTTTGCTAATGTAAAGATTTAATGACCTAAAAAGGGGTGGTTGTTTACATTTGAATTTTGGCCAATTTTTGGGGGTATCCCCCTTCCAGCATGATTTTCTCGAAATTAAGGTGGATAACCTATGGTAAACTGTTAAAATTCTGGAAGAGGAGGGTCTGACAAACATTTTGATATGTAGATTGTATTTAGCTAAAATGTAGGATATTGTGTAAATCTTGCTGGAAGTTCGGTAATTTAACATGGGACCCTATGGGAAATGGAATTACTATGCATTGACCTACAGAGTTGTACGGCATACTTACACAGTAGGCATCATAGTAATAAGAATAAACTCCGTACACACTGGGTTCCGGAGTGGGTCTGTGTGTGGTAGGTCTGTGTGTGGTAGGTCTGTGTGTGGTTGGATGACGTGTGGTGACAGATGCTCCGTGTATTGTCGATATAGGGATCTAAGGAGAAATGTTTATTTAGAGTTTTTGTTTTCTTCAAAAGCGAATCGGGTTTTTTTAAGTTGTAAATTATTATGGCAAAACCCCAAACAGACAAACGGAGAAAAAGCTCCATTCGAAAGAAATTCCGGTATGGACCCCTCTAATCAAAATTGCTCCTTACTAAGATGAGACTGTAGTCTATCATAGATTATTAAAGTTCTTTGTCCAAGATTTACCAAAGTTTTATTTTTGACCGTCGACACTATCGAAAATCCGTCAAAACTTTTTACAAAGCAAACGAAGTAGTACTTACGCATTACCATGCACAACATATATAGAGCGGAATGAGGAAAGATTTTACCGGATAGAAAATAATAGAAAGGAATAAAGAAAGATGTTACCAGATAGAATGTATAGAAAGGAATAAGGGAAGGTGTTACCAGGTAGGATATATAGAAAGGATTAAGGAAAGATGTTACCAGTAGAATATATAGAAAGGAATAAGGAAAGATATTACCAGGTAGAATATTTATATAGAAATGAATAAGGAAAGATGTTACCAACCAGGTAGAATGTATAGAAAAGAATGTGGAAAGATGTTACCAGGTAGAATATTTAGAACAGACTAAGGAAAGATGTTACCAGGTAGAATGTATTTAGAAATTGATAAGGAAAGATGTTACCAGGTAGAATGTATAGAAACGAATATGGAAAGATGTTGACAGGTAGAATGTATAGAAAATAATATGAAAAGATGCTACCAGGTAAAATATATAGGACTGATAAGGAAATACCCTACCAGGTAGAAAATAAAGGATTAAAAAGGAAAGATGTTTCCAGGTAGAATATACATGGCTAATAAGGAAAGATGTTACCAGGTAAAGTATATAGGATTAATAAGTAAAGATGTTACCAGTATCAATATTGACCGTCAACACTATCGAAAATCCGTCAAAAACTTTTACAAAGAAAAGGAAATAGTGCTTAAGCATTACCATGTAGAACATATACAGAGCGGAATCAGGAAAGATTTACCGGATAGATAATAATAGAAAGGAATAAAGAAAGATATTACCAGATAGAATGTATAGAAAGGAATCAGGGAAGGTGTTACCAACTAGAATATATAGACAGGGTTAAGGAAAGATGTTACTAGGTAAAATATACAAATGTATATAGAAATGGATAAGGAAAGATGTCACCAGGTAGAATGTATAGAAAAGAATATGGAAAGATGTTACCAGGTAGAATATATAGAAAATAATATGAAAAGATGTTACCAGGTAAAAGATATAGGACTAATAAGGAAATATCCTACCAGGTAGAATATATAGGATTAAGGAGGAAAGATGTTTCCAGGTAGAATATACATGGCTAATAAGGAAAGATGTTACCAGGTAAAATTTATATGATTAATAAAGAAAGATGTTACCAAGTAGAACATATAGAACTGCTAAGGAAATATGCTACCAGGTAGAGTATATAGAACGAAATAAGGAAAGAAGTTATCAGGTAGAATATACAGAAGGAAATAAGAAAAGATGTTACCAGGTAGAATATATATAGAACGGAATAAGGAAAGATGTTACCAGGTAGAGTATATAGAACAGAATAAGGAAAGATGTTACCAGGTAGAGTATATAAAGAAATGAATAAGGAAAGATGTTACCAGGTACAACGTATAGAAAAGTTACCAGGTAGAATATACAGAACGGAGTAAGGAAAGATGTTACCAGGTAGAATATATAGAAATTAATAAGGAAAGATGTTAACAGGTAGAATGTATAGAAAAGAATATGGAAAGATGTTACCAGGTAAAATATATAGGACTAATAAGGAAATATCCTACCAGGTAGAATATATAGGATTAAAAAGGAAAAATGTTTCCGGTTAAAATATACATGGCTTATAAAGAAAAATGTTACCAGGTAAAATATATAGGATTAATAAAGAAAGATGTTACCAAGTAGAGTATATAAGATTAATAAGGAAAGATGTTACCAGTATTAATATTGACAGATACAAGAAGACACTTCTGTCCACCATTGCGACGCGAATCCCACACTTACAATGTGAAGCATTCCTTATCTACTCATAGAGGTAAACGAGTAGAACACCTATCTTGACCATTTGATATTAATAGTACAATCAAGCCCATTGATGTAATATATTATGAGATCTAACAGTTATCAGGGCTAGTGCCACTTAGTGGTGAATATAATATGACTATGTCTAACTACCAAACATCTCAAGGACACTGTAATACCAGAAACCCAAAGCCCAATAATGTTGGTGTCAAACCCTGGGAGTATGTAATAAAGGTACCAAAGAGAACACAAGTATATACATGTTTTGATACTGGGAACTCTTAAAAATGTATGTACCATATCTCTAGAATTCAATGGTAAAGGTACTTAAAAAATAATAATTACTGCATGTACAAAAAGCTCTGAAATAACATAAAAATACCAAAACATCTAAGACCCAATAATGAAGGAATAGTCTACAAGACCCAGTCATAATAGTACCAAAAACTACATACCATAGACTCGAGGACTTACTGGCATCGCTGTCAAAACCGAGCGCCAGTAAAATCGTAATAATTCTAATATTTCTGAAGATATAGTGAAGAAAACCCATCTAGAAAATTGAAACGACTGAAGTCGTAACTCAGAATTAATCACACAGACACAGGGTTGATGCTGTCTGTTAATTTTTGCCAAAATTTCTAAGAGATATGACATGTAAACTATTTCATGTTCATTTTGTGTTTGTTATAAAACTTCTAGTTTGTAATTTATTCTGAAGAATTCGGAATCATTACTTAGAACCAAATGAATTTGATTAAAATGTAAAGTGTTTGGAGATAAATTTAAAAATTTGATAATCATTGTAAACTGTCATGTGCACTGATTTAGTAACGATGCTTAAGAGACCCAACTAATAATATAAAAATACGTAACTCTACGACACACTAATAAAAATCTTAAAGACCTGATAGACAATAGTCAATATAATGAAGGTATCAAATGATTTACGGATAATACAGAAATAAGTCCCAGTGATCTAGGCGTGAAAGACTCTAAGATAAGACAGCCAAAGTACCAAATAGTCTTAAACAGAATAATAATACCACTAGTATAGGTCGAAGGTCTGAAAGCTGATAATAAAGATAATAAATATCAAGATGTTTGATATAAGTGACATATATCCATGTACAGAATTATTTGTAACAATGGTGTGAAGAATAGCGCCCTGAAAATATTCTATTGATTAAATTTTAAAGTCGCTGTAGTGACATATCTAGGAAGCAGTTATCGGATACTGTGTTTTGGTTTCTGATAATAATTTCCTTCTATTCACACATTCTTTTACCAGCATTCTAGATCTGCTACTGACGTACATTTCAATAATCGCCATTGTCCCATAGACAATGACAGCCTATGTTAAAACCACATTTTTGACATTATTGAAGCAACATTCACTGATATGGTGATGAAATTGATTTAACCTCATCCATTACGCAAGATCATGATCATTGTATGAGGACTACATATAATGGCTTTCATAAATAACTAGTCCGAAAACCACAAATTTTCGGCCACTTGGCATTGATCAAGTGGAAACAAAAATAAGCTCAGTGCAAAGTAAAACTTTACTGAGTTGATTTTGACCAGCAGGCATGGATTTCACTTGGAGATATCTCAGAGAATATTTTTATTTAAGAAAAAATACAGGTAGCAAACTTTGTACATTACTTTATGTACCTGTATATTTTTGTTGTTAGTGAATATGCATATCCTTATAATCCAGTAAGTCAATTCAGAGTTTTGACATACCACAACGACCATAGGGATGAATATCATGATGTACTTTTCTGAATGTCCTGGCCCTGTTATCTAAGTGATTAATATCATGATGTACTTTTCTGAATGTCCTGGCCCTGTTATTTAAGTGATTAATATCATGATGTACTTTTCTGAATGTCCTGGCCCTGTTATTTAAGTGATTAATATCATGATGTACTTTTCTGAATGTCCTGGCCCTGTTATTTAAGTGATTAATATCATGATGTACTTTTCTGAATGTCCTGGCCCTGTTATTTAAGTGATTAATATCATGATGTACTTTTCTGAATGTCCTGGTCCTGTTATTTAAGTGATTAATATCATGATGTACTTTTCTGAATGTCCTGGCCCTGTTATCTAAGTGATTAATATCATGATGTACTTTTCTGAATGTCCTGGCCCTGTTATTTAAGTGATTAATATCGTGCATGTCTTATCAAAGAGTCCACGGATATTTCGGACTCTAACAATGGAGGGCTTTTATACTGGACTCCTGGTCTGGACTCTGTCGTTGGTAAGTAGTGGTTCGTACACAATATCTGGAATGAACATAAAGTTTCTGTGTGAAAAAAGTACTATTTGTAGTTAAATCTGTATTATATCATCCTTAGGTGCTACATGTATTGTGTATGTTTTTAATTGATAGATTTTATTATTCATTCTTTTGTTTAAATTGTATCTGTTCATATTTGTCTATTCATATATATATATATATATATATATATATATATATATATATATATATATATATATATATATATATATATATATATATATATATATATATATATATATATATATATATATATATATATATATATATATATTAATTTATTTTCATATTTTTCTAAGAGTTGTATTTTTAATGTATGTCCATTTGAATACACTGTTTTACGACAGGTGAGAAAGTAGGACCCATATACCGGTTAATCACAATCTTCATCCTAATTAAGTCAGCATCAGGATCGCTTTGCAATTAAATGGAATATTTTTGTGACGTTCTGTGTCTATTCTTTGTCTGGTACGGATTCTGCAATGTAGTTGAAATATATCCCTTGTTATTATTGATATGTTATATTGTTGGAAAATTTAAATACATTAGTTTTTGTACCTCATATGGAAAAAAGCTAATTTGCAGATGTAGCTATGTATATTATGTGTGCATTGAACCGTTGGAAGATTTTCCTTATTCGCATCTGTTGAAATGTTTCGTGGATGTTTCAGGTAGTGCAATGTTCGGCCCTTCCTTCCACTGTTCATCCTGCAGCATCTACTATCGCTGTACCACACGCAACGTCTTCTGTCCATTCTAGCACAACAAAACACAATCACCATGGACACCATACTCAACATGAGTCGAACGAGTATGGGAGATATGAATATTACTATGACGCATACTCAGTGAGTACCTAAAGCAGCACTGTGTTAGGTGTTAAAGGGAATCAGTGAGTACATAAAGCAGCGCTGTGTTAGGTGTTAAAGGGAATCAGTGAGTACCTAAAGCAGCGCTGTGTTAGGTGTTAAAGGGAATCAGTGAGTACCTAAAGCAGCGCTGTGTTAGGTGTTAAAGGGAATCAGTAAGTACCTAAAGCAGCGCTGTGTTAGGTGTTAAAGGGAATCAGTGAGTACCTAAAGCAGCGCTGTGTTAGGTGTTAAAGGGAATCAGTGAGTACCTAAAGCAGCGCTGTGTTAAGAGTTCAAGGGAATCAGTGAGTACCTAAAGCAGCGCTGTGTTAGGTGTTAAAGGGAATCAGTGAGTACCTAAAGCAGCGCTGTGTTAAGAGTTCAAGGGAATCAGTGAGTACCTAAAGCAGCGCTGTGTTAGGTGTTAAAGGGAATCAGTGAGTACCTAAAGCAGCACTGTGTTAAGAGTTCAAGGGAATCAGTGAGTACATAAAGCAGCGCTGTGTTAGGTGTTAAAGGGAATCAGTGAGTACCTAAAGCAGCGCTGTGTTAGGTGTTAAAGGGAATCAGTGAGTACCTAAAGCAGCGCTGTGTTAGGTGTTAAAGGGAATCAGTAAGTACCTAAAGCAGCGCTGTGTTAGGTGTTAAAGGGAATCAGTGAGTACCTAAAGCAGCGCTGTGTTAGGTGTTAAAGGGAATCAGTGAGTACCTAAAGCAGCACTGTGTTAAGAGGTCAAGGGAATCAGTGAGTACCTAAAGCAGCGCTGTGTTAGGTGTTAAAGGGAATCAGTGAGTACCTAAAGCAGCGCTGTGTTAGGTGTTAAAGGGAATCAGTGAGTACCTAAAGCAGCACTGTGTTAAGAGTTCAAGGGAATCAGTGAGTACCTAAAGCAGCGCTGTGTTAGGTGTTAAAGGGAATCAGTGAGTACCTAAAGCAGCGCTGTGTTAAGAGTTCAAGGGAATCAGTGAGTACCTAAAGAAGATCAGCACTGTGTTAAATTTTCAAGAGGATCAGTAAGTACCTAATACAGCACTGTGTCAGGTGTTCAAGGGGATCCGTAAGTACCTAATACAGCACTGTGTTTGGTGTTCAAGGGGATCCGTAAGTACCTAATACAGCACTGTGTTTGGTGTTCAAAGGGATCAGTGAGTACCTAAAGCAGCAGTGTGTTAGGTGCTCAAGGGAATCAGTAGGTACCTAATACAAGGAGATCAGCGAGTACCCAAAGCAGCACTGTGTTAGATTTTCAAGGGGATCAGTGAGTACCTAAAGCAGCTCAGCACTGTGTTAGGTGTTCAAGAGAATCAGTGATACCTAAAGCTCAGCACTGTGTTAAATGTTCAAGGGGATCAGGAGGTACATAAAGCAGCACTGTGTTATCAGCATTGTGTTAAATGTTCAAGGGGAATAGTAAGTACCAAAAGCAGCACTGTGTTAGATGTTCACGGGGATCAGTAAGTACCTAAAGCAGCGCTGCATCAGGTGTTCAAGGGGATCAATGAGTACATAAAGCAGCATTGTGTTAGGTGTACGATGGAATCAGTAAGTATCTAATGCAGCACTGTGTTAGATGTTCAAGGGGATCAATAAGTACCCAGAGCAGCGCTGTGTTAGATGTTCACGGGGATCAGTAAGTACCTAAAGCAGCACTGCGTCAGGTGTTCAAGGGGATCAGTGAGTACCTAAAGCAGCACTGTGTTAGGTGTACAATGGAATAAGTAAATACCAAATGTAGCACTGTGTTAGATGTTGAAGGGGATCAGTAAGTACCCAGAGCAGCGTTGTGTTAGGTGTTCAAGGGGATGCGTAAGTACCTAAAGCAACACTGTGTTAGGTGTTCAAAGAGATCAGTGAGTACCTAAAGCAGCAGTGTGTTAGGTGCTCAAGGGAATCAGTAGGTACCTAATACAAGGAGATCAGCGAGTACCCAAAGCAACACTGTGTTAGATTTTCAAGGGGATCAGTGAGTACCTAAAGCAGCTCAGCACTGTGTTAGGTGTTCAGGACAGTCAGTGATACCTAAAGCTCAGCACTGTGTTAAATGTTCAAGGGGATCAGGAGGTACATAAAGCAGCACTGTGTTAGGTTTCAAAGTGATCAGTAAGCACCTAAAGCAGCACTGTGGTAGGTGTTCAAGGGAATCAGTAAGTACCTAACGTATCAATGTGTTAGGTGTTCAAGGGGATCAGTAAGTACCTGCAGCAGCACTGTGTTCGGTGTTCAAGGAAATCATTAAGTACTTAAAGCAGTACTGCGTTAGGTCTTCAAGGGAATCAGTGATTACCTAAAGCAGCACTGTTTAGGTGTACAGGGGGATCAGTTAGTACCTAAAGCAGCACTGTGTTAGGTATTCAAGGGGATCAATGAGTACCTAAAGGAGCACTGTGTTAGGTGTTCAAGGGAATCAGTGAGTACCTAAAGCAGTACTGTGTTAAATGTTCAAGGGGATCAGTAAGTACCTAGAGCAGTACTGTGTTAGATGTTCAAGGGGATCAGTAAGTACCTGCAGCAGCACTGTGTTCGGTGGTCAAGGAAATCATTCAGTACTTAAAGCAGTACTTTAAGTTCAAGGGAATCAGTGAGTACCTAAAACAGCACTCTGTTAAGTGTGCAAGGGGGTTAGTTAGTACCTAATGCAGTACTGTGTTGGATGTTCAAGGGGATCAGTAAGAACCTACATCAGCACAGTGTTAGGTGTTCAAGGGCATCATTAAGTACCTAAAGCAGCACTGCGTTAGTTGTTCAAGGGTAGCAGAGAGTACCTACAGCAGTAGTGTGTTCGGTGTTCAAGGGGAGCAGGTTACATACCTACAGCAATAGTGTGTTCGGTGTTCAAGGGGAGCAGTATACGTACCTACAGCAGTAGTGTGTTCGGTGTTCAAGGGGAACAGTATACATACCTACAGCAATAGTGTGTTCGGTGTTCAAGGGGAACAATATACGTACCTACAGCAGTAGTGTGTTAGGTGTTCAAGGGGAGCAGTGAGTGCCTACAGCAGTAGTGTGTTCGGTGTTCAAGGGGAGCAGTATACGTACCTACAGCAGTAGTGTGTTAGGTGTTCAAGGGGAGCAGTCAGTACCTACAGCAGTAGTGTGTTCGGTGTTCAAGGGGAACAGTATACGTACCTACAGCAGTAGTGTGTTAGGTGTTCAAGGGGAGCAGTGAGTACCTACAGCAGTAGTGTATTAGGTGTTCAAGGGGAGCAGTGAGTACCTACAGCAGCGGTGTATTAGGTGTTCAAGGGGAGCAGTGAGTACCTACAGCAATAGTGTGTTCGGTGTTCAAGGGGAGCAGTGAGTACCTACAGCAGTAGTGTGTTCGGTGTTCAAGGGGATCAGTAAGTACCTGCAGCAGCACTGTGTTCGGTGTTCAAGGAAATCATTAAGTACTTAAAGCAGTACTGCGTTAGGTCTTCAAGGGAATCAGTGATTACCTAAAGCAGCACTGTTTAGGTGTACAGGGGGATCAGTTAGTACCTAAAGCAGCACTGTGTTAGGTATTCAAGGGGATCAATGAGTACCTAAAGGAGCACTGTGTTAGGTGTTCAAGGGAATCAGTGAGTACCTAAAGCAGTACTGTGTTAAATGTTCAAGGGGATCAGTAAGTACCTAGAGCAGTACTGTGTTAGATGTTCAAGGGGATCAGTAAGTACCTGCAGCAGCACTGTGTTCGGTGGTCAAGGAAATCATTCAGTACTTAAAGCAGTACTTTAAGTTCAAGGGAATCAGTGAGTACCTAAAACAGCACTCTGTTAAGTGTGCAAGGGGGTTAGTTAGTACCTAATGCAGTACTGTGTTGGATGTTCAAGGGGATCAGTAAGAACCTACATCAGCACAGTGTTAGGTGTTCAAGGGCATCATTAAGTACCTAAAGCAGCACTGCGTTAGTTGTTCAAGGGTAGCAGAGAGTACCTACAGCAGTAGTGTGTTCGGTGTTCAAGGGGAGCAGGTTACATACCTACAGCAATAGTGTGTTAGGTGTTCAAGGGGAGCAGTATACGTACCTACAGCAGTAGTGTGTTCGGTGTGCAAGGGGAACAGTATACATACCTACAGCAATAGTGTGTTCGGTGTTCAAGGGGAGCAGTATATGACCTACAGCAGTAGTGTGTTAGGTGTTCAAGGGGAGCAGTGAGTACCTACAGCAGTAGTGTGTTCGGTGTTCAAGGGGAGCAGTATACGTACCTACAGCAGTAGTGTGTTAGGTGTTCAAGGGGAGCAGTCAGTACCTACAGCAGTAGTGTGTTCGGTGTTCAAGGGGAACAGTATACGTACCTACAGCAGTAGTGTGTTAGGTGTTCAAGGGGAGCAGTGAGTACCTACAGCAGTAGTGTATTAGGTGTTCAAGGGGAGCAGTGAGTACCTACAGCAGCGGTGTATTAGGTGTTCAAGGGGAGCAGTGAGTACCTACAGCAATAGTGTGTTCGGTGTTCAAGGGGAGCAGTGAGTACCTACAGCAGTAGTGTGTTCGGTGTTCAAGGGGAACAGTATACGTACCTACAGCAGTAGTGTGTTAGGTGCTCAAGGGGAGCAGTGAGTACCTACAGCAGTAGTGTATTAGGTGTTCAAGGGGAGCAGTGAGTACCTACAGCAGTAGTTTGTTCGGTGTTCAAGGGGATCAGTGAGTACCTACAGCAGTAGTGTGTTCGGTGTTCAAGAGGAGCAGTGAGTACCTACAGCAGTAGTGTGTTCGGTGTTCAAGGGGAGCAGTATACGTACCTACAGCAGTAGTGTGTTAGGTGTTCAAGGGGAGCAGTGAGTACCTACAGCAGTAGTGTGTTCGGTGTTCAAGGGGAACAGTATACGTACCTACAGCAGTAGTGTGTTAAGTGTTCAAGGGGAGCAGTGAGTACCTACAGCAGTAGTGTGTTCGGTGTTCAAGGGGAGCAGTGAGTACCTACAGCAGTAGTGTGTTCGGTGTTCAAGGGGAACAGTATACGTACCTACAGCAGCAGCGTGTTAAGTGTTCAAGGGGAGTAGAGAGTACCTACAGCAGTATTGTGCTTGTTGTTAAAGGGGAACAGTATAAGTACTTACAGCAGTAATGTTAGGTGTTCAAAGGGAGCAGTAAATAGTTAATAATCCTTATCGGAAACTAGTGTTTGATTTTTGTAGAGATCTCTGTAAATATATATCCATGAAAATGAAGTTACTCGGGGATTTGCTGAAATTTGAATAGACGAAAGTCATAAAGTAATTCTTATCGAGACAAATATTCGATTTACAATTTGGTACTAGTATCTGAGAAGGTAACAGGAATAGAAACTATGTTTAAAGATTTGTTTTGCAGGAAAAACAAAATATTGCAATACGAAAGCGACGTAAATCCCCACCAAACAACCAACTTTTGTCATATAGAAATATCTATAAACATTGTAGATATCACAAACATTTTGTTTTATTTTTGTAGCATTTGATGGCGCTTCGAGTAACACATAACCATTCCCATACGTGTTACATTTATTTCCTGACGGGTGAAGAGAGAACTAAAGTCCATCAACATTATGGCCTGCTGGAAATTGAAGTAATTATATTGCCTATCTTCTTTCTGCAGGTCAAATATCAGTAAAACATAGAATTAACCTTCTTTTCAAATAGGCGGTACACTATAGAAACCTATTCACAAATTCAATACATTGCCAAGCAAGAGCTAAGACTTCTTTTTAACATTTCTTCGTGTTGTTTTTTAAAATAATATATTCATACTTCTACATTCATTACAATTTGCCTGGTCGGTAACTTTAATTCCACATTGGTAGCCTGAGATGATAAACTTTACTTCAAGACAAGTTACCATATTTTACGTCAGAAATTGACAGGAGAGAAGACACCTGACACGGCTGTATGAGTAGTTGTCTCGGGTATGCAGAACACATCTTCGCGGGCCAGGAATACGATTCGTTTCTATCAGAGAGAATCGGATCGGAACCTTGACCAGCGAAGATGTGCAGAACATAGAAGAATAAGCACTTAAAAACGATGTTTACATAATATTATACTTTATTTATTAACGACATCTGGGGCTAGATATTCAAAGTTTTGACTATTGGTTTAGCCAGCCTATGGTTATGTTTATTATAGCAGTACAGAGTTTTAGCAGATGCAGTCATATTAAAGATTACTATTGGTTAAGCATAATTACTCTGTATACATGTGTAATTCACTAAATGCCAATGGTTAGCTTAACAACTGCCCCGATCAATTTTGCTGATTTAAATATAAAGTTTTTATGAGTAATGCCATTTACTGTTATGTACCATATAACGTAATAAAAGGGAGTTTCTGTGCTGTATATATACACGAATTTGTGTTTACTCTCAGCCAGTTATATAAGATTATTTATCACATTATGACCGAACCAATGAGGACTGACTTAGGTTGAGGTTCCGTGTTTATGTCGACTAATGACATTAATGTATTTCATTCACTCAAATGTTGTTTCTTTGTTTACGTTTGGAAACAACAGCGTCGAGATACTTCTTCGCTGTCAGTTTTAAAACCCGCCTCCACCCCCTACAGCCCCGTTTACTGATTATTACTATAGTAGTTGATATTATTATTAGATCTATATTAATATTTACTATTACGTAAATATTCTATCCATTGATTTATCCTTACAGTTCAAAAACGTAGCTCGGATAGATTTGAATACTTGAAAGACATCACAAAAATATTCGATAGTAATGCAGCTGGAGTAACAAGCAGTAGCTACATAGAAATGTACACATACAAAATTTTGAAAATGTGTATACTTATATATATCTTGTGCAAATAGTATAGTTTACCACTGTGTTTTAATGTTTCCAGACCAAGCTTCTACAGTTGTCTCTGACTAAGACGGACCCTTTCCCGTACGACGACATCAATCTGAAGCATGACCTACATGGACACTTCAACACATTCTGTGCTAGGAACATGAAATTGGTCAAACTCAACTGAACCACGTTGCTGTAGAATGCTTTATGAATGATTTTTATTATGATATGTACTGAAAAAAACTCTGTAAAATGAAAGAGGATTCTATTACTTTAGGTCTATGACATATATACTTATTAAAAATAAGAATTATGAACATAACAGTGAATGTATAGGATTAACTGATGGGCCACGGTTAAATGATCCGGTGTTATAGGTTAGGTTTTCTCCAGGTACGGTATGTGCTACCGGAAGACTCTCTAGATAATAACTCCCATTTTGGATAGAAATCCTACTATAGAGCCAGCTTCCCCTTTGAAATTTTCATAGTAGATCTTCAGCATAGGGGGAAATCTACTCGAGTAAAATTTGATCGCTTCATAATTGTTATAGAGAAGTCAAGCCAAAGATACTAATACCTTCATTATACACACTCAATTCATAATTAGAAATACGGATCTCTTGCTAGTATCTCATTGCAACGTACAGGGTGGAACTTCCACGGACCTCTGCAAACAATAAATCTTTTTCCCCTAAAGTCCTGCAAAGCATATGAGCGTCGAGTAGGTACACTGAACTACCGGGGTATTTCGAGTGCTTCTAATGCCTATTTGCAGAGATAAGAGTAACAGTAAGAGACCCCCCCCCAAAAAAAACCCCAAATCTCCCCCACACTATTCTCGTGGTGGGATATGAACACTTTTTACCTAAAATCACTAACAAGGAAAACGTGGTCATTGAATACAATTTTTGTGTAAAAAGGAAGGGGCGATTTTACTGTGTGGGCGACTCTACTATACAGCTAACTGTAGGGAAGAATCTCTCCCAAAAAGAAAAAAAAACTTAACCCTTACAACAGATCTTTCTCTGGAATTGATATATGCGGAATGAACCCTTTTTACCTAAAAATCATGAACAAGGAGAAATACATATATACTCATTTATTTTACACAAATGTTTTTCCTGCTGTAGGTGGTACAATATGACCTTAGCCCGTGGCCACATTAATGGTCAAGGTCATCATAAAAAGGGTTGAAATCCATTCTTTGTGTCATTTCACAAAGAAAGAGAAGCACCTTTCAAACGATACCTTCCACTCAAATTAAGTACCTATGCGAGAAGATCCTTCTCTTTACGGTGCTCTGGTTCTTGTTGCGGTGTCGGGCTCGTGAAAGATTTTTTTTCAGCGAGAGTTTCACCCGAGTATCAATATACCGTTGTCCTGCTACGTTGTGGCTGTGACACTTTTCACATGGTGCGTGTCTACGTGCATTCTATTTTGCAGCCTAGTATTCTTTTTCCCCTGAGTTTCACTCATAATGGGAGCGAATAAGCAAATAGGGGACATTTGTACCAATGTTCCTCCTGAGCAGTAGAGTCTAATTTCTGGGTTCCAGTGACCATTTGCTCCTACTGGGCAGTTGAGTCTAATTTGTGGGTTCCAAGGACCATTAACGTCCATCAGACCACTCTTTTGTGCCACTGTGTTATTTTTTCATTCCATCGCATTTCATATTTTTCATATCGAACTTCCGTTTTCTGACTCGCGTTTGTCTCGATAATATATTTTTCTAGTATTCGTATACAGTGAGTTCAGCGATTTTGTGGGGTCGTGTTCTCCTATGTACACGGGCACTGAATTTATCATGCCTTTCCTGTGGCTCATTTATTACCTTCATACCTGAAAAATCGTATGTATTTTTCTAAAATATGACAAAGAGGGCCACGCTCACCGGATATGTTTTCTTTGTAGAACAAAGGTCGAAAGTTTAATTAATCTAATGGTTATGAATTTCGTACGCTCAAAATTGACACGTGTTTGACGACTAAGGGACGAGTGTAAATATGAATATTCACACAAAGAATTATGTGTGCGTATTGAAGGAATGCATGGAAAGTGTTTTACAACATAGTGATATCTATCATAAAACTTGTTCTACTCGACAGGATGCGTTAAAATCAAGAAAGTTGTGAATGTTGAAAAAGGCGTGTTCGATAACAACGTTAACGTTGTTTTGAAGAAGTAAAGCAATACAATGCAGCTGTAGCCAACACACAATAAAACGAACAATTAAAATGTAAAGTTAACATTTAATTTCCTTTTATATTTCATATTTCATAAGCGAAAAATACTTGTCTCAGATTGGAAAAACATAATTTGTAAACAATATTGGACTAGAAAATTCATTAACGGACAATTGCCACTGTCCCGTAGTTCATTTTGCTAACATCGAACTCTTCATAGTGCTGTTTTGTATAATAAACACACTTGCCGTATCACACACAACTGACCATGACTATTTTGAAATGCGTTTTGAAGAAAAAATAATATTTGAAAAAAAGTCTGAAATGATCTAGCCCGTCATGTAGGAATATTAAAAACAAAATCGTCAGACATAAAACATATAACGTCCTTATAATATAACCACATAATTTAATAAGCTTACAGTCAGTGTTGTATGCAATACTCGTTCCATATCGTTGATATCAGTGTGCTTGAGGCAAATATCTTAATTGTTTGCAACAACACACAGAAAACTTGTGAACAAGTAACTACTACCATCTTATTTTTGGTAGACACATTTGTTTAGATACGGTATTAAAGGACATTTTTCCCTAGCTATCTATTGAGCTCTTCGTAAACTAATACGATATCAAGTTTCAAACAAATTGCTCGATCATACCTAACTGGAGTTATCATCTGAAAACCCAAAATCTGTTTTAGCAAGTGATTTTAATAATTGACCTTTTAATTCCAATCGCAATCCCACACTAGAACTGTTCATAAACTAGTACAATATGAACTTTCGTCTAAACTGGGCAAAAAGACAGTCAACGACAAACACTAAAAAGCGCTGTCAACAGACGCGTCAAACGTACTATCTGTGTATATAAATACACTTATTTGTTTAAGTTATGCAAAATTATATGAGGCGTTACAAGTCAAATTCACAGAAAAGCCCTTGTGTAAAAAGCAAAGCATAGATCGACTGTCAATAAGCTACACCTGAGATTTAAGACATTCTGTCACACAGAGGGCGATAGTAATTAGTTATTGCCTTGTGTACTATACAGCCATGCTTCCGTGGTATAGAACTACTATACAGCAACTCTGCCGGAGGATACTGGTTATGGGAAAGAGCTACTATAGATTTCTCAGTAGGCCAGAATTGGTTGGAGATACCTCCTGTTGTAGGCCATCTTGTGAATCATATCATAGTTTTTTCCCCTCATATTCATATTCTTCAGCTCATTTGAATTTCTCATTTACGATACTGTGAAATTTTGGAAAACAGATTATACATACAAATTTGGAAAGTAATAGACAATTTCACTATAAAAATCTGTCTTGAGGAATCGCTAATTCTTGTTGAACTATGCATGAAAATACAGAGTTTTACACATGAGATGGCCGCAAATGGGAGGTAACTCCCAGCAATTCTGGCCTTTATGGCCGCCAGCGGGAGAGGAGGTAACTCCCAACAATTCTGGCCGTTTCAATTAAGTGTTGCCCATAAAAATTGTTTAAAGTAAATAGCAAGGGTTATAACTCATGTAATTGGGAAGTTATAAAGTACGGTGGGACTTCGTCAATAGTTATTTTACATTCTTAAAATTCCCATACCCTCTCCGCCTCTTAAAATTGTTGTGCACTGGATCGCCACGAAAGGAATTTTTACTGACCAATGCACTTCTGTGTTGTAGGATATGTCAACCCCATGACACGAAGCAATGTACTCATGTTTTTTTAAAAAGTTGCATAGAAAAAATGGAATCGTATTGAATTTATAGGTTTTCATTACACACATAAAATATAAATCAGTCGTGAATCAATCCATGACGTGAATGAACAGCAACGTGACTCATTTATAAATAATTCATAAATGTAAATCAGTTGAGTTTGACCAATTTCATGTTCTTAGCACAGAATGTGTTGAAGTGTCCATGTAGGTCATGCTTCAGACTGATGTCGTCGTACGGGAAAGGGTCCGTCTTAGTCAGAGACAACTGCAGAAGCTTGGACTGGAAGATATACATATACATACTGTTACATACATACATACACATACATTCGCCCTCACATACATAGACTGACATCGATGAGATCAACATTATCATTATTATTTAAGATCACAAACGAAGAATAAACATTACTGCCTTAGACGACCAGGTAATTATAATGATTGCAGTAGTGGGGATAACCAATCGACTCTATTAAATATAACACACGACCTATGGTACCGAATCACTAAGCTGTCATGCAACAGCCGACTGAGCTATTCGAGCTCCACAAAAAAACTAGAGCTTTAAGTTTAACAGCCAGTCATTAGCTGATCGTATGCACGACAACACGGCCGCGGAAAGTGAAAGGATTTACCCAACGTAAACGCGGCCGTGTTGTCATGTATACGGTTAGCTAATGACTGGCTATTAAAGCTCAATTTTTTTTTTTTTTTTTTGTGCAGCTCGGGTGGGTTAGTTAAAGGGTCGGATGCATGACAGGTAGGTGATTCGATACAATAGGTCGTGGGTTCGAGTCCCTGTCGGGGAACGAATATTAGTGAAATATAGGATGCCTTGTTAGCTGTAGTGTCTTTGTGGTTTATATATATAAATCATCATCATCATCATCATCATCATCATCATTATCATCATCATCATCATCATTATTATTATTATTATTATTATTATTATTATTATTATTATTATTATTATTATGATTATTACTATTATTATTATGATTATTACTATGATTATTATTATTAATATTATTATTATTATTATTATTATTATCATTATTATTATTATTATAATTAGGGTCTTCCGATTCCATCGGAAGACCCTTTTGTTTTTGTGAGGTTTTTTCTTTACATTTGTTATTAGGGTCTTCCGATTCCATCGGAAGACCCTTCTGTTATTGTGAGGTTTTTTCTTTACATTTGTTATTATTATTATTATTATTATTATTCTTTTTATTCTTAGCACTTTTTTTGACTGCAATTTTCTCAGAAACGGCTTCACTGTCAACATTTTTGTTCTCCTTTTCTTACTAATAAAGCAAAACCTGATAGATTTAAAAGAATATTTTGCTAAAATTCAAGATCTAAGAAATGTTACGTAACAATTTGTAATTTTTAAAATCTCTAAAGTATAACTTTTATTATGCAAGCTAGATTCCTGAAATTTTCTGTTTGATGTTGTACAGGTGTAGTTCTTGACATCCGAATTAACGCCGATTAGGTAACTATTATAGCTAAGACGCTGTAAAGGTTTAAAATTTTCAACTTGTTACGTAATTTCAAAAAACTTTTATTTTAAGCCTTAGGGCTGCAAAAATATTGCCAAACGATTAAGAGGGTCAATATAAGGGTAAAAATAGTTATTTTAAAAATTTAAATCCATTTTTAAGTAGGTTTTAAATTTTCTTTAATAAAATGTTTATTATTTAAGCTAGACTCCCCAAATTTTCTTTATAATGTTGTACAGGTGTCGATCTTGACAACCAACTTAACGCCGATTATGTAACTTTTACGGTAAAGGCGCTATTTGTGTTTAAAGTTTTTAAACTCATTACGTAACTTTAAAACTTTTTTATTTTAGGTCCAAGCGTTTAAAAAATATTACAAAACGATTTAGAATGTCAATTTCATGGTGTAGGAGGTTTTTTAAATATTTTTTATCCATTTTTAATTGAGAAATTTAAGATTTTCACAAATTTGGTTACTTACGTAATTGCTTCATAACTTGCTTATTTTTCGTCATATGATCAAGAAAAAACCATACAGCACGTGAGAAGGGTTTTCTCTTTTAAATGATATTTTCAAAAACATCGTAATATTTGCCCCCTTCCCTCTAGCGTGCGCAGACCCTATCGAGAGAGGGTCTTAAATCGCCGAAATTTCACCCCGATTCTTCAATTCCATTTTCAGAAAAACGGATTTATCTACATACTTTATATTTTCGGTATAGACTCTCGAAGACACTGTTACCCGTTTAAGAAAAAAAAATTTCAAAAATAAAAGTTTTCAAAAACATTACATAACAATGAGTTAAATTTTAAATTCTCCACCATACAGCGTTATTTTAAATGCTAGGGTATTCAACTTTTATTTGTCATATTCTCTAGGGTCATATCTTTAAAAAATTCATCGGCCGATAATATCTATCTTTTTTAGTTTGGCCGCTATTTCAATTTAAAGTTTTTAAATAATTACGTAATTTGCAAAAAAATTTTATTTTTAGTCTTATCGTTTCCAAAACATCACCAAACGATTTTCCGTACCGATTTTAGTATGAAACATGTTTCTCAGTATTTGAAAGTGAGCGATTTAAAGGATTTTTTAAAAAAATACCTTATTTGCGTAACTTTCATGTTTTTTCTTATTTGTCGTATTAACAAAGTATAAAAAGGAGAGTTTGAGAATGTATTTTGAATTCGAATTCTTAAACAAAAATCACATTTTTTGCACTCTATCCGCTACTGATGAACAAGGCAATAACAAAAATCTTGTCCGAGCGTCGGGATTACATCTAAGAGAAGCGCGGTGAATTTCCCTTGCTAAATACCGACTTCAAACGCGTATGACAGTGACGGGGAAAGCGCAGTAACTCGCGATTAATTCAATCGCGATTAATTCAATCGAGAGTTACGGCGCTTTGTCCGTGGAATGTTTAATCGACTGTTATAATGGAGAGCCGTAATATGTATGATTTCTTTAACTTGATTTTCGATTTATTTCCTCTAGATAATACTTTTTTCAATTTTAATTATTAATTAATTTGATTGCTTGAGGGTTTTTTTTGGGGGGGGGGGGTATTTTTGTGTGTAAAGTACATTTAAGTCATTCTCCTGATCTTTTTTCTTTCTTTCCTTCGTTCTATCTACTTAGCTTTCTTTTTTCTTTCGAGAGAGGAAGACCCGCCCTGTTGCCTCGGCAACAGGTAAGCTCTAGTTATTATTATTATTATTATTTTTATTCTTAGCACTTTTTTGACTGCAATTTTCTCAGAAACGGCTTCACTGTCAATATTTTTGTTCAGCTTTTCTTATTAATAAAGCAAAACTTGATAGATTTAAAAGAAAATTTTCCTAAAATTCATGTTCTGAGTAAAATTATATAACAATTTGTAATTTTTAAAATCTCTCAACTATAACTTTTATTATGCAAGCTAGATTCCTGAAATTTTCTCTATGATGTTGTACAGGTGTAGTTCTTGACAATCGAATTAATTCCGATTAGGTAACTATTATAGTTAAGAAGCTATAAGAGTTTAAAATTTTCAACTTATTACGTAATTTCAAAAAAAATTATTTTAAGCTTAAGAGCTGCAAAAATGTCGCCAAACGATTTAGAGGGTCAATATAAGGGTAAAAAAAGTTATTTTAAAATTTTAAATTCATTTTTGAGAAGGTTTTAAATTTTCTCAAATAAAATGTTTATTATTTAAGCTAGACTCCCCAAAATTTCTTTATAATGTTGTACAGGTGTAGATCTTGGCAACCAACTTAACGCCGATTATGTAACTTTTACGGTAAAGGCGCTATTTGTGTTTAAAGTTTTTAAACTCATTACGTAACTTTAAAACTTTTTTATTTTAGGTCCTAGCGTTAAAAAAATATTACAAAACGATTTAGAATGTCAATTTCATGGTGTAAGGGGTTTTTAAAATATTTTTTATCCATTTTTAATTGAGAAATTTAAAATTTTCACAAATTTGTTTAGTTACGTAATTGCTTCATAACTTGCTTATTTTTCGTCATATGATCAAGAAAAAACCATACAGCACGTGAGAAGGGTTTATTCTTTTAAATGATATTTTCAAAAACATCGAAATATTTGCCCCCTTCCCTCTAGCGTTGGTAGACCCTATCGAGAGAGGGTCTTAAAACGCCGAAATTTCACCCCGATTTTTCAATTCCATTTTCTGAGAAACGGTTTTATGTACACACTTCATATTGTGTCTATTGACTTTCACAGGCACCGTTACCCGTTTAAGTGAAAAAAAATTACAAAATCAAACTTTTCAAAAACATTACGTAATAATTAGTAAAATTTAAAATTTTCCCCTTTATAGCATTATTATTTATGCTACACTTTCCAAATTTGAACTGTCATACTCTCTAGGTTCATATCTTCACAAAATTCATCGGCCGACAATATCTATCTGTTTTAGTTTAGCCGCTATTTCAATTTAAATTTTTTTAAAATTACGTAATTTGCAAAACTTGTTTTATTTTTAGTCCTATCGTTTCCAGAGTATTACGAAACGATTTTCCGTAACCATTTCAGTATGAAATATGTTTCTCAGTATTTGAAAGTGAGCAATTTAAAGATTTCTTTAAAAAATATCTTATTTGCGTAACTTTCTAGTATTTTTTTTATTCTTCGTATGAACAAAGAATAAAAACGAGTGTTTCAGAAAGAATTTGAATTCGAATATTAAACAAAAATAACATTTTTTTTTCTCTGTACCCGCTACTGATGAAGAACGCAATAAACAAATCTTCTCCGAGCGTCGGGATTACACATTAGAAGAGCGCGTTGAATTTGCCCTGCTTAATACCTCGCACAGCGCCGCTCTTATAGAGACGGGGAAAGCGCAGTAACTCGCGATTAATTATTAATTCATTCGCGAGTTACTGCGCTTTCCCTGTGGAATATCTAATCGGCAATTATAAAGGAATCCCTCAATATGTATGTTTACTTAAATTTGAGTTTCTTTATCTCCTTACTATAGTAGTCATCTCAGTGCTATACATACAGCTAACTTGACCTTTGAAATAAATGCGTAATACACACTCTCTATCCAGCTTTGTCGTATTACGTCACCACGCTTCTGAATGGGAATGCTGTAATACACAGACTTTCTATAGCTGTATTCATGCCGCATTAATTACATGAGTGTGTTTACATAGTGTCTCGGCAAGATATATACATGTATCTATGTATATACTTCTCATTTGCCCTAATCGGAATATCTATGATGCCGCAATAAATGCGTATACTCATTGCAGTATCTCGTTTCTTTTTTCTTTTTTTTCCCCTTCTTTCTACGTACATATTTTTCTTTTTTTTTTCTAAAGAGGAAGACCCGCCCTGTTGCCTCGGCAACAGGTAAGCTCTAGTTATTATTATTTTTCATTTAAACAAATTAAGAGAATATTGTTCTTTTATCCGTTGGCACATAATCTGTATACATAGTAAGCAATATAATTACTTCTATTTCCAGCAGGCCATAATGTTGATGGACTTTAGTTCTCTCGTCACCCTCCAGGAAATAAATGTAACACGTATAAGCATGACCATGTGATACTCGAAGCGCCATCAAATGCTACAAAAACAAAAATTTCTATATTAAAGTACATTGTATTCATGGTTCTGATACATGGATAGATTCGTTGGGTTCTACATTTCGTACGAATGATTTACTGTTCTATGTTCATAATCCTTTTATTTTTCATATGGTCCGAAAGTAGTTCACAATAATTGTCTGCTTGATCAAACACTACAAATGTCCGTAACACAGTTTACTTCATATTAAGAACACGTTCACAACACCCTACCTATTAATATGTACTCTATGTAAGCATTTGCTGCCCTTCATGATTCTACCACATTATCATCATCTGATCTATCCGACAAAACATTCGGATGTTTTCTATATTAATTGATTTATGAGCATTATTCGACATGTGTAATGTTTCAATCTTTTAATTTATTTGGATGCTAAGTCGTCATGTTTTAAATTTGTATTAACCCACTCTCCCACATTTTTTCCAATTTAATAAGGTAAGTTCAAGCAAAGGGTTTTCGGCTCGTTGCCTTCCCCCTGAATTACACCAAACTTCAGGCGCGGATCCAGCCGGGGGTTAAGGAGGTACGTGCCGAAGGGGGCACCATAGTCTATTTTAGGGCCTATTTTACTGCATTTTCTGTCTTAAATTTCCAAAATTTCGCTAGCTCGCTTCGCTCGCCAGTTATTCTCTCATATTTTTTAAATTCGCAGTTGAAAAAAAAATCGTTGAGTCCCTTCACTAACGATCAATTTCATGATAAATCTCCCCTAATCCCCGTTTATGATCCATAATATCTTCTAGAGGGAAGCGAAATATATATGCAATCCAAATTAATATCCAGCGCACAAATGTTCGGCCACTTGGCCTCAGGCGAGTAAAATCGTATGGCTACTTGTACATCGTGTAGCAAATGTTACAAATGTATGAAGCTACGCGCTGTGCAAGATGGATTTTACTTATCCATACAATTTTACTCAAATACGTCTTGTACATCGTGTAGCTTCAGTACAAATTTTGAAACGCTTGCACTAAAGCTACGCGACGTACAAGATGGATTTCACTTATGGCCATTTCTAGAATAGTTTATTTTCACAACGTATTTTGTATCCCCAAAAGTCTCAAATACAGGAGCTTCCGGTGAGTTAGAACAAAAGTGGCCTAATATGGCACACACGATTTTGCAAGATTTTTGTCATACCTTCTCAGGGAGGGAGGGGTGAACATGATAAATTTTGACCGAAAATATTACGACAGTTTTCTTCCGATTTCAGAGTTTTTGCGGAATATTTGAAGTCAAGAAAATTTTGATGAATAATGCAAAAAAGAGCACCAGATTGCATCCTTTTGCCTCATTTTTGCAAAATTTTCTCGGGGGAGGCTCCCCGAACCCCCACCTATGGGAGAGGCGGACCGAAAGCCCTGTGGTTCAAGTAAATATAAATATGTAAACTGATTATGAACTTATTTTCAAATAATATAAAATGGTACATGTTCAACAAATCTTCGACAAAATGAGCAAGGAAGAAATCTAACATGTTTAAAATACATGTAGATAAGTTTATGTTTAAAGTGAGTCCTTTTTCTTTTTTTTTTTTCTTTTTTTTTTTTTAGAATATTTAACGCGTCACAGAGGTTAGATACTCACTGAATATGCGTCGTAGTAAAATTCATATTTCCCTGACTCGCTCGGTTCACGTGGTGCATGAGTATGGTGTCCATGGTGATGGTGTTTTGTGGTACTAGGATGAACAGAAGCGGTCGGATGTGGCACTGTCGCAGTAGACGATGCATGGTGAATAGTGGTTGGAACGGCTGAGCTCACCGCCACCTAAATTCATTTTGAATGAGGTATTTACAACAGAAACATCTAACAACGACACATAACTTAGTAATGAAGTGCATCGTATGGCATGGTATAATTTAAGGAAATCTTTCCCAGTGCAAGAATTTAGGGATATGCGCTGAATGACTTTGACCTTGCAGAAATGACATTGAGTGATCATTCTCCTAAAGTCCTAGTCCAGAGGAACATTTGTGTAAAATGTGATAAAATTCTTATCAATCATTGAATGGTATCAGAGATATGAACCTGAAAAGACAGACGAACACTACAACGGCTGTATGCTTCTTGTTTTCTGGGAGTAAAACAATCAATGTTGGTAGAATCTCGGGGTTAGTGTAGACCGCCGGTTCTCACCCCTGAATTAGAACATGCTGAGAATATTTCCGTGAATATTCTATATGTAGACATTTAAGGTATAGTTGTTAACCCGTGGAGCTTTACATATAAATGGGCAACTTCGGCTTTAAAAAGTACTATGAAAATTTACCACATAAAAAAGAACGGATAAACGTACGAAAAAAAGTTAATTTAAAGTCCAACGTAACATTATCGGCAAGGATTGTAAGTATAGCTATATTGCAGCTTTAAAAGCAATGAAAATGTGTACTGGGACTAGGCCATCGCGTACAGATCATTACTCACCAATAACAAAAGGCAGAGAAGCAGTTCAGTATCGTTGCCTACCATTGTTCAAGTCCGATATATCCACTCTCTGATAAGACATGTAGGATATCAAGCGGTCACATACAAGGTCAGTCAAACCAATAAAGTACATATATAATATGTAATGCCGTAGTCGTTTTCATGTAAATATCCCGAAATTCTGTATATCGGTAGTTTTCAAATGCATATAGAGTTTAATTGCAGTTACTCCCCTTTTCATTCATCTTGGAAGTATATAACGGGGTGGTTGTATATAAATCAACCATATTATATGACAATGTTTTCCCCAAAGTAAGGGTGCTTCTTGAGTCTCTCCCTCTCTCTCTCTCTCTCTCTTCTTTTTTTTTTTTTTTTTTTTTTTGGTCGCGGGGGTGTTTTTGTTTTTTGCTTTTGTTTTTTATTGGTTTATTTTGTTTTGTTTGTGATTTTTTTTCCAATTCTTATGCAATATTTAAACTATAGATAGTTTTTAAATGCATAAAATTTAATGGGAGTTACTTCCCTTTTCCGCCATATTGGAGGTAAATTACTGAATATTCGTGTATAAATCAACCAAATTGTGTAGGGAATTTCTCCAAACTAAGGATGCTTTTTTAATTTTTGCAATTGTTATGCAACAATAAAACTATTGAACAATCTTAAAATGTTTTTAGTGGAGTGAAAATACTGGCAACTTTCTCGCAATAATTCACTGTAATTGGTATGAATATGAAGCAAATACTCCAGCTTCACCTCCAAAATGGCGGAAAAGCGAAGTACCTCCAATCAAAATTCATGCATTCGAAAACTATCTATTGAAGAATTCAAAATGTTTTCAAAGAATTAAAGATGTTAAGACAGTTTTCTCAAAATATTCAATGAAACTATTATGAATATGAAGCAAAAACGACATCTGCATCTCAAAAATGGCAGAAAAGGGAAGAAGCTCCAGTTAACATTCTAATTACAGGAAAACTGTTTACACACATTCGATCACAAACACACATATATACGAAGCTCCATAATTCTAAACGTAGAAATAAAGCCGTTATGGTATGTATGACGTCACATCTTTCAGATGTCAACATCCTCACCAAAAATATGCAACATTTGCCAATAAACACCACTTTTACTATGTAAAGCTCCACGGGTTAACGACTATACCTTAAATGTCTACATATAGAATATTTACGGTAATGTTCTCATCATGTTTTAATTCAGGGATGAGAACCGGCTGTCTACACTAACCCCGAGATTCTAACAACATTGATTGTTTTACTCCCACAAAACAAGAAGCATACTGTCGTTGTATTGTTCGTCTGTCCTTTCGAGTTCATACCTCTGATACCATTCAATAATTGATAAGAATTTATCACATTTTACACAAATGTTCCTCTGGACAGGGACTTTAGGAGAATGATCACTCAATGTCATTTCTGCAAGGTCAAAGTCATTCAGCACTTATTCCTAAATACTTGCATTGGGAAAGGCCTCATACCTCTTAAACCATTCGCCAGAAATGTATTACATTTCCCCCATTTGTTTCTTGGGACAAGATTATTTAGACAGAGGCCACTCAAAGTCACTTCTGAGAGGTCATGGTCACCCAAAACTTATCATCCTTAAAATATTGAGAGAGACCTCTCTTAAAACATTTATCGGAATTGCATCACATTTTACACAAATATTTCTTGGGACTGGGACTTTTCGACAAAGGCCAGTCAATGTAATTTCTGCAAGGTCAAGGTCACTCATCACCTATTCCCTAAATATTAGGAAAAATCTCATATTATATCTTTTACATCATTCATTAGAATTGCATCATAGTTTACATAAATGTTCCTTGGGTCAGAGCCTTTTGGACAAAGGTCCCTCAATGTCACCTCTGCAAGGTCATTCAGCACATTTCCATAGAAATTTGTGAAAGGTCTTGACCTTTAATCTGCATTTCATCATAATTTACACAAAAAAGTTATTGGGATGGGGGTCCTTGGTCCAGGGACTTTTGAACAATATATACACTCACTCGATCAAGATTACGTCCCCAAAATATCATTAAAGGCCATAATTTTAGGAATTTACCAAAGGGAGGGGGGAAGGTTGGTTCAGAGTTCCGAAACAACCCCCCCCCCTTCTGGTCTTTGCGAAGCATTTCCCATAGTTAATGAAAAACACAAACTGAGGTGCACTCATTTTAAGGGCGTTGAGATTTTTGGTTTTTTTTCCCTTTTTTCCCCTTTTTGTATTTGTTTTGTTTGTTTGTTTATTTGTTTTTTTTTTCTTTTTTTTTGTTTCTTGTTTCATTTATCTATTTTTATTTATTTATTTATTTATTTATTTATTTATTTATTTATTTATTTATTTATTTTGGCCAATTTTGACTTTTGGAAAAATATTGGATCCGCACAATGTAATGGATGTTACATGTATGTCATTGTACTATTTTCAAAGACGTACTAGGCCAATCTATGGTCTGTACACGATTTTCTTTTTAGGTTATCTTCGATAACTTCGGGATCGAAGTTTAAAATTATTTCAGAAATGGAAAACATGTGAAAGGTGGAACCAACTTCAAACACATGAACGATTAAATACTATGCCAAATGATATATCAGTTATTCTTCAATATCTATATACACTAAAAAAAAACCCTTTAATTAATTAGATGCAACGGGATTTGGTTGTTGATATATTATTTTACTGGATGTTACAACTTGGATATTTACCTATCACAGGTCCTATTAACAGATTAACCGAACGCGAATCGGAAGGTCACACTCACGGTACAGGTTTGAATCTCTTTTGTCGTTTGGTCCGGCAAATATTCCGCAAAGGAACTAATGAGATATGTTAAGATCACTAGTTGCCTATAATGAATGTATATATCAAATGCTGTGGAGGTGACATCCCCCCCCCCCACTATTTATTTATTTTATGGTCTCTTATTAAAGGACAAGGAGCATCTTTTGGCTAATTTGGCAGCAATTTTCACAAATTCACGAGAAAACCTTAAGGGCATGTATAGAGGGGCATAATATATTGATTCTGTAAATAGACGATCTTCATATTTTACAGGATGTAAGTGGCACAAGACCCGACAGGTTATTTTTTGGTGGGGTTTTCATTTTGACGTAAAGAACTAGATAGTGACGTCACATCAAAATAGAAATCCTGGTAAAGAGTTGCGTGTCGGGTCTTGGGCCGGTTATGTCATGTAAAATGTGAAGATCGTCTATTGAAGTGAGTTGGTTCTCAGTAAAGTGAGTTTGTGGTTTGATATTTTCATGTGTTTCATTATTTGTGTTTTCTTTGCAGTATACATACATATACATCTATATGAACAGTGCTTACTTCAATCAACATGGGATTAAATGATCTGGTCGCCTCCTTGAAAGAAAATCAGTACTTTAGTGCCGGATTTGGTCTTCTTGGTGTTGGTCTAACTGCCTCGCTAGCACGTAAAGGATTTCAATATGGTGGTATATTTCTGCGCAGACGTTTTTTAGTCTCACTTGAAGTTCCAAACAAAGACAAAAGTTATAATTGGTTGCTTCAATGGATCGCCACAAAAGGAACAAAAACGCAACATTTAAGTGTGAATACTTCATATTATCAATCTGAGACAGGTCAGATTAAAACTAGATATGATTTTGTGCCAGGACCTGGTGCACATTTCTTTCAGTATAAAAATAGTTATATAAGAGTTGAAAGGAAAAGAGAAAAAAATGTAATGGATGTCAGCAGTGGAACTCCCTTTGAAAGTGTAGTGTTAACAACTGTTGGAAGAAAGCGAGAAATATTTTTTGATATTTTAAATGAAGCTAGAGAATTAGCTCTCTCAAAGGAGGAAGGTAAAACTGTGACTTACATTGTTGGAAGTGGTAGCTGGAAACAGTTTGGATATCCTCGACGAAAAAGACCTATTAATTCTGTTGTACTTGATAAAGGAGTTTCAGAGAGAATTTTAAATGATGCCAAGGAGTTCATGTCCAATCAAGAGTGGTATGGTGATCGGGGTATTCCGTATCGAAGAGGATATATACTGTATGGTCCACCAGGATGTGGCAAAAGTAGCTACATATATGCCTTAGCAGGTGAGCTGATAAAAATAGCTGTATATATGCCGTAGCAGGTGAGCTCATAAAAGTAGCTATATATATATATATGCCTTAGCTGGTGAGCTCATAAAAGTAGCTATATATATACTTTAGCAGGTGAGCTCATAGAAGTAGCTATATACATGTATATACCTTAGCAGGTGAGTTCATAAAAGTAGCTATATATATACTTTAGCAAGTGAGCTCATAAAAGTAGCTATATATATACCTTAGCAGGTGAGCTCATAAAAGTAGCTATATACATGTATATACCTTAGCAGGTGAGTTCATAAAAGTAGCTATTCATATGCCTTAGCAGGTTTGCTCATAAAAGTAGCTATACACTGTATATATACTTTTGGCAGGTTAGCTCATAAAAGTAGCTATATATATGCCATAGTAGGTGTGCTCATAAAAGTAGCTATATGTATATGCTCATAAAAGTAGCTATATATATTCTTTTGGCAGGTGAGCTCATAAAAGTAGCTATATATATGCCGTAATAGGTTATCTCATAAAAGTAGCTATATATATATATATGTTGTAATAGGTGTGCTCATAAAAGTAGCTATATATATACTTTAGCAGGTGAGCTCATAAAAGCAGCTATTTATATGCCTTAGCAGGTGAGCATATAAATGTAGCTATATATATATACTTTTGGCAGGTTAGCTCATACAGGGATCTCGTTAACGCGCGTATTTGCGTCCCTGACGCGTCAAAATAGGCCGGGACGCAAGATTTTCAAAAGTGGTGAGTCCCAAGGACGCGTCCCTGTCACCCCCGCACACGGCTAATAAATTGATGACATTGTGCTGTGTCGCCGAGTAAGCCGTGTATTAATTGATTTGTATTAACCGCGGGAGATAATGCTTCGGGCAGTCCGTCGGCGGCGCGGCAGTATAAATTGTCCACTCGACCCTATTCCCAGGACTCACCATTTTAGAACCCTAGTGAGAACCCTGCTCATAAAAGTAGCTATATATATGCTGTAGCAGGTGAGCTCATACATGTACATGTGTAAAAGTAACAGCATACATAAGATTACATGTTCTATACCTGTATACCTAGTATGGCATTATGATTACTCATACCAGGTAGTACTCAAGCAGAGCATTTTGAATTAATATTTTTCTTTAAAATAGACTTACATTTAACTGAATGCCTTGATTGTAAAGTATTCAATCTATTATGTGAATATAATATTGTGAATATTTAAGTATTTATAGATTAATTTAGATATGATTGATTAGAAGACAGTCATACACAGTATTTAACCATACCTTTGCTTTTAGGTGCACTAGATTACAGTATATGTGTGTTGAATCTACATGATATGGGAATGGCAGATGATCGCTTACACTACCTTCTCAGTGTGGCCCCAGAACAAAGCATTATACTCCTGGAGGATATAGACGCTGTATGCTTCAACAGAGACTTAGCGGCAGAAAGTAAGTCGCAATCAACAATGGAAGTAACATATAGAAAGGATTTTCAAACTCTAACGATCATTTCAATGTGACCTAGACTACATGTATGTCATCCTGATTCTGTTTTCAGATAGTAAGTAGTTTTTAGATGCCCGTCTGAAGACGGGGCGTATTGTTATGGCGTTGTCTGTACAGCCTCCAGTGTCTGTCTACTATAGTTTGTCTGGACTATAACTTTTTAACCTTTGCATGGATTTGAACATACATGTAGCAAGCAAGTTTTCATTGTACAATGTTGATGCTTTGTAGAAAGCAAAGGGTCCATTCCACTTCCTTAGACTCTTAGAACCTAATAAACAGGATGCATTTTCATATATATAAAGTAATTACAAATATTAGGAATAAAGAAGTTTGAACAATTTTCACAATACATACTGGTTTCTAAACATTCTTATTCCGTTACCAAGTATATGCATATGTGTCTTTCATAAAAGAAATTCTGGCTAATTTCATTTATTTACAAATGTGTATCCTCCTTTTTTAATTGTGCTCGTTTTCTTGAACAATTGAATAGTTACAGAATTGGTATTGTGATGTATGCATTTTGTCATTATGAGCGTGATTGTTTATATGACATATACATGTATGCTGACCAGTCTTATGACTTAAGGCTCAAAAATAAATTAAACAATGGTTGAGCATTATACTTCATCCTTGATATTGTTACAGACGATTTATAAATATTTATATGACAAAATCTACCTACATCCGTTTCAAATTGTATATTTAATGCTTTGTAGTAATTAGTTGTACTCTATATATAGACCCTGTGAAGTATGAAGGAATGGGTAGGCTGACCTTGAGTGGACTTCTCAATGCATTAGATGGAGTAACTTCATCTGAAGGCAGACTTGTATTTATGACTACCAATTACATTGAAAGGTAAGGCAGAAACAGGTAACATGATGGTGGTAAGAGACAAAACACCTGAATCAGTAATAGAAAATGATAAACATCTTATATTGAAAGTAATCAATGAACATTCATTTATCTAACCTGTAAGGAAATTTTTATCTGAGCGGGTCAGTATACTTTAGAGATGACACTAGTAATACCGTGACAAATGATGGTAAGATTTTGTAGCACAGTTTGAAGAGATACAAGTGACTCTGGTTTTGTTTTGTTACAGGTTGGATTCTGCTCTGGTGCGTCCTGGAAGAGCGGACATAAAGGAATACATTGGTTTTGCAACAGATCATCAAATCAAATTGATGTTCCAAAGATTCTATCCAGAACAAACAGACTCTGTCATAAATACATTTGTACAAGATGTCAGACAGCATAAGAAAGATGTTAGTGTAGCACAATTACAAGGACTATTTTTACAATTTAAAGACGATCCTATAGGAGTCTGTAAAAATATTCAATTACTATGGCATTCTTCATGATGTTTATTTTAAAAGATAGTAAATGTTTGAACAAACAAGCTGTTTGTGAAACACTAATGCCCCCAGTGTCACCAAATTCCAAAAAGTTATTTTTAGCATGAAGGTTATTGTCAAGGTCAAAAGGTCATCAATCTTGAGTCATTTGAAAGGGCTACATTAGTTGAGTACACCTGTCGGATATGAAGTCTCTATCCCTCGCAGTTCAAAAGTTATAGCCAAGGTTAAAGTTCATAACAGACAGACAAACAAACAGACAGGACAAAAACCATATGTCCCCGATCTATCAATCCGGGGGCATAAAAATTCTGCTAGGACAAATGACTTAAGAGCTATTGTCTTACATTTGGCTTCCACATTGGCTCTTGTGTTGAAGTTGGCATCCATGTAGACAGTCAGGTTAGATTTCTATTTCAAGTAAATGTCTCTTTTCTACCCAGGGGAAGATGTTCATATTTCATATGTTTTTGCCTCATGAAAAGCTTTTAATTAGCAAACAATTTGACCTTGGCTTTTGTGCAAATTAAAAAAAAATTTATTTAGGACAGTATTAGTGAATAATAAGATGGGGCTTTCATACTCAGCATGCATATTCCTTATAACGTAAGATTTTGAATGATGTCACTTTTGTTGTCTTGACCTTCAAACTAATTGAAATAAATATCTTTATATTTGAAAACGATTTTAGAGCAATATTAATGAAAATGAAATATCGTCAGACCGACAGATGTCTTGTAATAATGCTGTCGGTCCTGTAAATAACCTTAAATTTCCAGACCTATTGTCTGATGAAGATGAAAAAAAACTAAAGGAAAAACCAAAGGTTTAAAGGCCCTTTCATTTATATGGGGAAAAGACGTAGACAATGATAACTATTGTATTGATTTTGTTGAAGAAAACAATGGGAGAGATGTGGTTATACTTGCTAGAGATTCGCAATAAATTTGTGAAAATTAAAGTGAGGAGTCGTTGTATGAATTTTTGTGGCTCATATTTCTCAAAATGTACATATTGTTTTCGGTATGGTAAAAGTTGCTTCGGTCCGGTGAACTATCTTAGTTTACCATACTAAATGTCATGTAAAATGTTTTGCAATTTCATATTCACTGCAATATGTATGTATGACCACGGCATAATAGCTGCACGTAGGGCAATATGGAAAACTCTCATCAATAGCCCCGTTATAGAGTTCTTTTCTAGATCAGATTCTAACTTTCATTTGTAAAGGGAAAGTCGTATGACCTTCACTGAATGTCATGTCATGTAACATACTAGGTAATTGGTAAAGACAGCATTACAAGAGTAAGGCTCTGAACAAAGAAGCAAGTCAATAGGGAGTCACTATAAGTGACCTTGGCCACATAATCCATCAAGGATTTGGTAGTTATAAATTATGGGCATCTTCATAAATTATGAAGATTTATAAATTTATATTTTTATGCCCCCAGATCGATAGATCGGGAGGCATATTGTTTTTGTCCTGTCTGTTTGTCTTTTTCTTGTCAACTTTAACCTTGGCTATAACATTTGAACCGTGATGGATTCAGACTTCATATTTTTGAGGTTGGGGTGTCCTTAGTGTGATATACATGTATAGATCTCTATTCACAAGATGTGAGTAAGAGAATGTTTGAGGACCTTCAGATCCTTTGATTTATGAATTATGGGCATATACTGAACAAAGTAGCAAGTCCATAGTGACCTTGGCCACAATCCATCAAGATAATGGCACATCTATAAATTATGGGCATCTTCATACTGAAATTTGGGGCAGGCGTGGTGTAGTGGTTAAGTGCTTGGCTTGCAGTGTCGACGACCTGGGTTCGATTCCCCGGTTGCGCCACTATGTTTAAGAGGTTGGTAGCCTCCTGGTTCCATGTCGCAATATAACTGAAATATTGTTGAAAGCATCGTAAAACACCAATCAAACTGAAATTGTAATTACAAATACTTTGATACAAGTAGTGTTATTTACAACAAGCAGATTCCAAAATACACCCACAAACTTACTTTACTGAATTATTACCCTTTCATAACAAGCAAGTGACAATCTTGAACTGGACAACAGTAAAATGGAAAATTGCCTCCAAGAATTTTTACTGAAGCAAACCATGACCTTCACCAAATCTGGAACAGTGGGTACAACATGACACAGCTTGAATTTTATGTGCAACTAATCATAATGGCTTCACACTAAATTTCATTCAATGCATTATTAAAGATATGTACAACTTTATCAAAAGTAATTCATGATAGAACTTGATTCGTAATACATATACAAGTGCTGTAGCTAGAAATTCTTTGTAAAAGTATGACGATCTTGCTTTCTTTCATGAAACATTTTCATCTAAAAATCAAGACATTGTCCTCTTTCCATAATTACATACATGCTTATATTTTCTTTAAATCTGAAGTACGGTACTTCTGAAACTACATCTTTACAATATTTTTTACTCTAAATGGACCTCAAAATCGAGATATTTACTTAATTGTTGTGAATTAGACTTTTAACCTTTTTTAGCTCACCTGAGCCAAAGGCTCAAGTGAGCTATAGTCATAGTGCGCCGTCCGTCAGTTGTTAATTTTTCACATTTTCGACTTCTTCTCTGGAACTACGTTGCAGATTTGGATCAAACTTTGTGTAAATGATGTACTTAAGGTCCCCTACTAATATTGTGTTCGGGATCCAGATTCCCTCAGGGGTGGATCCAGGGCGGGGCCAAAAGTGCACAAAACGGTACCCCTCTTCAAACATCTTCTCCAGAACCAGTACATATATGGGGAAACTAATTGCATTTCAACAATCTATAAAGATGGATTATTAAAAATTGTGTTCGGGATTAAGATCCGTCAAATAGAAATTTACGTTTTTGATGTGTTTTTGGTCTTAGTCATTTCAATGCAGAAAAGTGTCATGTTTTTCAGTTAATTGATATTGATGATTTCTTAATGACTATTTGTGATCATAATTGTGGTAAGGAATATTATTGTGAAAGAATTTTGTCATTATCTCAATTTTTGGATTTTTTATGAATTTTTTAAGACTTCCAAAAAAAGGGGAGGGGGGGTTGGCCATTTTTCACATTTTTAACTTTTTCTGTAAAACCACATGAAAGATTTTAATGAAACATGGAATACATGAAGTACTAAAGGTCCTCTATCAATTTGGTAAATTTCATCCAAATTGGTTAACAGATAATGCCACCATGTGTAAAAAGTAGGTCTCACAATGGTACATATACCACTTGGTAATTGAAATATGGAGAGTAGCGGTTCAAATCCAGCTGTGGTCAAAAAATTTTTTTCATTTCTTTACATATCTAAATAAATTTTTAGATGTTTCTCAACATATGAAATTAGGCAATTTTAAGTTAGATCTGGACAATATTTGAAACAATTGTTGTTCATGACCCAGACTTGAAATCAGTCAACAAAAGGCCCCACCTAAAGAAAATGACAAGCTTGTTGCCCTGAATGACATCTTGCAGAGACAAAGGAAATGCTTAATATCAAAATCACCTGAATGGATGTGCAAAAAAAGAGGGGTTTTTTTATTTTAGTCTGTCTAAAATTTGACATATTTTCAACATTTGTGTTGACTTAGTCACAGTAATGCAAAAATAAATGTGTTCTTCCTTCCTGTATGACTGATCATCTAGGTACTCAGGTGAGCGATATAGGCCCACTTGGGCCTCTTGTTTTAATCTTCTTCTTTTCATGATTGTGTACAATGTATATATTCATACTTGGTTTGTATATAATTTACAGCATTTAATTCATCGTCCAGGCACCATGTTTATAACATTTTCGAAATCAATGGCCATTTTTTTCCTTCATATCTTAAATATGCATTTAAACTAGGTTTGAACCTGATGCAGTATCTCCAGATTTGCCAGTGGGCAACTCATAAAAGGTGATGGAAAAGATACAAACCATATGAACAGCATGCCATATGGACAAGTTGTTAATGTACATAATCAAATACGGTGATGCAAGCCATCACAAGGTGTCTGAAAATTGTTATGAATATGAAATGACTCAGTTCAAGAGTTCTTCCTCTCTAATACATATTTTGGAAAGTGAGACGGATGAGATAAAGTAGTTGCCATCATGTAGAAATAATAATTTGTTGTCTTAAATCTGATACTGACAGCCACTTTTGTTTTGCTTAATATATCCAGCACAGGTATGATAAATCAAACACAGTAGCAGTTTAAAAGGGCATTTATTTGAACTAAAACAATGACTACAACATTTACTACTGTACAACATGTATACGAAGTTTGATCATAATCACCATATCACATGTGTAATACCAGTAAGTATTAAACACGAACTATGGTCCCATAATATTGTCAAATTATATTGCATCATAAAATGTGCGACACGAACAGAAATAGGCAGTATTTTAGCTATAATGAAGCATTAAATCATAATGTTACTTCTTGTAATTTCAGATCACAAATTAATAATGCTATAGAAAATTTGATGCTTTGTCTCATATTCCATAAAGATGGCTAGAACAGATTATTTAGTTTGGCGAGCTCTTGATAATCAGGGGGGAGAAGTCTGCATCCAAGCATCCACTTTTGGAGCCTTGCTCCTCTTCACAAACCGTCTGTTCACACCTATGTAGTAAAAGTAAGCATGAAGTCAATGAGGTTCACCTCTAATCACCAATTATGATTTGACTATGGCTGGTTATTCAAAGGAAATAATTGAAAAAAGCATCGAGTTAAATTATAAATGGGGCATTCTACGATTACAAAACTCACCTTGTCTGGGACATTTGCTTTTTAAAAGCAAATACCTTTTTAGCTCGCGGGGACAAATGTCTGGGGAACTAATGTCCTACACCGATGTCACCGTCCAAAAGACTTTAACCTGGACAATAACTTTTGAACCATAAGAGATATGACTTGGATATTTCATAAGTAGCTTCATTATGACAAGTATAAACACTTTCATTTGGTGCTATCACGTTTGACCTCTTGGACTGACCTACTTTCAAAAACTTTAACTCTACCTATATCTTTCAACCATTAGAGATGGGGCTGTGATGTTTACATTCCTTATGACAAGAACTTTCATTTGGTGCCATTACTTTTTACCTTGGACTATGACCTACTTTTCAAAAACCTTATTCTGGGTTTTATCTGTTCGTCTCAAGAAGCATGTTTACACTAACTTTCATTCGTTCATAAGGCAAATATACTAGTATTTTCTGGTATGCCCAAAACGAAGGTCAGATGCAACATCTTATGCATGGTTTCATGTTAGCATGTCAAGATGAACCTGTACACCAACTCTCATACATGTAGCACTTACACTTCAATCAAACCTGACATTACCCAAACTTATCAACCTGGTCAATCAAGTTGAAATATAGGTCAAATGCAGCATCTAATGCATGGCATATCTCGGTATATCAAGCGCTTGTATTTCTCTCAAACCTGGCATAACCCAAATTTCTTAACCGAATGTAAACGCCGACTCTGACGGCGGGGGTATAGTATAAGCTCCCATTTTCTTCGTCAAAGTGAACTTATGAAATGGTATAAAAGGTGATATTAGGCTTAAATATTATTCGCACGTAATAACTTGCCTACAACTGTTCCATTCCTTGCTCCTACAGCTGAAAAATAAAAGCATATTTAATCGATCTTGTGCATAATACAATTAATTGAAACTTGTCATGTGTACGCCTGTTATGGACTATACAAACACATGCTTAAAATACTGGAATCTGACATAATTAGCAAGAGCACACTCCAGTGATGCAAGAAAGCAATGTCTCTATATATATATATTAAAAGAAACGTGAAGGAAAATTTTCAAAAGACTCGTTTTACAATTTACAGAAGGTAATCCACTTGCGAAGATCAGGGCATTTTTATTTTACACTTTGCAGAGGGTTGTCAATTTGTAAACCAACCTATTTAGCCGAAAACAATATTTACGGATTTCCTCGAGACAGGATTTCAGTTCTTATACTCAAAAGACAGGAATTAAGACATCTAACTCGGCCATTTGAGGAGAGTCACCACCAGTTTACGGGCCCACCTCAACACAAAAGCAGTAAAATCAAAAAACACATATTTGAAAATTTATAAATAATCCTCCATATAGAAAAGAAAGATCAAGCTCCAACGCTCAGGTGACAAAATGGCTATAAATGATAATTTCAAATCGCCTAATAAAACTGAGTGAGTTATGGAAGATTTCCACGGGATTTATAAAGGATGTATAATAGAAATGGATATACCAAATCGGCAAAATATCCTGAACCATTGATTTCGATCAGTGTTGACTGAGGATTAAAGCGGGATACCCACCGATAGGTCTATTTCCCCCACAGATACATGCCTCCAATCACTTTACCTCTCCACTCGGGGGAGGGGGACTCCTTAAAAAACTTCAACCAAATACGCTTCTGATTATATTTCTTCGCGACTTATATAGAGACTGACAACTAAGCTATCATCTATTTTAGTCTACATATTCCGAACAGTCGTTCCTTCTTAATCTTCATAAATGACCTCCCAGAAGCTGTTGTCATATTCAAGACTAATCCGACTGTATATTTAATGTAACATAGACTCCGTCGACGACAGTAGGCTGGCAATATAGTCAGTCATTTAACGAGAGCAGAAAGAAAATCAATCCATCAGCATCCGCTTAACAAAGAAATAGAAGTCGGTCAACGTCAACTGTCATGCACTATCTAGATCTACATGGCCATGACTCCCTGATGGAAAGTACTTTGGTGTATACATCAGTCTTGACCTATCTCGGCGGGTTCAATTCACAATGAGTCCATCAAAGGCAACCAGATTAACTATCTCTCTACCCAGTACCCAAGAACCCCAGGAGCTGACCCACACAGGTGAAACCCAAGGCTTTACACTACTCTTGTAAGGCTAATATTTGCCAACTACGGTATGGGATCCGCCGACCATCAAGCTCACGAATCAACTGGAGCGAGTCCAACGTCAAGTCACCAGATTTGCCATCAGAGACTTTCTCAAGAGACCCTAGACTGCATTCATTGGGAACTTCTATGGCATCATACAGGTTCTAGTCAATCACCTCCTCAAGTAACCAACAACAAGACACACGGTTCAGAAACCAATACAGTCCGGCAAATCAGTACCAGCCGGGTCGAAAAAACACAAGTATTTTTTCCTGCCAGCCATCGTCTTGGTCTGCATTCCAACCCTGCAGGTATCGGGACGACACCACCACCACCAGACAGACAGCTTCTGACAAGCCGTTACCACATACGGCACGTGTGTGGACTCCTACGCCAACACTACACATCTGTCTTACAATCTGTTATCGTTGTCAAGCTGTATGTAGAAGTGTTTTACCAAAACGGCACAATTTACTACACTCCTATGATAAGTCCACTCCTTCCACGATCATATAATGAGCCCACTCCTTGCACAGGAGTTCACTATATTCATATGAGTCCATTCCTAGCATAGGAGTTCACTACATTCTTATGAGTCCACCTAGGACATGAGTTCACTACATTCATGTGATGAGTCCACTCCTCGAGATGAGTTCATTACATTTATCTGATGAGTCCACTCCTTACACAGGAGTTCATTACATTCAAATGAGTCCACTCCTTGCACAGGAGTCCACTACATTTACATTCATTAGTCCACTCCTTGCACAGGAGTTCACTACCTTTAAATGGTGAGTCCACTCATTACACAGGAGTTCAATACACAGGAGTTCACTACATTCATACGATGAGTCCTCTCCATATATGGAAGATGAAATGATGACGAAAGACTTTAATGAATATTAATAAGCGTAAGAATATGCGTCGTGCATCACAAATACAAGATCTACCATAGCACAGTTATCTATTTTAACTAATAGTGTGCATAAAATATCCGTCAATATAAAATATTTTTATCTTTTGGTAAAAATTGGATTGCATAGGCAACCCTTACTATCATATTTGTATATTACGTGTACTATTTTTACTAAAACCTTTTATATCCTTTCATAAAATGAAATTGAAATAAATTTATGAATAAATTTCTGAAAATGGATGACATATTTATGTGATTTAGTTTAGTAGACTGATAATTGTTTTACGTCACTCCACGACTGTTTCAAGTATATGGTGCCCGCATGTTTACATGATAGATATGTCACGTGGTCAATACAAAGAACAGTCATGCTTTATTTGCCACCATGATGAAATCATCCGCATCTGTCTTGGTTGAGAAGAAATGCAGACCTTTTTTACCCTCGCCATTTTCCCTACATCAGGGGCCAGATCCCTGTTAGGTACTCAACTTCAAGTCATACCCTTCCATATACCACCACGGAATCATCTGTATCCATATTGCTTAAGAAGCAGAAGCGTGGACAAGGTTTTTTTTGTTTGTTTGTTTGGTTTTTTTTTTTGACACCGCCAATTTTTCCCTACCCAAGGGGTCAAACCAAAGGTTAGAACCCAGATGTACAGCTTCAAGTCAGACCCTTTCGTATAACACAATCAAATCATCTACTTAATTTATGTACCTTTCACCCATTAAGAGAAGCATAGACAAGATTTGTTTATCCCATTTTTCCCAACTCCAGGGGCGAAAAATGGGGTAAACACAAGGTGTAAAACTTCAACTTAGACCCTTTCATACACCATTACCAAATCATCTACATCTGTCACGTTAAGGTGAAGAAGTATGAAAAGTTTTAACCCATCTATTTTTCCATACTTCAGGGGCTAGACCCCAAATTAAAACTAAGGTACACAACTTCAAATCAGACCCTTTCATATACCAACACAAAAACATTTTAACAGTCATAGTTACGGAGAAGCGCTGACTATGTACATGTAGTTGAATGGATGGACAGACAGACGGAAGACGACCGCAGTGTAGCATAATACACCCACATGTGGGTGTGGGTCTATGGAAATTTATTCTGTTGCAACCGATTCTCCAGAAACACTGAGGGATTTCTTTTACATGCAACGACTACCGTTATATGAGACTTTGGTTTTTATTTTCTCATCCTAAAGACAGGACACCGGTAAGCCCATGTCCGGAGTTAAATCTGGGACCTATCGTTCACGAGCCGAACACATCGTCTAAAATTTGTGACTTGGAAGTGAATGTAAAACCCAGAATTTAACCACCATGTCCCAATCAGAGAAACTTGCCTCAATGGCCATTTCTAATAAAGAAATCACTTGGCTAGTTTGTTTCAATTCCTGTCATGTTATTTTGCAAAATAAACCCTTGTATAAAGGTCATCTCAATACAAAGGTCACTTTCATTCCCTTGGGTGACCTGTAGACACAGCATTGAATGTACACAGTACTCCAACCTCCCATATAATCTTTCAGTTACTTACTGATTATTGAAAGTTACAGGGTAGGCCCACAGACTGAATGTAACCTCTAGTCCAACATGAGGCAAACGAGCAGCCCTCACATCACACGTCTGACTTGTTAGACAAGTTAGATTGGTATTGAAATGATAATATGTAATAAGAGTCTGAAGCAATAGACAACAAGAGCAACGCCTAGCGTGGATTAACACGCCCGTCGCTTACTTTGAACGGGATCAATGTGAACGTATGGTTTTATTTACCCCAAACTTTGGTCTTTTTGGTAATGCTTTTATGAAATATTGAAATCCAAAAAGAGGGATCCAAGTCCCATAACTCTGTAACGACATAATGGAATTAGCTCAAAACTGAAAGGTGGCTTCCCCTACACTATTTAAGCATTCTGTATAAGTTTCATGAAAAACAACTGACGTTTACTTAAGTTATCACGTTACATAGCATCTCCACAGCATCTTATCATAGTAAAAATAAAATCCAAGTTCCATAACTCCGTAACAACAACACAGATTTTGCTCAAATTCGAAAGACAGTTTTCCCTATCCTATTTAAGCATTCTGTGAGTTTCATGAAAAACAGCTGACATTTACTTAAGTTATCACGTTCCATAACGGACGGACGGAAAGACAGACGGACATCGCCATACCATAATACGTCACGTTTTTCGACGGGCGTATAAAAAGTCGAATGAGATGAATTCATACTTCATGGTTAAATGACGGTATGGCGCAGTGGTTAAGGTGCTCAACCAGTGAATTAGAGGTCCTGGGTTCAACTCCTGCTGTGGGCACAGGTGTTTTGTCTATCAGATGAGACAGTACAAGCATTCTGAGAGTACTGCTAAAGCAATACAAGTCCGTCACCGATCCAAACAAATCCGTAAGGAGTTGAAAAGTATGTCAGTGGCAGCCAAAGGGTAACAGGCATTCTGAGAGTTTTAGTATGTGTCTATTAGCTGCAGTTGCTCACATTTTTTCTGTTTTTGCTTTGACGTTTGTAATTTTGCTAGATCTTTGAGGTCAATGTCCTACCGTTAAGTCAGACAGTCTTTAAGTTTTTTCTTGTTTTTCCATCACAAAATAAAGAGATTCAAAGCATTTTGCATCAAAGTGCATTCAAATGTAATTTAGTGTCACAATGATTTTGAACAAAGGGCAACAAGTCTTGAACAAGTAGGTCATCTGTGACCAGAGTCGAATTTATCCCAAAATTTAGCTTTATATCTGTAAGCATGGCCAAAGAAAGTGCAGAAAACTGATTTTGAACAAACGGCGGTTACTCTGGAAAAAGTAAGTCAACCATGACAAAAGTTGAAGATGATCTGTAACTCCTCATGGAAAACTTGTTACAAAGTTTCAGCTTGATATCTGTAAGCATTGGCAAGAAAAATCTGGAAAACCAGCGTGACAGACAGATGGATGGACAGACAGACAGAGTGAAAACCTATAGTCCCCTTCGATTTCATCATTAGGGGACTAAAACACTGAGGTCCATATCATGGAAAGCATGGCACGTAAAAGATCCTCAATGCCTCAGGAGGGTTCATTGTAAAGGTATAAATTTCTATGCAATCCATTATTCAGATGCCATCACCATATACATGAAATAATTGTGGAATCCAAGATATTCAGGTATTCTACCTTGTATGTTTGTAAATAAAATACATTTCTTATACAGAAAAATGCTCTATTCTATCCTCAACTGAAGCAAAGTATTTCACAGCATCAACAAAAACTAAATATTGAGAAACAGAGGTATGTGATATATCGATGTATTCATGAATAAGCCCACCCTGCAGTTGACTTCATGGCTTTAAATCGCTGACTTTTGAAAATAGTGATAGCATCATACAGAGGTACATGTAGTTAGATTCAGTACACATAGAATGAATTAGAATGTCAATTAGTCAGTAATTCAATCTACATTGTCATGTACACATAATTTATCACCTTTTTCCCCCTAAAAAACTAAGGGTCAAAATCACAAGCTACTATGTGAAGGCAATTGAGTTTTAAGCAGATTTATAGAGTGACAGAAAAGTGAATGGTCAAACGTATCGAATTTAAGATAAATCCCCCACTCTGGTGAAATCAGCAGATGAATTCAAATTATTTTTTCAAACCCTATCAAACCCCCAAATGGCAAAAAATTCAAACCAAACCTCTACACAAGTCTCATATTTCTTCAAAATACCAATTATTCTTGTTGATCCCATAATAATAGATTAAGACGAAGTTAAAATGCTGAATTGCTTATGTAAAACAAAATTAATATCTGGAATTCATTTAAAAATTGTATAAATCATTTTACTCTGTCTTTTGTTTTGGTTTGATTTTTTTTTTTTGCATACGTCACTTTCGATCAAGACAAAATACAGCATAGTAGAAATAAGGTTAATCTTATTAGTGATTACTTTTGCTTGAAATTGAAAAAAAAAATCTATGTAGGAGGATTCATTACCTTGATAACATCTATCACAAAATCACACAAATTCCCCATGGTGTTTCACTTACTGCCTCTACAAGAGTTTTGTCTTCAAAAAATAATAATTTCCTTATTTTGGGACCTGAAACTTTGTACCAGTTTAAAATTACAAGCATTATATTGAAAATATTATACATGTACTGAAGAAACTTTTAATTTTTGGCTGAATTCATTATCATAGTTGGGATTTCATTTTCTTGGAATTTTCACTACATGAGATTTCCAACAGTGGTGTACTCAGATTTTATATTTGAACTTTACATGCAGATAAAAGCCTATAATATCGCATCATATGTTTGGCATTAGTTTAGTAATAGTAACATACAGTTTATATATGAGCCTCGGTCATTAAATACATACAGCAATTGAACATCCTAAGACAATGAAAAATATAGGTCACTGGATTTTATGTACATTAAGCATTTTTCCAAGACAAACTTACCAGGTTGTTGTGCAGTCTTTGAAGGCGGGGTTTGTTTTATGGACTTAACACGTGGTGTTTCTGATCTTGGAGATTTCAAAGGCTGTTTCAAAGTTTTAGGAGTTGCAGTAGATTTTCTTCCTGGAGGTGAATGAAGTATGTCTGCTTTGCTTTTGGCAGATGCTTTCCGTTTCCGTACAGGTACACTAGGGGACACAGTTTTTTCTGGTGAAACTACTTTAGCTGGTGATAAAACAACAGATGGTTTTGTTGTCCTCCTTTTTACCTTGGATTCGTCGTTTTTTGGTGTGTCTGGTTCAACTGTTTTCCTTTTCACACCTTTCTAATAGTATGAAATACATTTGAAATGATCATTTTTTTGAAGAGTAAAGGAGCACCTATAATATTGTTTACATAAAGTGTCTTTAACTTTAACAAGGTCCTGATTCAACTTAACAGAAACAAGAGCAATGCCTAGTATGGCATAATAGACTTGTTGTTCAGTTTGACAGGAAAAATTTGGAAGTGTGGAGGCTACCCCCCACCCAATTATTCAGGACTCAAGATAACACATGCCTTGGTTCAGGGCAACAAACTTGTGTAATATTATTGAAATCCATAAAGGCAGTAAGAAGTTATGGCCAAGAAAGTAATTTAATCCCCCCCTTTCTTTCTTTAATGTCGAAAAATGTAAGAATACAGAAAAAATAACAAGAGCAATGCCTAGCGTGGCATAATACGCCTGTCACTTAGCCTGAAGGGAATTAATTTGAATGGATATAAACTTTTAAATCCAATATCTTGAGAAAAACTGCCGGAAAAAGTCCATAAAATATGGCGTCGCATGAAAGACAAAATTGAGTACTACGGATATCTAAATTACCTCAAAACAAAGGAAAATAACTCATATAACAAGGGGCATAACTCAAAGCAATTATACAAAAATGCGAACTGGTACTGGCCCTCATTGATATAAATAAATATGCCAAGTTTCAATCCAATACCTTGAAACACTGCATAAAGAAATCCAGAAAACTGTAAAATCCTTGAAAATTTCTAAGTTCAAGGGGCATATCTCTAATAAATCCAAAGCAATCATACCCAATTGCAAACTGGTACTGACCCTTATTGATATAAAGTAATAAACCAAGTTTTAATTCAAAACTTTTAAAAGTCCGGAAAACTATAAAATCCTTGAAAACTTCTATGTTCAAGGGACGTAACTCTGGCAGAACAAAAGCAATAATACCCAAATGCAATCTAGTACTGACCCTCGTTAATATAAAGTTATATACCAAGTTTTAATTCAATACCTATAAAGACTGCAGAAAAAAGTCCAGAAAACTGTAAAATCCTTGAAAATTTCTAAGTTCAAGGGTCGTAACTTTGGCAAAACCAAAGCAATCATACCCAAATGTGAACTGGTACTGACCCTCATTGATATATCTTGAAAGACTGCAGAAAAAAATTGGAAAACATGACCTCAGATGGACAGACGAATAGGCGGACAATGCCATAACATAATACATCCTGTCTAATGACGGACGTATAAAAACCAGAAATATTTCTAAATCTGTTTCACAGTATAAAAAAGAGCAACGCCTAGCGTGGCATAATATGCCCGTTGCTTAATTGGGACTGGATCAATTCGCATTTGGCATGAGTTTCATGAAAAACATCTGACGTTTACTAAAGTTACTTGCGTTTCATAGCATTTTATCATAGAAATAAGTCCAAGGGCAATAAGTCCTGCAAAAATGGTCCTATCAAACCATCTTCGAACTTGACCTGCAAAAAAACAAAATCTTGAAATTTTTTAGTCCAAGCCCCCTCCCCCCGTAAAATTAAAAAGTTCTCAAAAATGAAGAAAAAGATATCAAAACCTGTAAAATATGTGTTAGTTGGTACATTTTACTTGTTTCATGATCAACTTCATAATGTTTTTACAAATTAGATTTTTAATGAATTTTCAAAAACAAAAACTTGAAATTTATAAGTCCAAGGGCCATAAATCTGTCAAAAGTGATCAATCGTGACAAAACTCGAACTGGTACTGATGCCGCTTGATATAAACCAATATACCAAATTTCAATTCATTATCTTGAAAGACGGCAAAATAATTCTGGAAAACATGACCTTGGACAGATGGTCAACATCCCCCCCTAAAATTATAAATTTCTCAAAATTGAAGAAAAAGTTATTCAAAACCTGTAATATATGAGATAGTGGGTACATTTTACTTGTTTCATGATAAATTTCATAATGTTTTGACAAAAAATAGATTTTAAATGAATTTCTGAAAAAAATCTTGAAATTTATAAGTCCAAGGGCCATAAATCCGTCAAAAGTAAGTCAATCGTATCAAAACTCGAACTGGTACTGACGCCACTTGAAATAAAGCTACATACCAAATTTCGACTCAATATCTTAAAAGACCTAAAAAAAAAAAATCCGGAAAACATGACCCCGGATGGACGTACGGACAGCGCCATAACATAATATGTCCCGTCTAATGACAGGCATATTAAAAATCAAAGACCCATAACTCTGTATCGTCAAAACAAAAGTCATATTCTTCTATTCTATCAGAGTATTCTGCACAAGTTTTATGAAAATCAATTCATGATTACTGCAGTTATTATACTGGTACTGTAACTGTTCCCGGACAGTAACAGTTCCCGAGCGTTTTGCTGGTTTGAGTATAATGGGCAAGAAATCATCTAAAATTTTCATACAAAATAAATGATATTTAGAGGAGAATAAAATTTTTCTGGTAAAAATTTTAATTTATGCCTTCTATCTTATTTATTATCACATTCTGACCTACTTTCAATATCCATATGCGGGGGGAAGGTGCTCTTGATCAATGAACCTAAAATCAGTTTTTAAGGTTGAATAATGCAATATTTTCATTATAAGCATTTTTATAAAAGACTGACCTTGGACATGAAATATCTTGTCTTTTTATCCACTTACAATATCAGTGGACTAGATTGTTTGGGAACTATTACAGTGAAGTCTGTAAAAATGGCCAAAAAAGGAGAGTCGTAAAAATGCATAAAATATTTGGTTAATGAATGACTTTTGTCAAAAGTCTGACACTGTTCTATACATAATGGGTAAACCATACACTGTAGTACCAAACTTCATGTATTTAGGTCTACTGTAGCAAAAGTTATTTGAAGAGAACCTCAAAAATCCTCCAAGAACTGTTAATGGACCAGTAACCCACAGAAACTGCCATTATGCCATTAATGAAAAAAAAAATCCTAAGTTCAAGGGCCATAATTCTGGCAAAACCAAAATAATTACACCAAAATGGGAAATAGTAGTTACCCTCATTTCTATAAAGTTATATGCAAAGTTTTAATCCGATACCTTGAAAGACTGCGGAAAACATGACCTCGGATGGACAGACGGATGGGCGGACAATGCCATAACATAATACGTCATAACAGAATACGTCCCATCTATGAGGGGCATATAAATACTAAAACTAATATTACAAAAACTTCTTTATGTGTAGAATATATTCAAGTAAATTCAAAGAAGCACTACAATTTGTATCCTCAAAGTTACCTTTGCACCTGCTTCTGATATCGAGAGGTCTAATTTCCATTCATCCTTCCATGATAATTTTTTCAGACCATCTTTAAAGAGATTTCTGAGTTTCCCATAGTCTGGTCTTTCTTCGTACCCTAATTTTGTCACCATTGTGAAATACTTTGATAATTCTGCTAAAATAATTCAAACATATTCATTTCTTTATGCGATTGACAATGTGTAATACTAACATACAAAATTCTTGAAACACAGATGTTACTGAACAAAAATGAATAGCTCTTGTTCAAATTTGCACTCGATTAATGTCATATAAGTCATGTGGTGAATATTTTTCTGATTGACTGATTCTTATTGTATGTCACATCAAGAATATTTCATAGTGATCGCATCTGTCTGACACAACAAGAGTATCAGTAAAACTGATGTATGCTCCCCGAATGGCAGTTATGATGCAGGAAATTGACGACTCAATTCATATACAAAAAATCAGTAAAAGTGATGGATGCTCCAAGAAGCACAGCAATAATGAAGGAAATGAATGACTCAGTATATAGAAAATCATTATATTAATGAGGATTTCAAATCTCAATGATTGATTGATTCATTTTTGTTTAACGTCACAGCACAAATATTTCATGTATATGGTGATGGCACCTGTCTGATGCAGGGCATACAAATTTTGACCTTTGCAACGGACCCACCCGTAGCAGTGAGGGATCTTTAACATGCCATGCATACCAGGACAGAGGGCCTCGGTTTTCACTGTCTCATTCGAAAGACAGAACACCGGTATGACCAGAGCTGGACTTGAACCTCGACCTCCCGATGAGGAGGCAAGCGCCATATCCAATTGAGTCAACTGTAGAACAACAAGTGATCACAGTATCTTAAACTAAAATGAGTAAGCTTGACCTTGATTAGTTGCAAAAAAAAACTTTTTATCGTGAACTTGACCTTTCAGAAATGAACATGAGTGACCTTTGTCTAAAAACTCTTATTCAATTACATTATGGTGAAGTATGATCAAATTCTGATGAAAGGTGTAGGAAATATAAGTACTTCATGGTATTTTAAGTCATAGTTAATAAGTGATCTTGACTTTCAGAAATGACTTTGAGTAACCGTTGTCCAAATGTCCTTAACCTAAACAACATTTTGGTGAAGTATGATCAAATTCTGATAAAAGGTGTAGCAGATATGCGTACTGCATTGTATTTTAAGTTATAGTTGATAAGTAATCTTAACCTTTCAGAAATGACCTTGAATGACCTTTGTCCAAAAGCCCTTAACCTAAATAATATTTTGGTGAAGTATGATCAAATTCTGATAAAAGGTGTAGCAGATATGCGTACTGCCTTGTATTTTAAGCTATGGTTAATAAGTAACCTTGACCTTTCAGAAATGACCTTGAGTGACCTTTGTCCAAAAGCCCTTAACCTAAATAATATTTTGGTGAAGTATGATCAAATTCTGATGAAAGATATAGGAGATATAAGTACTGCATGTTACTTTAAATCATGATCTTGAGCGACGTTTCTCCAAAAGTCCTTCACCTAATAAACATTTTGGCACAGTATTACAAAGTTCTGATGAATGGCATAGGAGATATAAGTACTTCATGTCACTTTAAGTCATAGTTAATAAGTGACCTTGAATATTTGGAAATGACCTTGAATGACCTTTGTCCTAAAGCCCTTAACCTAAATAATATTTTGGTGAAGTATGATCAAATTCTGATGAAAGGTATAGGAGATATGAGCTCGAACAGACGGACATCGCCATACCATAATACGTCCCGTCTTTCGATAGGCGTATAATAATTGATTGTCTCTGATGTCATAATTAGGGAACAGTTATCATTTGCCAATCAAACTGTTAGTCCCACAGTAATGTCGAAAGGGTCTATGCCTACACTGCAAAATACATTTACTTTCAGGATGGCAACAAAGGGCAAAAATAGCACCTACTAAATAGGAATAGTAAAAATTTGCGAAATGAAAATTTACACAAATATTATCATATTTAAGGGTAGTCACTTTTGTAAATGGGGACAAATGTGACAAAGGATGAATCTCACATGTAGGACTTATTACTTTTGTACACACCATGCTTCACTTCAATATCTGGAGAATAAATGGGAAACTTTTCAGAATGCTGATTTTCCTAAAAGGTAATAACTCTGGCAAAATGGTGTCAAACCTGACCTTATTTCAGTATTATTTTTGCATTTAAGACATTGAAAGTAGAGGTTTATTAAATATGACCTCACTTATGAATTAGCACAACTCGAGACTCATTCATGTACTTTTCACTGAATAAGTGTAGAGGCCAGTGCTAATTACTCTTGCTATAATAAGTTAATATACAGTAGAAGTATCAACTAATGTGTGTACACAAATTACACAGCAAAATGTATACACAATTAATAATGTCCATTTACCTGGTGGATCACCGGCAGGAAAACATTTCTTCATCAAGGAATTCAGATCTTTAGTGTATCTGAAAACGGAACAACACCATAATAGTTTGTATTCTTTATAGAAACTGCACAAACTGTTCTGTTTATATCCTAATTATACCATGTCTTGTTTAGGTTTATACACAGTATATAATGCCCATACCCTACAACTAATGATACCAAAAACTCTAAATAAAGAAGAGTACAAAAGTGATCAACAAACGTGCATCACCCACAAAGACAATTAACACAGAGATGATAGACAATGCCTAGACTAGACACACAGTGATCTTTAACTGTCACTATACTGCATGGTTTTACAGGTACAACATGGTACTATTAATGTTCACATCATCGAGGAAACTGTAATAAAGATTGCAATAACTTTAAATATCATGAGTATGTACAAGTTCAATTACTCTGAAATTCTATGCAGGATTTATATTTCACTACGTTCTAGGAGATTAATTTTCATTTCTCCATACTCCCTTGTGGTTTACACCACACGTTTTCTCCATTCACTCTTACTTTAATAGATTTCCAGTGACTCTGACCTTATAATTATGACCACGAGTCAAAGTCATAATTCTTCGTTGTGTTAATGGCAACAACTATATATAGCTACAGTTTTACAGACCAGACATTAATTTTAATCACAAGATCACTGTTACCTTGACCTTGGAGTCACTTTTGTGTGATGTATCAACCAGATGCGTTTGTATATAGTATTGTATAAATATGACAAAGTATATTAATAATGAGACAGACAGACAAACAGATAGGTAGTGAGATATTTCTACACCCCAAACCTCTTTGTGGAGTTGTAAGTACCTGCGATTGTAGTTATCAGCTTAATACAGTGTATTAAAATTCACTATTATCCTAATTTTTCTGCAGTCTTATTTTCATAAAGTAAGTATATTTCTTTTTATAACAATATTCATTCCCATTTCATCATATCTGTGAACAGTTGAAAAATTTCATGTGTTACTATTCAGTGTACATTGACAAGAAAACCTTTAAAAATAATGTAACCAATAACTCTCTCAGCATACTTGATGCTTTAATACCTGAAAAAAGAATGTAATACTTGCTTGATTTTCGAATCTCTGACATAATCTTTGTTCTGTAAATTGTCCTCCCATGGTAATTTGCTGCAGAGCCACTGTAAGAGACAGTAACCCAGTATTTCCATGTCCCCTCTCCTAGATGGCGCTGAAATTAGATAGACAAACTGTATACAGATGATGAAAACCTATTACATAAGTTGGCCGATACAGGGCAGCACACATTACATTTACTCACTTAAAATCATAGGGAGTACTGATTCATTGTTTGGATAAGGGTTTTACTCTCTTCAAATTTAGAAAAAATATCACTTCATACCTAGTTTTCTGCTGATCTCCTTATTTCGGAAAGTGTTATCTAATTCTAATTTTTTTTTTAAAGTTCTGGCTATATGCTGCTATATTGATTCCTTATCTTTAAACTTATCAACTACTGATTTTATACTTCAGACAAGTAAATATTTTTCTACCATCATGAAAACATAAACAGATGCACTTGTACAACAGAAATGCAACAGGCGACAACAAAATCTAAATATGGCAAATTTTGAAATATAGGTCAAAGCTCATGGTCAAGGTCACAAGGTCAATGGCCCTGTAAAATTTGAAAGGGCTTTATTAGTGGAGTGTGCATGTCAAATATGACATCTCCATCTCTCACAGTTCAAAGATATGGAGACAGTTAATGCTGACAACAGACAGACAAACTAGAACTGTCCTAACAGGTCAAATACCCCCTACGGTAACAAAGGTGAAATATGCAATAATTCATCACACTGGTACAAGTGTAATGGATGTCCCACTTGTACATTTTGAGGTATAATCAATGAAAACAAGAATTCTGGTATGTGTGCACTGTGACCTTGACCTTGTAAATATGACTTTTGTTCAAGGTTATGACACACCCTTGGGTCATAGACAACAACTGTGTTAAGTATAATCTCCCTCCAACGTGTAAGGAAGAAGCTATGGCCTGAAGAGGAATTCTGGATTTTGGTGTACTGTGATCATGACCTTGAAGATATGACCTTGGTTCAAGGTTATGACACATCCTTTAGTCATGGACAACAACTGTGCAAAATATCATCTCCCTCCAACATAACAAGAAGAGGTTTTAGCCCAGACAAGAATTCTGACTATGTAAGCACTATGACCTTGAACTTGTAGATATGACCTTTATGCAAGGTCATGACACACCCCTGGATCATGGACAGAAATTTTGAAAAATATAATGTCCCTGTAATGTAACAGAAAGAAATTATAGCCCTGACAAGAATTCTGGCCAAGTGTGTACAGTGACCTTGACCATGTAGATATAACTTTGGTTCAAGGTCATAACACACTTGGGTCATGGATAACAATTGTATAAAATATTATCTCCCTTCAACGTAACAAGAAGAAGTTATAGCCCGGACAAGAATTTTGGATTTGTGTGCACTGACCTTGAACTTGTACATATCACATGATTCAATGTCATGACACAGCCTTGGGTCATGGACAACAATACCCCTATGGCAACAAATGTGAAACATGTAATAATTCATCACACTGGTACAAGTGTAATGGATGTCCCACTTGTACATTTTGAGGTAATCAATGGAAACAAGAATTCTGGTATGTGTGCATTGTGACCTTGACATTGTAGATGACTTTGCTTCCAACTCATGACACACTCTTGGGTCATGGACAACAATTGTGTAAAATATCATCTCATTCTAAAGTAATATGAAAAAGTTATGGCCAGGACAAGATCGATGCACAAACAAACAAACAATCAAGGTAATTCCTATATAATCCCTGCCCCCCCCAAATTTTGTTTGCAAGAGATATAAAAAACAGACAGACATGTTGAAAACAATATGCCCCCATTTATTGATTCAGGAGCATAAAAGTCTCAGACAGTAATGTATATACTAACAAATCTTCAGAATTACGAGTCACCTACCTACACCTTTGTGAGCATCTATACTAGTGAATTCTACTGTGCCATCATGACAACACCTAGGATCCTCCTTATAGGGTTTATGGGTATTGTCTGGATTGTATCTATGAACAAGCCCAAAATCTACTAAATAAATCTGAAACAAAATAAAGATCCACTACACATAATCAAACATTTCAAAATCAGCATATTACTGTTATTGTTCTAAAGACACATGTTTTATTTCATCCTTCTAATTTTACAAAAATACTTGTACACTTACTTGATCAGGTTGCACTTTGCCTCCATTAAAACCAAGCAGCATATTGGATGCTTTGATATCAGCGTGAACATATTGATTCTCATGAAGGTACTCTAATGCATCAATCTGTAATGTCAAAGTAAGCAATAAAAATACCATTTCCATATCTATACCAAGTCAGGTTTATTCACCTACAAATAATGTCATCTGCCTGATACATTGCACAGCAATTTATACCTATGCAGTGAATCCACCTGAAGCAGAGAGGGATCATTAACTTACCTATGTGTACGATCACAATGGACCTCGCTTATTACTACCTCAAACAAAAGAAAGGTGCAGACACGAGGCTTTTAGAACTCAGGTCAAGTATACTACCAATTGGTCTGTGCTGGCTTCCACATGAACCAAAGATATGATTAAATATTCTTGCTATATCTTACATCAGTGTATGGCTAAACTATTGTGATATTTAAAGTACCATTCTAAGAGCAAGGCAGAACACTGTGTGCTTCTCAAGTCTCTTTCCTGAATCCTCAAACACTCGTTGTAGATCAGGACCAAATCTGGGCATGACCATAAACCGGAAGTTTTCCTTTCCTCGTGTATAGGACCCCATTGCAATGAATTTTGGGATCCCAATGTACTTCAAACGATTAGATCTGCACCAATCATCAACTTAAATGAAAGAAAACATAAGATTTTAATTCAAATCAAAGTAAACTGAGTTAAACCAAATGGAACTGTTGTGCAAAAAGGTTCATCAAAGATTTATAGAGGTAATTTTAAATTACAGGAGACCACATTTAACTAAAATTACTGTATAATCTTTCTCCTATTTGTAAACAAGAATTGCTGCCAATATTGAGCAGAATTTTGTAAAGATAAATATGCTGACCATGGTCTCAAGAAAACCAGTCTCAGTTTTGAGGACTGGCAGAAAGATATCAAATTGTAGTATATACCACACTGCTGGGTATAATCAATAATCTGAATTATCTGCATCACAAATCAAGCACATAACCACTACACTAAATCTGCCCCCCCCCCTCCAATCAAAAAGATAAGACCACATTTGAAAGGTCTTAAGTTACATACAATGAAAAGTACTCACTCATGTCAGGTTTTGCAGCTCTCTGATAGAAGTGAAGTTCACAAAACAAAGGACCATTTGTATGTGGTTCCTATAGCAATTAAATCATAACATATCATCAGAATTCATATGCACTGAATTTTGGGTCAAAGGTAGGCCTGTCTGACAGTTATTATATTGATATGAATATTAATAAACTAGAGCTGTCCTAACGGGGCAAATACCCCTTGCGGCAATAAAGTTGAAACATGCAATAATTCATCCCAAGATACATCTCTGGTATAAGTGTAATGGATGTACCACTTGTAAATTTTGAGATATAATGAATGAAAACAATTGTGTGCACTCTGACCTTGACCTTGTAGAAATGACTTTGGTTCAAAGTCATTACACATCCTAGGGTTATGCACAACAATTGTGTAAAATATAGTCTTCCAGCAACATAAGAGGAAGAAATTATGGCCCAGACAAGAATTCTGGCTATGATTGCACTGTGTCATTGACATTGTAGATATGACCTTAACCTTTGTTAAAAGTAATAACACACCCACAGGTCATGGAAAATAATTGTGTAAAATATCATCTCCCTCCAAATTAAAAGGAAGAAGTTACGACTCAGACAAAAATTCTGGCTATGTATGCACTGTGACCTTGACCTTGTAGATATGACCTTGGTTCAAGGTCATGAACAACAATTGTGTGAAATTTGGTCTCCCTCCAAAGTAAAAGGAAGAAGTTATGGCCCAGACAAGTTTCATGGACAGACAGATGGACGGACACACAGACAGACAACACACTCTGTACAATGTGATACACACCTTTGGATCATGGAAAGCAATGGTGTGAAATATTATCAAGATCATATATAGCAGTAGGGAGCTATGACTCGTACAAGGATTTTGAAAATGTGTGCACTATGACATTGACCTTGGAGATATGACCTTGAGTGAAGGTCATGACACATCCTTGAGTGTTAGTCCAAGGACAAGGTCACTATGCAAAGGGCATGGCACCAAATGAAAGCTTTTATCCTGAGGAATCTTTAACTGAAATACGAAAACCCAGCTCTATCTCTTGTTGTGGAAAAAAATATTGACAAGGCTATACTTTTTAACAAGAGTTGTAACAGGTCAACATATCCGGTAGCTCACTGGCAGGGCACTGTCAGGGGGAAAGCATATATTTTAGATGTTTTCTTAAGTCAGGGTCAAAGTCTCAAGGTAAAAAATTTGGTACAGAAAGAAAGGTCTAGCTATAATGAACACACATGAAATATCAAAGTCCTACCCTTTTAATAAATGATCTCTTTATCAAGTGTCTAAAATCCATTTCAGTGGTCAAGTAAGGGTTCCCAAAGTCTAATGGTCATGTTCTGATCGTTGTCAGTGGACATTTAGAGCAATATTGCTGCGGAAATATGAGTTCTTATGTCTGGAAAAAAGGCTCTTGTTTGAGATCTCGTGTATAGTTCGCACCTTGAAAATCAGATTTTATGAAAAAAATGTGTATTATCACAAGTGAATACGGTAACTGTCAAGTTATAGTTTTTGAAAAGTGGGTCAAACTTCAAAGTGAAAGTCATAGAGTCAAAACTTTTGGTACAAACAGAAAGGTCTTGTCATAATGAACATAAATGTGAAATATGAAAGCTTTAAACCTAGCAGTTGAAGAGTTATGGGCAAGGTTAATAAAGTTTTTGGAAAGTTGGTCAAATGTCGACGTCAAAGTCGTAGGATAAAAACTGATGGGATCAATGGAAAGGCCTTGTCACAAGGAAAGTGCAGGTGAAATGTGAAAGCCTATATTTAAATGTCTTGAAGGTAGGGCCAAAGGTTATGCTTTTTTTCTACACCACCGATGTGGACACTGACACTACAGCTATGACATTAGCTCTTCCGACATTCACCCTGGTGATCTAAAAAGTAGATACCGGTAAAGTCCAAGGTAAAAGTTCACTTGCTCTAATACATGGTACCATATAAAAGCTCTGATCCTGAGGAAACAACAAAAGAAACATGAGATCCCTATCCCTTGTGTCTCAAATGATACAGCCTAAATTAAGGTTTTTGAAAACAAGAGGTGACCTACTCTTGACTATGGTGGTGCCCCCCCCCCTTTTTTTTTGGAAGTCTTCCTAATTTCATAAAAAAAAAAAAAAATTTTTTGACCACAGCTATGCACCCGATCTGAATAAGAAGTTTGTCAAAGGAGGGTACCCTCTGTGACCTACTTTTGTCTGTGGTGGTGCCACCTGTTCATGGATACAATTCATAAAAAATCCAAAACATAAAATATTGAAAAATTTTCTTTGGCTTATCAAGTTTCATCAAATTCTGTTCAAAAAAGGTGCAAATCCAAGGGCAAGGACACAATATCAAAGGCCATGGTACCATATGAAATCTCTTATCCTGAGGAATACCACAGACAATACAAGCAACAAGACAATAGCTCTCCTGACTTTTGTCCCGGTCAGATTATAATAAATTGACAACAGTTACCGTGATGTTACTTATCAACTTGTGGCAATATGAAGAGTGCTATTCAACTTATGTCCCCATAAAAAACAATGTACATCTTTCACTTTTCTGACTTTATCAACTTGAAATTGATATTAAAACATATTAACTTGAAATTTTTTCTAAGAACACTATAAAGTGCTTACAATTTTGACAACATACTGGGCCGCCGGTCCAACAGAAGAATCTGTTTCATCTGATGCTGTAAAACAAATGGAGAATGAAACATGATAAGTTCTGAAAACTAACACATGTCAAACATCAGCTTTCGATACATCCATCTATGAGTTTTGAACAATACTGTTAATGTATATGTAAGGCACCAGAAAAATGTGTTACATGCATGTATTTTTAAAGACTCATTACTTAAATTTCAGCTATGCATTAATGTGTCAGAATGTTTGACGGGAAGGGTAAAAATCCACCTAACATTATAGATCTCATGTACTTTTTCATTTCATTGACAAAAATTTGCCTGTTTCAGCATATACTGGTGTAAAAAGTATATCAATAGGGTTTTCAATAAGAAATTTATAAACAGGTCAACTAAGACATTGAGTAAAATCACTTTATGGTAGTACTTGAGATCAGAAGTAATTCAAACTGGCAATGATTGGAAAAGACCTTTTTCCTATTGATCTTATATTTCATTCCATGCCAGACATACCATAATTTGCTGTAAAAAGTTGTGTCATTTTACCCTGAAGTCACTATGCTAGCGATAACATCATAATGACATATCCAGCAAAAAGTCGCATGTCTGACATATCATACATTACATTTAACTGAAAAATGTCTATTGTCATTTGAAGCGCTGGTATTTCACTGTGTTGCCAGCCCTTACTGAAAACCTTGAATAAAGCGATGTATGATTCCATGCTAGTTAGCATTGCTAACCAACTCGTCAAACGGAAACCTCATTCCACATATTTGGTAAGGTTTCTAAACATTCAGAAAATTAATGAATAAATCCTGAGAAAATGGCATTAATTATTCAATATTCTACAAAATTTACCAAGATAAATGAGTCCAAATCCCCCTTGGCCAATCTGAGGTCCTAACCTCCACTTCTTTTTCCGTATATCATTTAGAATTGTTCCACTGTCGAATGGATCAGGAAGCTTTGGACCTTTTGGAGCTCTAACTTTTTTTACACCTGCACAAATTTAGAATGAAACAAAGCAGATTAGATAGTGTACAACCATACACCACCAATGGTATGTTGTTGGGTGTTTGGAATGCAGTCTAGAATGGTATGTCTTATGATTTAAAACACTAATGTTTGGGTAAAACAAGGCTCTGATATACCTTGATATAACACAAGGTTTTCTTTAAAATCATGGAAATACATCAGAATTCCTTTTCCATAATACAAACTTCTTTGATCACAATGAATCTTTGCTTGATGACTGTTTCATCATATACTAAGATCATCTTATCTATATAGAGGTGGCACCTCATACTAAGATCATCTTATCTATACAAAAGTGACACCTCATTCAAAGATCATCTCATCAATACAGAGGTGGCACCTCATACTAAGATCATTTTATCTATACAAAGGTGGCACCTCATACTAAGATCATATCTATACAGAGGTGGCACCTCATACTAAGATCATCTTATCTATACAGAGGTGGTACCTCATACTAAGATCATTTTATCTATACAGAGGTGGCATCTCATAATAAGATCATTTTATCTATACAGAGGTGGCACCTCATACTAAGATCATATCTATACAGAGGTGGTACCTCACACTAAGATCATCTTATCTATACAGAGGTGGTACCTCATACTAAGATCATCTTATCTATACAGAGGTGGCACCTCATACTAAGATCATCTTATCTATACAGAGGTGGCACCTCATACTAAGATCATCTTATCTATACAGAGGTGGCACTTTATATTAAGATCATCTTATCTATACAGATTGATTGATTTTTGTTTTACGTCACACCACGAATATTTCATGTATATGGTGATGGCATATGCCTGATGTGGGGCATACAAATTTTGACTACTTATTTATACAGAGGTGGCACCTCATACTAAAATCATCTTATCTATACAGTGGTGGTACCTCATACTAAAATCATCTTATCTATACAGAGGTGGTACCTCATACTAAGATCATCTTATCTATACAGTGGTGGTACCTCATACTAAAATCATCTTATCTATACAGTGGCGGTACCTCATACTAAAATCATCTTATCTATACAGAGGTGGTACCTCATACTAAAATCATCTTATCTATACAGTGGTGGTACCTCATACTAAGATCATCTTATCTATACAGATGTGACATTTCATACAAAGATCATTTTATCTATACAGAGGTGGTACCTCATACTAAAATCATCTTATCTATACAGTGGTGGTACCTCATACTAAAATCATCTTATCTATACAGAGGTGGTACCTCATACTAAAATCATCTTATCTATACAGAGGTGGTACCTCATACTAAGATCATCTTATCTATACAGAGGTGGTACCTCATACTAAGATCATCTTATCTATACAGAGGTGGCACCTCATACTAAGATCATCTTATCTATACAGATGTGACATTTCATACAAAGATCATTTTATCTACACAGAGGTGGCATCTCATACTAAAATCATCTTATCTATACAGATGTGACATTTCATACTAATATCATCCTATCTATACAGTGATGGCACCTCATATTTTTTTTTTATTACAAAGTTCTTGTATTCGATATAATCTGCAATTTAACACACTGATATATGAGTTGATACATTAACAAAAACTCTAAACTGAAAACTCGCAAGTGTCTATGCTCTTATGCACCGCAAGTCTAATGTATCTATATAAATTAACACATATATCTGCGCATCTATTTACACGTGCATACGTACTAAGACATACATACATACATATATACATTAAAATATAAACACAAATTAATACAAACATATACAAAAACAAAAAACAAACCTGTATATATATATACATATATACACACACATACATACACACAAATATAAACAGCACCTACTCATATATACACACATCTATGTATTTAAATGCACACATAAATATAACAAGAAACTGTCAACGACGGTATGACCGGATTGCAAAGGCTTAACGCAAAAAGTTGACAACAGACAGACGGACAGACAGACGTATTTCGCCAATGTATAGACCAGAATTGCTTTACAATAACATTAACAATACATGTATGCAAGTGGTCACCCTAAAGGCAAAAAAGAGAGTATGTTCACTGAAGTGTAAAGTCAAGGTCAAGGTCACTAAATTTTTGTATTGGTTGGATAGAACATTCAAGTATCTACAAACCTACCAACTTTACCATAAGTACCCTTTAGGGTATGAAAGAAACCAAGCTAAATGCAAATGCTAAACGCAAAATGTTGACGCCGTACGGACAGACGGTTTTCCCCAATTCATAGACCGGAATTGCTTTGCAATCCGGTCAAAAATTAAGATAGTAATAGTTTCATTTAAGTTTAAAGGGATGTATAACATTACAACAGTATGCAAAATTGAAAACTGCATATGAAGTAAATGCTGTAAGGCAGAAAATAATACAAATGGCACTGTTAGTTTATAATATTTCTACATTAATAGGTCATCATGGAATGATGTCTTTAAACAAAATGTTAAATATTGTCCATCTGCAAATTACAGGATAATCTAGAATGATTTAACTAAGCTTCAAAATTGGTACACATTCATAACATAAGAAATCCTCTAATAAAAAGTTCTTTGTACATCTTTTGTAAATAAATGACTATATATTTAGTTACAATGATTCAGTTGTGATATAACATGTACTTCACATCAATCTGGCCGTCACCATATACGTGAAATAATCGTGGAGTGACGTAAAACAATAATCAAACAAACAAACAAACACATCAATCTGAAAGATATTTTCCGCTTTTCCACGAAAAGAAGGTTAATATACAGTATATAGGCAGTAGTTTTTTTTTCACTTTTTCAAAGGTGTCTGTCCCTTTTCATTTTGGAATTTTTTGTCCCATTTACATAATGCTAAAAGATCAATATTTGGGGAAAATTTAGACAAACCTTGGGAAAAATGAGATTTCCATTGGGAAAAGTCCTTACTACTGACCTTATTCAAAGAAAAAAATCCCTAGAATTTTAATGTGTTGGTGTGACACAAATGCCCCCGTTGGCAGATAAGCTAGTGGAATAAAATTGCCAGAGAACTAATATTTCATGAAATTTTTAATGTTCAAGGGCAATTAGTCTGTCAAAAATTAATGGAACATGCCTATATTAGAACCTGACCTGCATTTTCCTTTAATACATCTACATATGCAATATCAATTTAATCCATCAAACTTTCACGACGAAAATGAGCGGAAACTGTCATTTTAAAGAAATTTTCTATGTTCAAGAACGATAATTCTGTCAAAAATTACCGAACCACACCTGCATTTTCCCTTGATACATCTATATACTCAATACCAATTTAATTCATTTCACCTTCAAAGAGAAAATGTGCGGAAACTCATTTTAAAGAAATTTTCTATTTCAAGGGCAATAACTCTGTCAAAATTACCGGACCACAGCCATATTCGAACTTGACCTGCATTTCCCTTGATACATCTGTATACCCATTATCAATTTAATTTATCAAACCTTCAAAGAGAAATGAGCGGAAACGCAATGATGACGTAATGACAGAATGACGGAACAGGGTGACGGAATGACAGAATAAGGTAACACTATATGCCCCCGGCCATTTAATGGCGGAGGCCTAAAAACACTGATAGGCAATTACTGTACAAATTCAACCTTATCATGGAACAAAATGAGAGATAAACAGATACATCATTGCATGTGTTAGTGAAAACTGAAATATATAAATTGAACTAACCTGTGCCTGACGTCCCAGCTTTCGCTCGAGGCATATTACAGCAAAATCTCTAAATTAAACATCAAAAATATAAATTACACATTTGTAACAACAAAACTGGAGTTAAGAATGAATACTGTGATAAAATATATTGTGATTCTTAAGCCACAATACCATCCAAGATACAGGAAGTGGTTTAAATGATACGATACTGCAATCCATATCTTTAGAGAAATCAGTGTGACAGTTTTTATGATCTATAAAAATGTTTCCAACAGAACTGATAATGTAAAAACAACCTAAATAGAGGATCAAAATATTTTTTAAGTCTTGTGTTATTCGTATAGTGAAAGCTGCACATCTTATTGATATAAAAGATTTTGCGAACATAATTACTTTTCCAGTAGATAAATTTTCATGAAATTAAATACACCCTTCTATTCTTTCTTCTAATATATTTGGTCAAAATTTCATATACCAGTCCAGTAACAGTTCCTGGATGATTTGGGGTTTTTCGGCAATCAACTTTTGCATGAAGTTTGGGCAAGTGCACATTTAACCTTTTATGTTTAAAATATGTAAAACTTATGACCAAAATGATGCATTCACTATATATTTGTAGCATTTTTATGACTAACCTCTTCGGCTACTTTTCCCGACTTTACCAGTTCATTAGAAAACTTTTTTACGCTACTAGTTAGTACATCTAGTCCAACTCAAACTTTCACTAACCCAAGGAAAATTCTTCTAACCAGTCAAAACATCTATAATTTTAATAAATCTTAATTCAACTCTCTTTCAAATTCATAATTCATTGTTGTACACAAAGTCAATATGATAAGACTTGGCACTAAATTTTGCATGCTTTAAAAGCATGTCATTGACCAAGATGTATCTGCAATTTGGCACTAAATTTTGTGTGCTTTAAAAGCATGTCATTGACCAAGATGTATCTGCAATTTGTAAAGCTAAAACGATATCCCCTTCCAGCTCCATGATACAATTCTTTTCACCATAATAATATGGTAATACCAAATTTTTGATACGATACAATACTCCTTGAAATTATAGAAAAAAATACAACTTTAACCAGTTTAACATATTTTCATTGAAACGTGATTGGGACACTTAAATTAACTTTTTTGAGTAATTGTATTATTCTGTATAATATCAAGGTACATATATCATATTAAATCTATATGCATTGCATTCTAAAATAGAAACAAACTTCTAGACCACATCACATTTTCACACAATTTCATTATCCATTTGAGCGCAATTACTGATAAATCATTTCCTTGGTCAAAAGATACAAGCTTGTTCATGTTCTAAAGATTTTTTATTTGACATCAATTGTATTCATATAGAGAAAGTTTAAAATGATATACTTTTATTTCAATTTTAAAATTCCTTTTACATTTTTGGAGATATTGTTTTTCTTTTTGTATTCAGAATTTACAATAAAATCAAAATGTTCCAATAATATGCAATATGCCAACACTGAATAAGAGTTAAAGAAATCAAAAACACTTGTTTATTTAAAACTGTACTTAAGAGATGAAGACGAGGACTAGGAATTTTTGGTAGCCTCAGGCATTGGGCTTAAGGAGTTTTTGGAAAGACTGCTTTAATATAATACATGTAATTCCAGAATGACCTGGTCTACTGACGTATCTATGGATACATAAATAAGAAACTTTGTGAGTCAATGGTCAGTATCAACTAAAATACTAATAATAAATATATGTCATATTCCATAGTTTTGATTTAAAAATTGATTAAGGTTTATTGATCAAGACCACTTCTTTCCATACATGGTTATCTAAACAAGAAATGTTTGTAAAACATATGTGCCCCCTTCTGGTACATGTATTTATATACTGTGCAATTGTACAAAGTACATGTATTCCATGACCTTTTGACCTGAGAAGCAATAGGGGTCATCTACTCTTCATAACCAACCCACATATGAAATATCATTACATTGTATTATCAAGCAGACATGGGGTGATTACTTGCAAATGTAATCAATTAAATTACAATTACTTTATTACTTTGCATTTTCAAAATAATCCATTAAATTACTGTAACGATTATTCACTTTTCAAACGAAATCGATTAAATTAACGATTACTTTGTGAAAGTAATCAGGATTATTTTTCCATTCCATTTATTTATTTTGATAAAGATCCTAAACCATAAAAGGGTTTGGAAATTGTTACTGTACAGGATTGGGAAAGTGCTACAGTACTCAAACTAGCAACTGGTTTTCCGTAGGGCTACATGTTAATGATAATTATGAATCGAGAAGTTCCTATTAAAAGGGGTATCATTTGGAGCTTCCTTTACATTTCAATCAAAAGAGAGGTTCCCCATTTAAGTAAAAATGCCAAAATAACTATGCCTCACCCTAGCTTTTCATTTTCCCTTAGTCCGCAGAAAATACTTTAACCTTGATATGAAAAATACTGACCCATTAAATAAATTTTAATATTGTTACTGGTCAACAGATTGTCCATAAATAATATTTCAATCCAAAAGATATACTAAACAAATATATCAACACAGAAAACCTGGAATTTTTCTTTACGAGCTGGACTTACATGACTCCAGTCAGGGTCAATTTGTACATTGATACCTACAGTACTAATGTCAGAAATTACGCAGTCAACGACCTCTGAACAGTTACGTTACTATTGGTACTGTAGCAGTTCTTGGACAGTAACACTCAGTTCTCAGACTTAGTGACTGCAGTCGTATCCTTATCTGAACTCCCAGTTAAACTACTAGGGCGATCAATGTTACAAGTTGAATTTGTCCTTGATTTTTTTTTATAAAATCATTAAAAATATCTTTCTGTATACACAAACACGACTTATCGAGCTCTATGCCATAACCACTTTTGGAATAAGAACATAATGCACTTTCTCCCATTTTTCCCAGATCGATGTCTTTATTACACCAGGTGCAAAAAGTCTGTCATTTTTGCCACAAACCCATGAATAAATTCTCATCCATTTTGATTTAAAAATGCATGTAGTTTTTCCAATATTAATTACTCATTTATATGGAATTAAATCTGCCATCTGCATTTCATTTTTACATGTGCATGTAACCTCTCTGAGTTTAAACAAATAAACTTTAACTGACACTAATGTACGGAAGCCCATTTAGGACCTATCAAAAAGTATTTTTGAATTTGATATAACGAATTCTTGAATTTGTTAAAAAAGATTAAATGCATTTTAACAAACTCTTGAATTTGTTAAAACCGATTAAATTCATTTTAACAAATCTGAGGAATTCGTTATAACGAATTAAATCTATTATAACAAATTTCAGGAATTCGTTATAATGAATTATATCTATTCTAATAAATTTGTTGAATTTATTTTAAAAGATTTAAAAATTTGTTTTAACAAATTAAATTCGAAATAACGAATTCTTAAATTCAAATATTCCTCAGATTTGTTATAACAGATTTAATATGTTATAAAGAATTCCTCAAATTTGTTACAACGAATTTAATCCGTTTTAACAAATCCAAGAATTTGTTTTAATAAATTCAATCTGTTTTAACAAATTCAAGAATTTGTTATATCGAATTCAAAGATATTTTTTGATAGGTCCCTATTCGTTATGACAAATTCCTCAAATTCATTATAACAAATTTAATACCTTATAACGAATTCCTCAAATTTGTTAAAACGAATTTAATCCGTTTTAACAAATTCAAGAATTTGTTATATCAAATTCAAAAATATTTTTTGACAGGTCCTAAATGGGCTTCCGTACTAATGAACTCATTGGGCTTCTACATTTTCTATATTAGTATAATGTGAGATAACTCTCATTAGTCAATACTGTATGTACATGAGTGGACAGTAAACAAACGAGTTTAAATTCCAAATTTTCATGACACTTTCAAAATTTACATTCAGAATGAAAGTTTATTTCTATATACATGTACATTAGAAATCAAGGATATCAAGCTTAATTATATGAAATTAAGGCCATTCAAGCCACATTTAGGGCCCTCTGTAAATTTAGGGTCTTTTTAAGGCTACCACAAAAAATTAGGGCATTTTCAAGGCTGTGCGAAGCCTGCAGTAGATTAGAGCATCCAGGAACTATCAAAGTGGTTTACTAGAGGTTTTGGCCGTTTTTGTGTTTGGCCCACAGAGGTTTCAGCCCTTTTCCAGTTCGGCCCTGGAGGTTTTGGACCCCAATGTTAATTTCAATATGAGTCAAAACAATTTAAGTTAAAACTGTTACACAGTTCATTTTGGGATAATTTGAATTAAAACTGAAGTTTCACTTTTAAGAAATTAAATGGTACAGACAATCTCTTGAGTCATTTTGGGTTAACTACTTGCTCAACCTTTGCTACTACTGGAGAAAATGAAAAAGCTGAAGAGAAACTAGAGTTACCTTCCTCTGCTTCCTCACGCTGGAATTACAATTTAGTAATGTAGGATGATGAAGTACCGTAATAGGTGGAGGCCGCAGGGCAAATAACAGGATATTGCCAATTATCTTGAATATTAACTCATTTTATAATACATGTAGACCCTTTCACTGTTAGTGTTACTGCAGGACTAACATATTGGTAGGCAAATGATAACGTTTTCTGTAAAATTTCTGACATCATAATAAAGAAAAAAGGGGGAGTTACTGGCTCAGTTATGTGGCAGAAGTCACCATGGAGCTATAGAATACATGAATATAAATAATATACTAGAACATCTAACACATTACAAAAATATTTGATTGTAGTGCAATTACGATACCGACTTAGGACAGTCATTTAATTTGACAAAAGCCAAACAAATGGTGTGGTTAACCGGTTTACCGGCCCACCTTCCCACTCACCGTAACAGCAGAACAATCAAAGGACGTACATTTAAAATTTATAAATAATCCTCAATGTGAAAACAAGGGTCAACAGGTATCGCATACTGAGAGGTCATAAAAATATAAACACGTAAGGTATTGTAAAACACATAATGGTATAAAAATATATGCGACATCAACATGATAAACCGTGCTCTGCCAGTCTGAAAGCCAGCTAAGACCCTAGATCTGTAGGAGTCCCGACTAACAGTCAGAGGGGACGAGGTTCAGGACCATGTCTCTTCTAAAAGAGGTTTGGACAAGGTCCGTCATATAGTCCCCACCGCCCTATTAGTCAGCGTGCAACGGTCAAGTAAAGTCTGCATGAGGCTGTAGAGGGGCCGAATACAAGAAAAACTGATTGTCTCTGACGTCATTTTGAGGGAACAGTGATCATTTTGCCAACCAATAGAATAGAGTTTTCAATTACACTTCAAAATTCTTGAATATTACCATAAAAATAGGGCACCACTAATGGGTGCATGATATGCCCACATCATGTTTTAATGTGGTCTACAAGCCAAATCCTTTCATATGACACCATCAAAAGTTTTGTTCCCCCTTTCATCAAGGAGAAGCCCGGACAAGCTTTTCCGTCCCCGCCCTTTTCCCCCCACCCCAGGGGCCTGATCCCATCTTGAAAACACACATGCACAACTACAAGCCACACCCTTTCATTATATTACTTTCATATGACACCATCAAAAGTTTTGATCCGCCTTTATTTAAGGTAGAGAAGCCCGGACAAGCTTTTCCTACCCCGCCCATTTTCCCCCCACCCCAGGGGCCTGACCCCAACTTTGAAACCCACATGCACAACTACAAGCCACACCCTTTCATATGACACCATCGAAAGTTTTGTTCCCGCTTTAGTTAAGGAGGAGAAGCCCGGACAAGGATGGATGGACGGACAGACGACAGCGGTATAGCATAATACGCCCACATTTTTAAATGCGGACATATAAAAAGCATGTAACTACAGATAAATACAGGAAAAACTTGTCCTAACGGACACTCATGATCAGCGGACACTGGCTTATAACGGACGGATTTAACAGAACCGATTATTTTCTTCATAAAGTCTTGAAAACATTTCTCTATATAACGGACACTGTCTACTACGGACAACAGACACTTGTTCCATACCAAATGCTAATAAATCAATTCAAAAAGACCTGGTTTTAATGGACAGTGTAACAACCATGCGTGTTTATTTTATAAACACAAGCCAGTGATCATCCAATTAAGTATTCTTGTACAATGTACACACAGTGACAACGTCAAATCGATAAGCCGATAATTAGCCAATGAAATTTTACCTGTACATGTATACAGTTAGATAATGATTGTTTACTGATATGCATCGATCGATATATGAAAGGGTGCTTATACCCCGGGGCTGTTGAGAATAGAAAACTGAGTTGATTCTGAATGACATAAGAGTTTGAAATATGGCGTCCAAACGAAAGGCGTTACCATTGAAAAAAGGTAGATTTGATAAATTCTGTGGCAAATGTAAAGGGATGTCTCGAATTGGCAAAAGAATTTGAAACTGGAATAACTCAAGCTAGTGACATTTTAAAGAGGAAGGCTGAAATTTTATAGGACTTTGAGTGCAATTCTTTAACTTGGGTGCATTATAATGTGAACCTAGTTTAAAATGGACACCTCTCTATAACGGACAATTACCTTCAATCCCTTGAGTTGTTAATGCATAAAATGTTTAGTTAATGCAAATATTTTGTCTTAAGTCCATGGTCCGAAATGGGCAAAAATTCTGGATCGTCAAATTGGTTGGTTGGTTGGTTGATTGGTGTTTTACGTCGCTTTCAACAATATTTCAGTTATATCGCGACATGGAAGCAGGAGATTACCAACCTCTTAAACATAGTGACGCAACCCGGGAATCGAACCCGGATGGTCGACGCCGCAAGCCAAGCGCTTAACCACTACACCAAGTCTGCCCCTTTGTCAAATTGGCAAATTTAAAGAAAGTTTGGACGACCTCTATTATTTTTACTGAAATTTTAGTTTTACCAAAGACATTTTAAGTTGTTTATGACAACCGAACAACTGCTAATTTCGAACCCTGTAAGTCTGACATTGTTCTATGCATTACGGGTAAAAATTTACTGTTCCAAACTTCATTTATTTTAGTTTACTGTAACAAAAGTTGTTAGCTGAAAACCTCAAAAATCATCTGGGAACTGTTACTGGACCAGTACACAAAGTCACAATTAGGGAATAAACATACTGTGTTTGATTGCTTCTGACATGTACACCATGGTTATACACAGAGATTTCCTGGCAATATATGTATCATCGTACTATAAATATAATATATTTATAGTACGATGATACACCAGATGGTGGACTGTACGTCAACAGAAGAAGAAGAAGAAGAATATTGCAAAGTCAGTATAACAGTGGTTTCTAAAGGTATAACCACAATGTACCCGTCAGAAATAATCAAACACAGTTATCTCCATTCTAATTCACTGTAATACAAACATCCTTTTTTTCTCAATGAAATTGCCCCCAAATTCCTTATTGCTAAGGGATGGATAGTGCCATGTTTAAAATTCTTCCAAGAAACGAACTGATATTTATATAATGCATTGACATTAAATTTTCTTCATTTTCATATTCTCAAAATTTTATGATTAAAGTATTAGTAGTCACAAATTGATTAACACATGAGTAACTTGAAATGGCATTGTAAACATCTGAACAAGCAATTTTGCTGTGGCAAGATGAAATATCATGCTAGAAAGCATGTTGCATTCTCTAAGTCTTATTGATCATATGACCCAATATGTGCTATGTTAGTACAGGGATAAGTCTCTGGATTTATCGTCGCTTTATACCAAAAATCTGATATTTTGAAATCTCATTATTTCAAACTGCAGTAATATAAAATTACAAGAAGAATAGGGGGCCAATCGTCGTAGGATTCTTCAATGAATTTCGGCAGTTAAATGACTCATATAGCTCTTGTGTTCAAAATATTATTCAGCAAAGTTGTATTACAGTCTATGATAAATACCGAGTAAACCTCCCACATCATCCTCGGAATGTTCTGGGGATTATCTTCGTTTGATGTCACGCCAACACGCCAATGGTGGTACATCATATACGTTGTCAGTTTTGTTGGTTCAATTTAATTGTAATAATTGTGATCATGAATGGTAGAACTTGCAAATCGTCCTAGATACAAGGATGGACGTTAAGAGCAGTGGACGCAGTTGTTATAGACAGTATTTTTGATAGTTGGAGTCAGAGGCAATGTGGACAAAGAGTACGTACAATGCAGTAATACATTTTTCAGGACGGTATATCGTAGTTATACATATCTGAACGCTAACGCGTGGGCTAATTGGAATTGTCAAAACAAAACAAGTATACTCAATGACCCTATTTTCGTTCATACCCAATATTCGGCACCTAAACATTCGTGCATCTCACGTTCTCAACTGTTTATCTATGACGTCATTTTTTTCGTCGATTTAAAGCCAGAATAAGAAGACATCTAAACATATAAAAATTGAAGATAAAATGCGATTCAAACAGGTAAGGTAATCATAAACAAAGATCCTACACAAAAATCCACCTTTTCGCTAAGTCCTTTTTGTAACCGATGTTCAAATACCGATTTTTCCCCAAACCATTATCACTGTTTATGTTACCCGCGCAGCCATTTTCTTTGATAATGACAAATCTGTCTCACTGGTGCGCTTTGGTAATCATTAGGCCAAAAAGTGTTTAAATCCGCTATCAAATTAAAAACACTACAGATTTAATATCCGATCCGCTGGAGTGCCATACAGTATAATAGAGATAGACATGTATATTTTTTTTAAAACATACCTAGCTTTCAGTCAGCCTACAATGCAAAACAACTGGACAAATGATCTATTATGAATAAACAATTTCATATACACATTGTGAAAATTTAGAATTCCTACTTTCTTTTTCGATTTTTCCGCCAACTGGAATTTTCGTGACGTAATACGCAAAGTGATGACTATCTGTATGACATTTGCATAGAGAGGATCAGGTATCGACACGACGGTCTTGCGAAATCGAGCTATCCGTACGATATATAAGCACAGCTTGGTGGATAATATAAACATGATAAATTTTGACATAACATAACGGCCTTAACATAAAGGTTATTACAGGAGAAATTTATCTCATATGACGCAGTTAATCAAGTATATATGTTAGCAAATATATGAAATGAATTACTAACGCTCATATTAATGAATAATTGAACTGCATCATATTTAAGTATTAGAGGAAACACACACACACACACACACACACGCACACACACACACACACATTATAGATATACTTATCTCCTACGGGGACTCGAACCCACGACCTATGTTGGCGAATATGCTCGACTAATGACTTGTATCGTACCAGGAACTCGGAACTCAAGCAGAGACTTTGTCACAGAAACTATAGTACTTAGGAACTCCTTCCATCCATCTTTGTTAGGCCTATCCAGGGACTTATATAACAATGTGTTGTATATGTCCCTGGCCTATCTTCCATTTAACATAAGCACTTCTGCCTAAGGTCATTCTCTCTCTCTCTCTCTCTCTCTCTCTCTCTCTCTCTCTCTCTCTCTCTATATATATATATATATATATATATATATATATATATATATATATATATATATATATATATATATATATATATATATCGTTAAAAGAAACCTCGCAAAAAGAGGCGGAGCTGACGAAAAACACGTGGTCATGGGTGCGTGGTCGTTGTTATTTTTATGTCATTTCTCTGTTTACATTTCATTTATCGGCTAGTTACCGCATTTCTGGTCATTTCAATTTAGTTTTCTTCTTCATAAATAACTGGCCGATAAATAAAATGTAAACAGAGAAATGACATAAAAATAACAATGACCACGTGTTTTCGTCAGCTCCGCCTCTTTTTGTGAGGTTTCTTTTAACGAGATCTCGCGAGACCGAATGGCTGACATAGAAACCGGCAAATTTGAAATAGGTTGGGAAAATATGTGTGTAGAACCTTCAGACGACAAATCGGGGGTAAATTATCATTGCCGATCGTTTGTTTTATGTTTATATATGTCAGATATTTGCTCCATTTGATGCCGAAATGCGTAGAATCGTGCCGGCCATTCCGTTGATCAAAAATGCAAGTTTACGCAACGTAAGGAATTGTGGCCCTATTTATTTAGGGCCACTGCTTGCGGCTAAACTTACACCAATCACTAAGTCATTTTTAATAGCATCTAAATACATCGTGATTTCCCCAACAGAGTTACACACGTAATACATCCACTTCTTCTTGAGAGGCTTATGTATCTTTGAGACGTAAACATGGATTTTACTTAGCTTTGTATTTGTCATCTGAAAAATTGCTTGATAAAGGTCGTGAGGCCGAAAATTTGCAATACAGAGTGTTTGTGTTCTTTTACATTTTATGCTGTGATATTGACTGTTGAAATGTTCTTTAATATCATTCTTATTCTATTATTGATTACAAACATTTATTTTCTGTAATAGAATTGTATTAATCGATTATGATTATTGAAATATATGTTTATGTCGTCTTTGATGATAATAGTTGTAATAATAATTGACAACAAACACACATTTCAAGAAATTTAATTGCTTTGGACCCTAAAGTACCGAAGTGACGTAGTTACATTCATTTGACAGAGATTACACATGTCTGACCCCGGATCGATTCAGACGTTTATCGAAGCACTGTGCTACTAAAAAGGATGTGAAAATACGCAAAAAGATTTGATTTATTGACTGACATATAAAAATAACCAGACAAATTACCAAATGGAGAACGCTTCATTGTTACATACTTATGGTGTCGCAGTTCGGGGGTTCTAGGATATATATATATATATATATAAATATATATATATATATATATATATATATATATATATATATATATATATATATAATATATATATATATATATATATATATATATATATATATATATATATATTTATTTATTTATATATTTGTTTGTCTAATTTGTCTTTATTTTCTACATGTAATTCTTCGGAGATCCAAGGTCCATAGTACTCCCAGGTGTTTCACTGTTTCTATTTGTGCTTTATATGTTTGTTTCTATTCTTTCAGAGGATCCGCCTGCGTTTACGTCGGGTAAATCCCTTCCCTTTCCGCGGCCGTGTTGTCATGCATGCTATTAGCTAATGATTGACTATTAAAGCTTCATTTTTGTGGAGCTCGGGTAGCTCAGTCGGTTAGAGGGTCGGATGCATGACAGCTAGGTGATTCGTTACCATAGGTCGTGGGTTTGAGTCCCAGACGGGGATCGAATATAAGTGAAATATAGGGTGCCTTGTTAGTTGTAGTGTCTTTGTGCTCTATCTGTTTGTCTAATTTGTCTTTATTTTCTACATGTATTTCTTCGGAGATCCAAGGTCCATAGTACTCCCAGGTGTTTCACTGATTCTATTTGTGGTATAAATATATATATATATATATATATATATATATATATATATATATATATATAATATATATATATATATATATATATATATATATATATATATATGATTTAAATGTAGCCAGTGTGGCCTAGTGGATAAGATGCTCGGTTCCTGATCGAGAGGTCCGGGTTCCACTCCCGCCCCAAGCACAACGGTTTTCTTTCTTTCGGATAAGACTAAAAATCGAGGTCCTGTGTCATGGTAGGCGCGGCACGTAAAAGATCCCCCACTGCTTCGGGTGGGTCCGTTGCAAAGGTCTAAATCTATATGCAATACATCACGCAGATGTCGTCACTGTATACGTGAAATAATCGTGGAGTGGCGTAAAACAATATGAATTTTCATTTCATACGGTATTCATGAAATTCGTTGTCTGTTTTATATCCCCTCGCCAAGGTTCAGGGATATAAAATACACAACGAGTTTCATAAATATTGTATGAAATGAAATTCATTTCAAACTCTTTTTATCACATGTTTACACTCATCAAACACCGGCTGACACTATTCTTTTCCACGCTATGACGTCACCTATGCATGCCATAAATTAATTTATGACATAGCGATATTTCACTGCATAAACAGCAAAACATGTGATATATATATAAACGTTCTCGTTGTGTTTGTTTGATTCTTGTGCCCGACAATCGTGTCGATAGGCTCTGCTATTCTTAAGGTCGTCGTGTGCATAACCGCCCTCCCTCGACAAATCTTTGTGCCGAATAGCCTCAGCCAATCGATTAGCGACCGTCTTCTGACCCAAAACGGAAATTAGAATCCGGATTGCATAGTGTAAAAACATAATTCTATCGGTACATTATTGAAATGTATTTCACCCTAAAATTTTACAACCTTCAACCAAAATGTGAAAAAGATACATATTTAGATCGCAAAAAGTGTGTTTAAAGCACTGATTAATGTTCATGAAATATAGAAGTTCAAATGATTGGGATCGGGATTATTTTAATTTTGAAGAAAGTCAGATAATCAACTGAAGTCTAGTCAGAGAAGAACTTAGTCATGCCCTTGTTGGAAGGTTTAAGTTACAGTACAGAGAAAGATGCAATTGTTTTAGATATTGGAACAGCATACACAAAGTAAATCTTGTATTTCACTCATAATTAATTTTCCCTCGAATTTCCTCTCCCACATAGACGATGAATCGGATGATCGAAGTCAAAGCTATTGCTTTGATAATATGATACCCTTATCCGCATAACCCCAATCAAGGCTTGATTGCTTGACTGCTTTAAAATACGATTTTATGACAATAAAATGTATATTTTTTGTGACCAACAGATTTTGTACTTAAAGTCGTAATATATCGCTTATTTGTTGTTGAAATACTCATTACCAAAGGTAAAACAAATCCACTACAGTACGTCTACAGGTTTAGTGAGCCGTGGCGTGATGGCCATTGATTAAATAACGGTACGGCGTATGTATGACACTAGAAGTGTGTTAATGATACTGGTAGGTTTGTTGGTGTGCCCCTTATATGCAACTTATATGCGAGTATATACGGTAATACCCGAAACATTTGGAGGATGACCTAGAGAAAAACCGGGCCAGGGAGTAAGATTAGCACTCGCCCAGTCGCATTTGCGACTAAAATTGGCGCTGGGCAATCATAAATTCACTAAGTGCTCGCCCAAGTGGTGACTGAAAATATCTGAATGTTTCGGTTCTTTACTTTAGTTTATTCCGGATCGAATATCTCCGTCGGTAAAAAGCTTTTGTTTTCATATAAAATAAAGACAGAATGAAGCGTCTCTTACACAGAGATCGTCTTATCAGAGGCAATTTGTGGCGTTAGCAATATAAGTCCGAAGCGCCAAGTGGCAGTATATAGAGGGAATTCAAAAGCCGGGAAACAAAGGAAAAACCGAAAAGGGAATAAGAGCAAGGAGGCCAAAGTTTGAGAGTAGTCGATTGATAGCTGCAAGGAGTGAACAGAAAAAGAATGATGTAAATAGAGAAGAAAGCCAAACGGAGGAGAAAGAAGAGAGTGGGACTCAAGAGGAGGAAAGGGAACATGATGAAAGGGAGGAGTGGGGGACTCTGAAGGAGCATAGGAGTGAGAATGAGGAACCTCATGATGACAAAGAAGATATTCAGGTCCAGGAAGAGAGTGAAAGTGATGAAGAAACAGAGAAAGAGAATCATGTTGTGCAAGCATTGAGGGAGTTAGAAAGAGAATTGTAATTTTGAATAAATCTATATGTCTCATTAAAATATAAGAAAGAAATTTTCAATATATCTATTTGTCTAAATGAAATAAAGACATGTTTATTGATCTATTTGTCAGAATAAAATAATCAAACAATTTTATTCTTTTTATGATTTTATTTTGATACATTATTATTGACGAAAAAAGTTGGGCTACTAAAATTTTGGCTGGGCTACTAAATCTTCTGAAGTTAGGGGCCCAGGTGGCTACCAAGGGTTTTGAGTTAATCTTACTCCCTGAACCCTGTGTTATTCAGGGTTCTACTACTTACCAGAATTACCAAAATGACTCATTATTTACTGAAATGACTCAAAATTACCCCTTTTTCATTCTTATTTGATCTAACAGTAATATGGATAGAAGGATGATAGTTACATGTAGTAACTGACTTTTCATGCAAATACCACCTTGTAATAGATGATACCGATGGCTAGAATTTCCGCTGATGCGCCCAATACCGAGGGCATATAGAGACAAACCTAATGCATAGGAATGATCTAGAGGGAAGTGTGAAGAAATGTTGTTATTTTTGGTTCTGTTCCGAAATCAAATTTTTGACGTTTTTTCAACATTTTTTGGACTTAGTAATTTCAATGCAGAAAAGTGTCATGTTTTTCAGTTAATTGATAATGATGATTTTATGGACTATTTTGATCACAATTATGGTAAGGAATATTATTGTGAAAGAATTTTGTCAATATCTCAATTTTTGGATTTTTTTATGTATTTTTTTAAGACTTCCAAAAAAAGGGGGGGGGATGTTGGCCAGTTTTCACATTTTCAGCTTTTTCTGCAAAGCTGCTACAAGGATTTAAATAAATTTTGGTAGAAATACCCTTCAAATTCTGTTGTCCTCGTTCAGACCTCTTTACAGGTGGCGCCACCATAGTCAAAAGTAGGTCACAAAAAAGGACCCTCCTTTGACAGTATTCTTTTTCATACTGCTTGCTGTATACAGAGACAAACAGAATGCATAAAAATGATCTAGAGGGATGAGTGAAGAGGTATTGTTATTTTGGTTCCCTTCCAAAGTCAAATTTCAGAATTTTTTTCGGACATTTGTTTGGACTTTCAATGCATGAAAGTGCCATATTTCCTAGTTTATTGATAATGATGATTTCTTATGAACTATTTTGATCATAATTATAGTAAGGAATGTTATTTTGAAAGAATTTTGTCAATATCTCAATTTTTGAATTTTCTATGAATTTTTTAAGACTTCCAAATGAGGGTGTATAGGAACAATTCTTCACATTTTTATATGCCCACATTTAAAAATGTGGGCATATTATGCTTTACGGCTGTCGTCCTTCTGTCTGTCCATCCGTCCGTCCGTCCATCCATCCTTGTCCGGCTTCTCCTCTTAACTAAAGGGAGAACAAAACTTTTGATGGTGTCATATGAAAGGATGTGGCTTGTAGTTGTGCATGTGGGTTTCAAAGTTGGGGTCAGGCCCCTGGGGTGGGGGAAAATGGGTGGGGTCGTAAAAGCTTGTTTGGGCTTCTCCTTCTTAACTAAAGGGGAAACAAATGTTTTGATGGTGTCATATGAAAGGATGTGGCTTGTTGTTGTGCATGTGGGTTTCAAAGTTAGGGTCAGGCCCCAGGGGTGGGGGAAAATGAGCGGGGTCGGAAAAGCTTGTCCGGCGTTCTCCTCCTTAACTAAAGGGGGAACAAAAGTTTTGATGGTGTCATATGAAAGGATATGGCTTGTACTAAGTTGTAGTTGTGCATGTGGGTTTCAAATTTTGGGTTAGGCCCCTGGGGTGGGAGGAAATGGGCAGGGTCGGAAAGGTTTTCCGGGCTTCTACTCTTTCTCTAAAGGGGAAAGAAAACTTTTGATGGTGTCATATGAAAGGATGTGGCTTGTAGACCACATTAAAACATGAATCGGGCGTATTATGCACTTCTGCTATTATACCACATGAAAGATTTTAATGAAACATGGTATACATGAAGTACTATAGGTCCTCTATCAGTTTTGCACATTTCATCCAAACTGGTCAACAGATGGTGCCACTATGTCTTAAAAATAGATCTCACAATGATATACCACTTGGTAATTGAAATATGGAGAGTAGCGGTTCAAATCCAGCTGTGGTCCAAATTTTTTTTTCATTTCTTTACACATCTAAATAAGTTTTTAGATGTTTCTCAACACTCAAGACATGAATTTAGGCCATTTTAAGTTGGATCTGGACAATATTTGAAACAATAGTTGTTTATAACCCAGACTTGAAATCAGTCAACAAAAGGCCCCACCTAAAGAAAATGACTAACTTGTTGCCCTGAATCACATCTTGCAGAGACAAAGCAAATGCTTAATATCAAAATCACCTGAATGGATGTGCAAAAAAAGTGTTGCTTTTTATTCTGGTCTGAAATAAAATTTGACATATTTTCAACATTTGTGTAATGCAAAGATAAATGAATTTTTCCTTCTTGCATGACTGATCATCTCGGTACTCAGGTGAGTGATATAGGCCCACTTGGGCGTCTTGTTTATTCTGGTCTGAAATAAAATTTAACATATTTTCAAGATTTGTTTTGACTTAGTCACAGTTATCACTAATGCAAATATAAATAACTTCTTCCTTCCTGCATGACTGATAATCTGGGTACTCAGGTGAGCGATATAGGCCCTCTTTGGGCTCTTGTTTTGAAATAGTACAACATATGTTACATAATGTACAGTATGTAGCTCTTGCAGCTATTACATAAAACGCATAAAAGATCCATCCATCTGTCAGTGTTTGCTTTTGTATTTTTGTATTCTAGGGAATTCACTGGTGTGTTTCAAGGAATCTCATTTATATGAATCACTTTGTAAGAGGTCTGTTTGATGGTCACACTTTGTAAAATCTAGCCAAATTCAGTGTCACAGCATCTGACAATCATCTATGTGTGTTCTTAAATCACTCCATTCTTTGATTCTTGAGTACAATTCAGGCCTGAATCATTGGAGAGTACTAGTCTACCATAAAAATTAGCATTTGAGGTCTTTGGGAACATTAAACAGTCAAATAAAGTAAAACATTCCTGAATTTAGATGTCAAATTTCAGAAGAAAAAAATTATCTACCTACCTACCCTATTTTTTTCTGACCTAGTGAGTTGAAACACACATTTCTTTTAGGCCTAGTTATAATGTTTTAAATTTATATCTTATGGTCTTGATAACGTTGTTACAATTTTCTAGGTGTGGGTTTGCTGGAGAGACTGCACCAAGATGTATTGTGCCAAGCCAAATCAAAAGTAAAGTGACTGGGAAGGTAAGCTGCACTGTACATGTAGCAGGGCTCACACTGGCTTGAAAGAATGTGTAGCCACTTTTCTCATGAAAGATATATCGCAGGGACACAATGTCTTTCTCAGCTTAAGTTACCTATTTACAGCTGTTTAACAAATGCATAACACTTTTCTTTCTTTTTATATGTTTATTGTCACATTATATTATTATACAATGGACAGTTTAAATATTGCTAAATGTAAAAATTATCAAAATAAGCACAGTGATGTACTAGCATAATGATTCTCTCACAAAATAAACAAACATAGGCACTTGTTTCAAAATGAACTGTGGGACACTGTCAGTCACTACCTAGTACTTTGGAACCATAATTCTTCTATTTTTCACAAGAACCCACCGCAGTCTACTCTTCGACACTGCATTCACACAGGCTACATTATTAAACAACTCTACTCTTGGACACTTCTACACTTAAGTCCAGCACTGTATACAAAACATGATGTCAGCATCTCTTCGTCGCGGTATCTGGCATTTCTGTATATTTACCAGGTGTGGTTCAGCAGCGCACAATAGCTTATCACAAATATCTCGTTATCTACAGTTGATATGAACTTCAGGTTTACGGCAATTTATTTATTGTATAAACATGCATCAATTGAGTGGTAACAATTAGATTTTGAAAATTAAGTTGAAATGGCATTTTAATATCATTTTATATACCTTTACGGTTCTGATGATTGTCTATGTTGTCCTTTTTTATCACATTGCAGCCATTGTTAAATGAATTTTGGATGCAAGCTTTGATACATACGTCGCAAAACATATTGCCTAAAACCGAGTCATACTTAACTATTAGCGATTGAAACGCCAGCTAGAATTTTTAACTGAACTGATTTTTAAACAGAGACATTATCCTTTATAAAAGATTTTGATTTCGACTTGGTATTTTTTACTTTAAGCTAAAGAGCAGAAAGTCAATGCACAGATTGTATACTAGCTGTGAGTGTTTATGGTTTGACCTTGTAGTTTGAAATATCGGTGATTACATCAAAGTTGTATGAGTGGAAATAGTCATAGAATGCACAGAAAGATGTACTTTCAGGCAGTTCTGCAACATGATTTTTCCATGAACGAAATTGCGTTGCAAATATATATATATATACATGTATATATGTGATCTGAAACTTTGACTGAAACTATGGAGATGTAGAAACACAGTTATTGAGTATTGTATGGATAAGCTGTTTGTTTGTTTGTTTGATTATTGTTTTACGTCACTCCACGAATATTTCACGTATATGGTGACGGCATCTGCCTGATGCATTGCATACAAATTTGGACCTTTGCAACGGACCCACCCGAAGCAGTGAGGGATCTTTTACGTGCCACGCCTACCGTGACACGGGACCTCGGTTTTTACTGTCTCATCCGAAAGACAGAACACCGGTGTGCCCCGGGCGGGAGTCGAACCCGCGACCTCTCGATCACGAGCCGAGCACCTTATCCACTAGGCCACACCGGCTTGTATGGATAAGCCACCTGATGTATTTCAATTTGTACAACATACACACAGCGTATGCATATCATACAAAAAACGTACGCAAGTGATGCGCAGAGCGTATGTCAGCAATTATACACAGACTTGGTCAAATTTTACAATTCGTTACGTGTACGTTACGTCAATTCGTTATGGTGTGAAAGGGCATTTACGTGAAGTAGGAAGAAGTAGTTGATCTTGTAAATACCTGATTTACGGTTATGACTAACCTCTTCGGCTGTTAGTAAATCGGGCTACTAGTCCAGTTGTTTTTCAAGATCAGCCAATTATGGAGTACATGCAACTTCACTGAAATGACCACTAGCGCTAATGCCAGATAAAGAGGCAATAACTGACTGGAAGCGAAGCTTTTTAAAACGCTTTGGATCTATAGGCTTTGGAGATCGTTTTTGGGAGCACCGTTAAGATCGTATCGCTGTAAATTATGCTTCTTTATCAAACCAGATGTTACGAAGACACTTATGTCAAAAACCGAAAACGCACATTGCAGAACCAATATTCGCTGCTTCCAAATTTGAATGTGTAATAGGGCCCATCGAATAAGTGGTTAATGCACCATTTTCGATCTTGATGCGTCTATGTCACAGGGCGCTTAACCTTCCTGATCACTGGGTGTCCTTTCTCTCTGACGAGTCAGTAAAAATCAGGTGTTATTGTAGACTTGAGATATAAAAATTCTCATACTGCTTGAGGTGGGTCCATTGCATAGGTGTAAATTATGTGCAACACAACAGGCAGATGCTGTCACCATATAAAAGAAATACTCTTTGTGCGAACAAGAATCAAACAGAAATCATGTTTTTTTTTAAGAACTTTTACATTTTTTTTCTACTTTTCATTCTCTTCAGATGATTGTATATGAAACACTTTGCTATCGTTATATTTACTACTTATGCAGATCAAAAGCAAGAATTTATGTGCAATCTTTTTCTTTATTTTAATCAGACATATTAAATTTTTGACCGGATGCCGTCCGTTCGTCTGGCATCAAGATTTTGCGTTTAGCATTTTTCTTGTTTTGTAATAGGTAGAGAAACTTTGGAATTACAGAAATACAACAGAGTTGTATGAACATCTCAAAGACTTCCTTTACATGCTTTATTTGAGGTAAGACAGTAAATGATAAAGCTACAATTCAGTTTTAAGTTAACTTTTGTTATAATTAAGTTTTGTTTTCTATACTTATACTAGCAATGGCAAACCAATAAAATAATCTGATTGATACATTTATATAAAGAGGAATTGTATTACATGTATATTGTATTTATGTACCATGTTAAAAGTTCTTATGATTGCCTTTGTAACGATCGTTTTGACAATTTTTATCCTACAAATACTGTTTCTGTTTGAATTTTGTTTTAAGAAGATTTTGTAACAATTGACAAACAGAGAATAAGTCCTTCAGACATCTATTACAGGAAATTACTAGTCAACCCTAAAGACAGAAGGTTTGTCATCTGTGAATCCATTCTCTGTCCATCACAATTCAGGGAAACTCTAGCACAAGTCCTTTTCAAACAATATGAAGTAAGTTAAATGTATATAAATAGGATTTACACTATGCACCATTCTTTCTCATCTTTTTTAGCTTGCCGGGATGAAAGTCAGGAGAGCTGTTGTCCTACCCATGGCATCATTTTAGGTGTTGCCGTTGTAGTCTGTAGACATATACTTTAACCTGGATCATAACTTTAAAAGCAATAGAGACAGGGCTTTAACATTTCACATGAGTATTCTTTGTGCCAACATCTTTCATTGTGTACCAAAATATTTGACATTGTGACCTTGACCTTGAAGTTTGACCTACTTTTAAAAAACTTCAACCGTGGTCATAACTTGTGGACAGTAAGAGATAGGGCTTAAATATTTCATATGTGTATGCCTTTGACAAGATGTTTCATTACGTTTCAGAATTTTTTATGTTTTGACCTTGATCTTTACAATTAATGTTCTTGAAAAAACTTTAGCTTTTTAAATTTGGTTGCCACTAACGAGTTGTCAGCTCTTGTTTTTCAGTGTTTCAAGATACATGTATTACAGTTTATAAACTGACGTCATTCTCTTCAGCTGGCTTGCTATTCCACATAATGTATTCTAGATATTAGATTCAGAATATCACTAGTAATATTGTTTAAATTCAAAGTCCGTATACTAAATGGAGCAAAGACGTAGGAATAAGAAAAAGTTCAATGTATCCGAAAACGTTTTACCATCACTAGCCAGTAATACTAGTACATTCTAAGATTTTACTACCGGTAACCAGAAGAAAATTCTACCAGATAAACAAAGAAACCTTATTTTTGACATATTTTGATTAAGTTTTGATAGTTTTCTAAGCCAAGTTACAGTTCATTGATCACATTGAGATGGACTGTCTTAAGCAACTATCATTGTTTTGGGAGGGGGGGGGGAGAAAAATGTAGTAGTATTATAAATTCTATGTATGATGTGTATCTAGGAAATCATAGCCAAAGATATCCCTTGGACTTACACTTTATAGCGAGCTAGGACCAATGTCTGAGGAGCTAATGTCATAGCCCTAGTGTTGGCGTCCATGTCAGTGTTGGATATGAAGACATAAACCTTAACCTGGGCTACAACTTTTAAACCAAGAGGGGTAGGGCTTGAAACTTCAAACAATGATACCTTGTTAAAGGCGTTTTCATTTGGGATCATGACCTTTGACCTTGTGATCTTGACTTTTAATGTTTGACCTTCTCGTCAAAAACGTCTATAACTTTTGAATCAAGAGTGATTTGGCTGTGAAATTTCCAACATTGATATCATGTGGAAAACCCTTTAATCTGGGATCATGATCTAGGACCTTTTGACCTTGACCTACTTTTCAAAAACTAAAATTTAGCCATAACTTTTGAACCAAATGGGATAGGACTTTGAAATTCACACAGGGATACATTGTAGAAGGAGCTTTCATTTGGGACCATGACCTTTGACCTCATGACGTTGACCTTGGAGTTTGACTTACTTTTCAAAAACTTTAACCTTGACTAGAAGTTTTGAATCAAGAAGGGTAGGGCTTTGAAACTTCACATATGGATACTTTGGTGAAGGCCTTCTTATATGCGACCATGAAATTTGAACTTGTGATCTTGAACTTAAAGTTTGACCTTCATTTCAAAAACTTTAATGGTAGTGTACCAGTTACTGGCTAAGACCAGTTACTGGCTACTACATTATTTCGACTTTTGAAACATAAATTTATGAGATTTTTTCATGTGATTGTGATCCATTTCAAAAAGTTTTACAGGAGTTATGGCTCTTGGACTTTGCTGTCAGCAAGGGCATTTCTGGCACACTGACACATCTAGTTTCATATTTTGATCCAAACTCATTTTTGATTTTTTATTTACCAAAGTGCTATGTGTTTTAAAAGAGAAATTTGTCAGTAGCCCTTGTTACACATGTACCTCAAATACAACTTTTAGTAGCCCAAAAAGATATTTAGTGGCCTTGTGCATTAGGGTAGTGAATTTTGGGAAAGACTTGATACATGACTTGCTTAAACAGTTTATATTTCAGATTGCAATTGTATAATTTGTTACTATTTCAGGTAAAGTCTATATTCTTTGTCCTTATTTCAGGTAGCATCTTTGGTGTTTGTCCATATTCTGGGTATTATTGTTATTATTATTTATTCAGGCAATACAATATACATGTACAATGAAGATAAAAAGAGTAATAAATATTAAATGATAAATATATCACAGTTGTTACATTGACAATTTATGCATTAATAGATGATGGTAAATCACAGTTCTGATATGATTTTAAAAAATCCAAGACGTTTTTAAAACAGATATTAATCACAGATTATACATTGAATTATCACATTTTGAAGATATCACAGATTATATAACAAAAATATCACAGATGGTACTAATACATATACTTTCAAGTTTAATATGACATATATATAGCCTGGGATAACCCATAAAAGCCTAAATACATGGCTTATTTCCAATGAGGTCCCTGTTTCCAATGGGGTCCCTGGCATTTGTATTGTTTGTCCTTATTTCAGGTAGCATCTGAATTGTTTATCTAAATTTCAGGAAGCATTTGTATTGCTTATCAGTATTCTGGATATCATCTGTACTGAATGTTTTATTCAGGTAGCATCTGTAATGTTCATCCTTATTTCAGATAGCATCTGTATCATATGTCCTTATTACAGGGAGCATCTGTAATGCTAATTGTTATTTCAGATAGCATCTGTATCATATGTCCTTGTTTCAGATAGCATCAGTATCATATGTCTATTACAGGGAGCATTTGTAATGTTTGTCCTGTTACAGGTAGCATTTGTATTGTATGTCCTTATTACCGAAAGCATCTGTAATGTTTGTCCTTATTTCAGATAGCATCTATGTTATTTGTCTGTCCTTAATTCAGGCAGCGTCTATATTGTTACCAAAGTTCTTATTCAGGTAGCATTTGTATTGTTCATCCTTACTTCAAATAGCATCTGTAAAGTTTGTCCTTATAACAGATAGTGTATGTATTCTGTGTCCTAATTACAGGTAGCATCGGTACTATTTGCACCTAATTCTCGATTGGCATTGTTGACTCTAGGAATCAGTGTGGGTCTGGTGGTGGATGTGGGATACACAGAGACTGTTGTTGTTCCAGTATCCTTGATTTCATTTTTAGCTCTCAGATTGAAAGATTGGGAGCAAATCCATTTTGTTGTCTGTTTGTCTGTTTCTCTTTGAGTAACTGTAACTTTGCCCCAAACTTATGAATCATAGAAGATAAAATTTAGTATGCTAATAGTAGCCTATATTCAGGCTTATATTGTCTATGTCTCACCATAACGCAATTTTGATTGGGGTGGCATAGTGTTAAGCAAACACCAAGACTTCTCATAGCATACCACTTTTATTATTTTTCCCCCATTCCCATCCCCCGCAAACAAAGTTTGAGGGGGTTTATATAGGAATCGCCCTGTGTGTCTGTCTGTTCATCTGTCTGTCCTTGAATCTTGTCTGGGCCATAACTTTTTCCTTTTACTTTGGAGGGAGATTGTTGTCAATGACCCAAGGGAGTGTCATTACCTTAAACCAAGGTCTTATCTACAAGGTCAAGGTTACAGTACACACACAGCCAGAATATTTTTCTGGGCCATAACTTCTTCCTGTTACTTTGCAGGGAGATCATCTTTTACACATTGGTTGTCCATGGCATAAGGATGTGTCTTCACCTTGAACCAAGGTCATATCTACAAGGTCAAGGTCACAGTGCACACTTAGGCAGAATTATTGTCCATGCCATAACTTCTTCCTGTTACATTGGAAGGAGATTATTTATTTCGCACAATTGTTGTCCATAGCCCAAGGGTGTGTCATGACCTTGAACCAGGGTCATATCTTCAAGGTCACAGTGCACAAAATACTGGAATTCTTGTTCGGGTCATAGCTTCTTCCTAGTAAGTTGGAGGGAGATTATATTTCACACAACTGCTTTCCATGACCCAAGGGTGTGTCATGTCTTTGAAAAAAGGTCATATCTACAAGGTCAGGGTCACACAAGGAATTTAAAGCACTTACAAGAAATAAATATAACTCTTAAGGTGGTAACTATAGTAACTCTTGAAAGAGACTTTGATTCGAATTCATAATTAATATTAGGTTTATAATTAAATTTAAGTTATTGATATCAAAATGTAAACTTGATCAGAATGTAAATTTAACATGATGATACATATATGTAAACTGTAATAAATCCATTACTTGCTTTGTATGTATGAAGTTGTTCCTTGACCTTTGTAAGCTATATGAAAGCATTCCAGTATTAAAAGGACTCTATTCCATGCCATTAGCAGGCAGGGCAATACACAGGTCAGTAATATTACTCTCATTTCAGTTGGTAACATAAAAAGAACATTCTGCTTAATACTGATTTAAAGATAATATGTAATTACTAATGTAAACCATGTGATTGTCATAAATCCAAACCAATACTTCTATGAAATGCCCTGTGCATACTAACTATTCAGTAATCTGTGATGCATATAGTTTGAATATCAAATTCTTAATTTTCTTTTAGTCGAATTGAGGATGTTTTAAAGGAGTCTGATGAAAATAAAGGCATAGTGTCAGGTAAGTAATACTTTATATTATTTTTATTTTTACCTATATAAGAAATGGGTGTACTTTTAAAGATTAGACACACAACATATTAGGGTATTATGGTTGCTATTTACCACATTGATGTGGTTGATACTTCACACAACGTGTGTGTTAATCTGTTATGACATGGATCAAGGACACTGTAAACTCATTTAAAAAAGATTTATAACAGTCCATAAAACTGTATAAAACTGTTATAGATCTGCTTACTTCACACAAGACTATTTATTACTATGACCCAAATTCATATCTCCATGGTCAAGTTCACCATAAATTTATTAGCAAATGCAGTGTGTGATTCATAGCTGTAACATGGATGTGTTTCATTCTTAACACAGTTGTTATCCATGAATCAATGACACAAGAGCGTTTCATAACTATTACTCAAGGTCACATGTCCATGATCAAGGTCACAATGAGCCTTGTTGTAGTTTGTTTCCATGAGGTTAGGAGGTAGTAAATTCTCCAGTCTTCCCATTACAGACTTCTAGTAACGTGGTATTTGTTATTGTTATCCGAATTATATCTTAGTTTTATAATTGCCTATACAACATGTATATCAAGAACAAGTAGTACACATACTTTAGCTGTTCAATTAGATTTGAACCTTAACAGGTTTCTTTGAGGTCCTATCACAGGTTCCACATATGTTGCTGTCGGATGTCTCATCACTGTGTTGCTTTCCGACAGAATTATCTTTCATTAAATTTTTGCAATTGTTAGTTGGATGTTTTGGTATCATCAGTCAAAAGAAGCACACTGTATACTGAAATAGTGCTCAGAGTTTTATTTTTTAGCCTTCAGAATTCCCTTACCCCGGTATTTTTGAATTAGAAATTCTAATTCTGTAGGAAATCAACCACAAATTCACAGATGTGGTCATGTAATCCTAAAATACCTCCATTTGACTGGATATCAATGATCTGTGAAATGTATGTAGGTTTATTACCAGAAGCCAACAAGAGTGGCAGTGACACTATTTGCATTGGTGACTATATAAGTATTGGTTTCCCCACAGAATCACTACTCTTATCCAGTAGGAAAGTTTATCACTATGTAAATATTTTCATGTGTTTTTTTTTTTCCCATTTTAAATATAAGTATATATACTAAAATCTTTGTACTATTGTATATTTTGTCAAAAGTAATTATAGTGAAATTCTTCTACAGAGCTTTCATTTGATACCATGACTTTTGTCCTTGACTTTGGACTTTGACTAACTTTTTAAAAACTTTAACCTGGGCTATATCTTTTCAAATATTAGAGATAGCGTTCCTCTCGTCAGTTTTTGAAATAACAAATTGCTTGACAAATAACCTGTTTAATAGAAACATCCCATACGGCAAACTTTGTTATATTCTAACAACTCTTGTTCTAGACCCATATTTAAAATGTTCACATTATTAATTAAGTTGATAGTTAAACAGACCAATACATAATACATCAATTATACTTTATATTGCAGTTTTACAATGTTACAGTGTCTTTTCAGAGTATTAGTCTGGGGTTTTTTTTTCAGAGTTCTTGGGTGAAAATATTACTGAAGATATTAAAGGTAATGACATGGGTTATTTACTTGAAGGCATTAGTTTCGACTGTTGATGGAGTGTAGTCATTTGTCATTAGAAATAACTCCTTGTATTGAGTGTGACATGACTACAAGCATACCTCTTTGTAATATCATAATGATATTGACATCACTGGGAAATATTCATTCAATCTTTTAAAGAATTTAGCCTTTACTCAGTCCCCCATATATCTTTTTCTTTTAAATGCGGAGCTGTAACGTTGGATGGGCAAATTGATTAATGTTCCCTCCAATTTTATTACGTCGTAATGTATTTTGACGCCATTTTGATCGATTTGGAGGGAATGTTTATGATTTTGCCGTCCATTGTTATATCTTAGCAGTTAAAGGTAAAAGCTCTATCGTCATTTGATAATATGATGAAAATAAATCATAAATATCTTAATAAGTATGAGTTCAATGTAAAGTATTTTTGTACATGTATTGATTTTTTTTTCTAGACTACTAAAATTTGTTCTAGACTCCTTAATTACAAAGTGATTTTTATGTCAGCATAGCAAACTGTTTTTATTTTTGTAAAATATGTTAACACTTTTACAGTTCGCTGTTGTTTTGTTACGACCACGGTTCGTGCCAAAAAGATCCATGCAGTGACTTTACGGGGGGAGGATCCATCAGTGGTATGTTGTAAAATTTGCAGTTATATTTCCAGAAAGGTGTTTTTAATCTACAGTTCTACATTATATATTGGTCATTTTAAACAGAAATATTCAATTATTGAATTAAGGTTTAGAGATAGCATTGAATTGTTTATGCTGTTATAAATTCCAGATGTCTATGAATAAATAGTTTTTCTAACAGTATTATGCAATATGTCCCATGCAGTAGAAAGGGTTTTTACACTATTTTAAGAGTACAGTGTTTATGACAATAGCAATATCTATGATAATATTTGAAATCAGTGCAAACAAAGGAGGAGTATCATTTAAATTAGTTACATATTTAATTTGATGAAAATAGATTTAAAAAGCATGTTTATAGTATTCATTTAACAAAATTTTTTAAAGAGTAAAGTGTTACATCAGAATTATAGAGCACTTTTATTAACAGCTACCATCGCCACCTCCTGGTGTTGATTATCCACTCAGTGATGGTAGAGTACTCAAAGTTACAGGAAATGTCAGGTTCGTTTGTTTTCTTCTTTGTTCCCTTCCCTTTCAGCTTGCCTACCCGGTACTTCTGCCTCCCTGAGTACCATGTCACTAATTGTAGATGATTAGGATGTGGTAAGGGATAATCTGCTTCTCTGTTCTAATACTAAACAAGGGCTCTCCTGAGGCCTTTATAGAGATTCATGGGCAGTGCAACATTCAGATATGGAGACTAGTTGACAAAGCCTCAGGAAGGCCATTAGTTCTGTTCCAATACTAAGCTAGGGCTCTTCTGAGACCTTCACTGAGATTCATGAACAGTGCACCATTGAGATGTGATGACTAGTTGACAAAGCCTCAGGAAGACCATTATTTCTGTTCCAATACTAAGCTAGGGCTCTTCTGAGACCTTCATTGAGATCCATAAGCAGTGCACCATTGAGATGTGATGATTAGTTGACAAAGCCTCAGGAAGACCATTAGTTCTTTTGAAATTGTATGTCTGTTTTGAATGGTGTGTTAACTTATTCCAATCATTTTTAACTTATGCTATATATCAGTTTTTGTGCCTCGTATATTTATTTCACTAATACGCCATTTTAGGGAACATAGTTGTGAAGTTTTGTTTGAAGAAGACAATGAAGAAATATCTTTACCAACCATGATACTAGATGCCATTGTTAAGGTATGGTGGATAATTTCTTGTTTGAAAGCATGCCAATCTACTAGTAAAGTTGCTGAAAGTAAGGCTGAATTGAAAATGTAACTTCTTATTTCAATAGTGATTATGAAATCTCTTGGATGCTTATTTCTGTATGTCTGTCTTAAGAGGGCATGTTATGTTATGGTGCTGTCAGTCTGTCCAACAAGGCTCTTTAGTTTTTATGCCCCTCCATATATGGCTGGGGGCATATAGTGTTGCACCCTGTCATTTAGTCATTCTGTCATTCCGAAACCTTGTCATCGCAACTCCTCCCAAACTGTTCATCAGAATTTCACCAACTTCACATGTAGGTAGGGCATTATATGTACGTGCATGAAGGGAGGCAACTCTGCTCAGAAATTTTTTCAGGAATTATGGGACTTTGAAATTAGAAAATATGCATTGCATATGGCTGAACCTTGTTTGAATTTTCAAATATTAGTTCTGGGGCAATCATATTTCAATACCTTAGCTGCAAGAGGGGGCATCCGTGTCACACCGACACATTAAAATTCTAGTTTAGATTTTTATCAGTCTTGCTTTAAGTGAAATCAGGTGTGTGACTTCCCTATGATAGAATATCAGTTCTTTGTGACTTTCATAAATTGATATGTATATCTGTGAAATACTTTGTTTTAGTTGGTTCCAGTTTTTAGCTTGCTGGAACGAAAGGCTGGAGAGCCATTGTCATACCCCTGGCATTGTCATCAGCATTATCATCTGTAGACAAAAAATTGAACCTTGTCATCTCTTGGAAACAGCAACAGATTGGACTTACATACTTTATATGTGTATTTCTTGTGACAAGACTTTCAATGAGTACCAAAAGTTTTGAGCATGTGACCGTGACCTTGAATTTTGACCTAAATGTACTTTTAAAAAGCTTTAACCTTGGCCATGATATGTGAACAGCAAGAGATAAGGGTTCCATACTATATATGTGCATGCCTTGTGTCAAGACCTCTCATTCGGTACCAAAATTTCAGACTCTGACCTTGACGCTGAAGTTTGACCTGCTTACAAAAAAACTTTTGCAACTTGCAAGCTTTGTTGTCTTCTGTGAACTCTTGTCATGGTTTTATTATAAAATGAGGCACATAAGTTTATCTTACAACTACAATTAGTAATTGTTTTTCTTTGTATTTATATATTATGGTTTATGGAATGTAAATTCATAGGTTCAAACAATCACACAAGTCACCAAAACCTGAATCCCTACAAAGCAAATGCATCTCAAAATGTGTAATTTGTCCCATTGACTTCAGAAGAAAATAAGATAATACAGAGGTATTATATTTTCATACAGTGTCCCATTGACATGAGGAAGGAGTTGGCAGAGAATATAGTCATAATTGGTGGCACATCAATGCTACCTGGCTTTCATCACAGAATCTGTGTGGAGCTGTACCACCATCTCCGGCAACCCAAGTATCAAGAGCAACTCTCCTTAAAACTCTTTAAATTCCACAAACTTCCAGGAAAAGAGAACTACATTGGATGGCTTGGAGGTAAGTACAGAGACAAATTATACAGTGGACCATAAATTTAAGGACAAGATCATTCTGTCATTACTTCATGTTTCCATCACAGTTTCTTTGAAGCTTTTTTCACATCCTAGGAAAAGCTTTAGCATTTTAACATATATATATTTGTTGGAAATCTTCTGATATGGTCATAGTCAATGGTTAATTGTCTGTGCTGTGCTGCTAAAGGCAGACTTGCATTAAAAAGTGCTTACCAAGTTCATTTATACATCAGTGTATGACAGGTTCAGAGTTAACCAATACCAGACACTTCTTGCGATGTTGGATGAACATATGACATCTGTCTGGTACATTGAACCTAAATTCAGCTCAATCAGAATTTTTAGAATTAATCTAGAGGGATGTCTTGATAAGATGTCATGCTGATGCTTACATAGTTTCAAATATATTACAGTACATAGAAAAACCCGTTTTAAAGAATTTTAGGAAAACATTCAAGGAAATATATATCCAGAAAATGGGAAACTCACATATATGCTGTCTGTATTGTGAAAAGAACAAACTGACCAAATCAAGACCCTTAGAAAACCAAAGTGTATGGTATGAAGATTTGAAAGTGAAACAAATTTAGATCATATGAAAAATACATGCATATCCAAAGAAGGGGACCATGGCTATGAGACATTTATAACTTGCTATATTTATTTCAGGAGCTCTACTTGGTGCATTAGAGACTTTGGCTAGTAGGTCAGTGAGTCGTGATGCCTATCTTTCATCTGGCAAGCTGCCAGATTGGTGCTGTGTAGCAGAAGATGGGTCAGGGGACCATGAAGACAAGTCACCTTTAACTAGAACAATATAATCTGATATAACATGAGGGATGGTGCAATATTCTATACTGCTTATCACATGATGCTATACACAAACAGGAAGTGGCATAAACTACGAGAAGTCCTGCTTTTTAAGAGGAGAATCTCAAGTCTTACAAGCTTACATTCTTTCCACTTCTCGTATAAACAAGGGATGTGTCTGTTATGCTGGATATATTTAATGTAGACATTTCACAAATGTAAGAGAGACAGACTTTGTTTTATTTAAAGTCATTGAAATTTTTAATAATTGAAATATAAGAAATTGAACAGAAATAAGTTTCTATATGTTTTGAGCCAGCTTAGCTCATTTGATAGCGTCTTTGGCTCATGGCTGAGTGATCCTTAGACAATTACATCCAAAGATCCCTCTCTGCTTTGAATAATTCCATTTAATGGGTCAAATTGCCTGTGGAATGTGTCACCACATAAGGGAAATAATCTTGATGCGACATACAGCATGGAAAAACAAAACTTTTTGCATCAAGTCAAAATTTTTCCTTTTACATGTTGATGGCATCTGCCCATTGCATTGCACCGACATTTATTCCTATGCAACTGTCCTACCAGAGGCATAGTTAGCATGTTTATGTGTCAGTTCAACTTTGACATGGCACCTAGGTTTTTACTCATCCAAAAGACAAGATACCATCAGACTGATTCATGACCGGGACATCTCAGCCTTCAGCCAAGCAGGCCACCAACTGATCTTCACCAGCTTAAATATTTGCGCGTTGTAAATCTATTTATGTGAGGTCATTACATGTACATATCTATTAAATTTATTCAATTGAGTTCAATGTGTTTACATTTACATTAGTTCATGAAAGGGCCCTGGAATTTGGATATATGGTAGATTTACTTATACACAGAACTTTGAAGAATTAGCAGATTATATCAGTCTGACAAAGTATCAAACTGTCCATTTATTTAAGTATCCATCAAAGTATCAACCTGTCCTATGTATATGTATGTCAAAGTCTATTTGTTATCCCCTTGTAACGACGTTGCAGAGGGGATATAGTAATGGTACAGTTTGTGTGTTGGTGTGTGCGTGCGGCATGACTGTGACAAAACCTTGTAGACACTCTACAGGTCACAGTTTTGGCCCCATTAGGTCCATTAGGATACCTCACTTGTAGCTTTAGTATAAGGAGAGGAAAATCCCTATTGATTTTGAGTCAAAGAATAAGGTCACTACAGGTCATCATAGAAAAACCTTGTAGACACTCTAGAGGCCTCAATTTTAGCCCTATTGTGTTCGTACTTCACATAGCTGTAGTATAATGAGGGGAAGATCCCTATTGATTTTGGGGTCAAAGGTCAAGGTCAGTTTAGTACAATGGATTTTACTGCCAGGCAAGGAGATGCCATGTTTGGCATTGCCATTGTTTAACCATCAAGCAGATAGAATACATAATGCACAGCATAAGGTAAATGACAAATGTATGCTATTTCATATAGAGAGATTATACATTAAATCTAACTAAAATGCTTTAGTTGAATGATTCAATTTCTCTAACTTTGATTATATTTTGGTACATTAAAAATCATTTGTACTACAAGTTGCCAGACTGCCTCCATGTGCCTTTCTTTGAACTTATTATGAAGGTCTAGTGGATTTTGATCTAAAGACCTGTACAAAAGTTCGTAAAACTTTCAACTGGACGTGCATGTAAACATGATTACATGCCTAGACTGGACACTGTTGTATAGCTTAAGAGTCATGTCTTTGTAAATTTTGGTTCTCGGATTTATTTGGCATGTCAATACATACCATGCTATATTAAAACTTCAAGTCATACTATCAACCATAGAGATGCAGATGTCGTGACATGAGACTCTAAAAGGGTTATATATCCATATCAAGAAACCCTTCCAAAAAAAATATTTGTTATATGGCCAGGTTCTAGAGGTAACCTCCTCGACTGCATAACCTCATCTACCAGTAAATCCCTTGGATTCTTGGATGGAATATCGGGGTTAACCACCCACAGCTCGAGGCATTGGCATGCAAATCATTAGTAAGACCACAACTTGAATATGCTTCCTTCGTATGGGACTCACCAGCCCTTATATATTGGTAAAATTGAACTGGTCCATTGAAGGGCTGCTCGGTAGGTTTGCCTTGATTATTCTCCCTATTCTAACATTACATCTATGCTAGATTCCATGGGATGGAAGCCATTGGAACAATGAAGAAGTGATGCTAGGCTTGTGATGTTGTTCACAATAATTCATGACATGGTTGCCATCATGACTGACCAACTTGTACGACCAACATGACTGATGAGACAGATTCCATGACCTTTAGACAAATACATACCACCAAAAATGTGCTTAAATATTCATTCTTTCTGTTAACCATTGTACAGTGGGATTGACTACCCGACAGTGTTGTCTCACTCACTGATATTTACCTCTTCAATTCAGCAGCGAGTAAAGTACACCATATGAAACTGAAAGTAAAATTTATGCTTTCATCCCTTTATGGTATATACTTGCTTCTAATCTTATCCCATAACCATTAAACTCACTATCCTCTTTTCATGTCTTTTTTAAATTCCTCTTTCTACCTTACCTTTATCCATTTTACTTTTTAACAGCATCGCTCACCTACTTAGAGTTCTCCACTTGGAGGGCGAGTAGTATTGATAGATAGAAAGGGTTTCCTCAGTATTTATATGGCATATATACTTGTATGCAAAACATTTCAGATTGAGGTAAAGATTTAATTACCAATACCAAAATATGACTGTCACTTAAATAAGCAGGGTATTACAAGTCATTATAATCCTGCAGTGTAGTAAATTTCTATGTGTTATTCTTAATTATCTTTTGAATTGGAAATTTGTTTTTGGTTGCCTCTGTGCTTCGATGAAAAGGCATTTACTGTCGTATGAACAACAAACATACCATTAATACAATTATACATCCATGGCTCATTGAATTATGCCAAATGAAAAACAAAAATTAACATGATTCTTTTATTTTTCTGTATGTTATGAGAACCAAACTTGAATGTCGAGACAACAATAATGCATCTGTACAAAGGTTTGAATCAAAATAAAGACATAAATATAAACAGAGAAACAAGTCCATCTCTGTAGTAAATAATCAACATACACATGTGCAACAATATAGCAAAATTTAAGAGTGTGTATAGCACTTCTTGACATGGAGCAAATAATGAATGCATGTAACATCTGTAATGAGTTTACATTATTGCAAGGTCTTTGTAGTAAGTTTTCATTATTGCCATGTCTCTATTAAGCTTATAAGCAAATCAGTTTATTCAAGCACATAAAAACCCATTGTCACCATAGCATCAAAAGAAGATTTGTAGTTACAAGTTATTTAGAATGAATTCATATACATGTACATGTATCTCATAAATAGCCAAAAACATTGGATCAATATAGCTTCAATCACTCTGTCAATCATTCTGTTTCTAGTGGCATCATTATACATGGTGTCCAGTAACACCATTCACGGCCCATTTCTGGGTACAACCTGAGACCAAGAACTTGACTTGAAATCTATCACTCAATATTCAAACTTGCATAATATGAAGCATTTTCTTTTACACTTCAATATTGAAATAGGATTCATTAGAATGCTGAACGCTGGTATCATTTGATATTCATGTAATCGGAAATACTCATAATCCTTGGTTTTATCTATGATTCATCGATATATTTGGTGGTTATATATTTTGGCATAGTCCATTAAGAATGCATATACATGGTAGTGTTAAATTCATGATCAAGATTCAATCAAACATTTTATCAAATTCCTATATGTCAAATACATAATTATTATAACACATTTTAATATTTTAAAGGTGTTTTTGAAAAAGAAAATGACATTGTACAAGTTCTGCAATGATAATTATCTTCACAGAGTTAACTCAGTCACTACAAAACAACACTATCAGATTATCATAGATGTTGAAAATCTCAAAATTAATTTGTAACTGAAATATAGTAAAAACGCTCTAAAGTATACCATACAATTAACTTATATATGATCCAATGTTGTAAATCCCAAAGGAAAATGTGGTTCAGTAATACTTTGTGATTTTCTGAAAAGCTCTGGCATCTATGAGTGTAAGAATCTTTATACACTTTGTGAAACTATTCTTGCACAGGTCTATAAGACCTTAAGATCCTATCTCAAAAATGGATTTAAGAAAATCATACTCATGCATAAAATTTCGATCTCAACTGGTCATGTCTTGTATCTTTGAAAATCTAGTTTAGGCATTTATCCCTCTGAAGGGGATGTGAAGAATCATCATACACTGGAAATGCTGAAGTACTAATATGTAAAGAATAAAGACTAGTGGACCTTCATGACTGACACAAGTAAAAGATGGAATAAGCTCCAAAAACAGTAAATAGAGAACATGTGTAATTAAAGGTAAATTTATGCAAAAATAGCCCAAGAGTAAAAACAATTCCAAGAGAATGTAAATCTAAGAGGTGAAAATAAATGCATTCCTTTTTCCAGGGTTCTAGCTTGATGAACTGGAACCCATATCCTACATGCATAATTAAATCCTGTCTCTGAAAAATAATACTTTTTCAATAGTATTAGATTACTACAAAATAAAAGAATATGAGAAGCTGTCCAGAGTACTGCATATCACTTCCTTCAACTGGACCACAGAGTGATGGACCACAACCAAATCACATACACAACCAGACCACCTCTTGCCTGACAGAGACCATAGATATGAAGTGTTACGTAGGAGCGCAGTCTAATGATAATTCACAGATCATAAGTGAAGGACACAGTATAGTAATGGCTGGTCTGGATCTTAAGCCCTAATAACTGATATTTATTCCTATGATATATAAGTTTGTACAAAAGCAAATGAAAGAGCTAAGATTAATATTGCCACATACAAGGTATCACAGAATTTTCGATATAATGCAGGTTTTGTATAAGACCTAATACAGCGCCAACAAGAAATCATAAAAGACCAGATAAAAAGAGCCAATAAGAAATCACAGCAAGATACCTGAAATGTTTATCACTACCGAAGGCATCACTTACTCTTCATTAAAACCAACACAGTTATGTAATGAATAAGAGAGAGTGCATTCTAACACACAAGATGAGGCTATTATCATGTGATTATAATGTCTCCCAAGCAGAGTTAGCAGTTATATTTCCTGGTGACTCTCTATCATTCACAGTACAGGAGTTACCATCATTCACAGTTCGGGACTTACCATCATTTTATCAAAAACAAAGAAGTCGATGGTGACTTTTGATTAATTTCTCCAATCTTCATTCCAGAAAAACTTGTGTTTCTTTATCACTCAAGGATTTTTGAGTTATAATTTTTTAAACATAACATTAATCAAAATTCTCTTTAAGCCTCAATGTGACACCCTCCCCCCCCCCCCCCCCCCATTTTGATCACTCCAAAATATAATGGACATCCCATCAATCTGTTAATGAAAACAATTTTGCACATCTAGATATATAGGGCTACTACATGCAGAGTACAGAGTTCTGGTTACTGATAACTATTACACATATTGTTAATGTAGGTTCAAGAAAGAAGAATGCTGTAAGAACTGAACAAAAAAGTTTGTTTTGGAAACTCAAGTTTTACTGACATGACATTTGGGAGGGGGCATTCCTGTTTTATTTTCTTGCTTATATTACTTAGTAATATAGGAAATCAAACAACAATAGGCAATAACCAAGACAGGTGCAAATGAATAACACCAAAAAAGTGCAGTCAAGCTTTCCTTACTTTCAACTTAATTTCATAAACATAGGGTTTTTACCATAAGTTGCTACATGTCAAGAAAAAATGATGAGTATCAAAATGATTTGATATATGAAAATGAGTGAAGTTCAGAATGAATTATTTTCAAGATTACAGAAATACTATAAACGTATAGTAGAATTTTGTTGTGTAAAATTACTTAACAGTATTGAAACACAGAGCCTCAGTAAACATCTTCCCTTCTTAATCATACATATACAATCACTCCCCAAAATTCATAATGCTATGGAACACATGGATCAATCAAATATTTGACAAAGTGGTTGTGGCGAAATAAATAATGGTTACCATAAATATCAATGGCCTTTTGCAGAAAAACACTTATAACTTGTATATTATTTCTTAAAGTTCATCAATTACCTGTACATTTTTCACAAATGACCTTGTACATGGACTATAAACTTGAACAAATTCTTACAATAAATGTATTCACAATAGAAACAACACCTATGCCTTGCAAAATGATCATACATGTATCAATGGAATGTACCAGAAATGATGACCTGAATTACAGTTTGCTAGCAACTCACCGACTTCCTTACATACAAATTTCTACTTTTCACACTGCATGAAAATTCAGTGAAACCAAAGTATCTTCAGTAAGGTAAAGTACCGCCCCTTAAGGTTGTAACTTCTTAAATCTACACAAAGTCTAAGTATCAAATAAGTGTGGACTACACCCAAATCAGTAGAACTTTAATACTTGATAAGTTCAACAGAAAATCTGTTATCTTCTTTGTACAAAATAGCACAATCAAATGATGAGTAAGGTCACACAAGATACCTGAGAAACCTACCTTTTTAAAGAATGCTCACATTATGTATTTCATTAAATATACATGTAGATGTAAAGTAAAACATAGGTTAAACACAAGAGGCTCCACTTCATCTGAAGGTTAGGTTACCAGTGTCAGGGTTAATGGTCTGATTGAGAGACCTTATGGACTGTCAAATCCAATGATAAAACTTCTTGGGGTTTCAACAATGAGCTCATATCTTCACTATGTAATTCTTCAATGTACAAGCATTTCACTTGGAAAAGCCTGCAGACCATAGTATAAAAAAAATCAACAGCGTATCTTTCGGAAGATTCTAGAGGGAATGAATATGCGCTGAAAAGTACCAACAGAAAACATGTACATGTACATGTTACTGCTCTACTGTACAAATATGTACAGACAACATCAATAATTACCCTTCCACAATACATGGCAGTGCTACAGCACTGGTTCTATGTGAAAATGTTGAGATATGGTTATGCTTGGTCCACAAATATAATGAGATTTAGTGTATAGTTTAAAAGGTCTCAAAGTATCAAAAGAAATAATGTTGCTTTTTAACCTACAGATTACTATGTCTGTAACGGACTGTGAACATGAAGTGGGTACAGTGTAAACATTAAAGACCTTAAAATATTTATGTTGTGAAAAATAAGGACCCCATATGCATTATTGGGTCTTTCCTTAATAAAGAGTTATATGCCCTTTCAATCTACTTCTATGGAAATTATCACAATGCGCATAATGTCTGATACATAACTAAATGGGAAATAATGTTGCATTGCAAAAATCACAAATATCATTTAAGAAACTTCACTGGAGCACTGTGAAAGAAATGAATTGTAGAAATTACGTACAACTGATGCAGTCCAATTTACTATATACATATAATTGAGGTAAATATATTTACACTTAAACATACACCAAACAAGCATGTATAGGAGTTAAAAAGCATGTAAAACTTAACATTTTTTTTTAAATTACTTATAATAATTCCATTTTTTTTATAACATAATTGTTATATCAATGCATGCATTTCCAATTTAATATTGTACAATCTCACCTGTGTTGAGCAAAAGTCATAGTAATAATGACAAACAACTCTCGATAACATGAACTCGAAGGGTTCATGCAAAACAGTTGAAGTTTAGCAGACTTCATGTTTGGGATACATATGCATTTATCAACATAAGCACTGCAATTTTGTAAATTAGTTCCAGCTAACGAGAAATGTATTAGGGATTACAGTCATCTTAACAATGAATTTTCTATGCATTCATTAGAGAGGTATAATCATAGTACATTCATAATGATATCTATGCATGCATTATAAATCCATTCTGAATGAATGCAGTGTTTGTAATGTCCTTGTCTTTACTAAATCAGTATCAACAAGACAATTAAAGTCACATGATCACAAATATCTATTCACTGAACATGAGTAAGTCTACATTTATCTACATAGATTGATTGTACAGATTTTTCAAACTGCAGCAAGAAAACACTGGCATACCCTTTACCTAAAACACAACAATATGCAAAAGCATAAACACAGAGCAGATCCATTTCACTCTATCAGAGGAGGTTAGAAGTATTTGGCAGACTGGTTTTCTTGATAGGGTGCTGACAATTAACTGGAATCTTGAATCTGTGCTGGCCCTACAATTATGAAATACTTTTAAAACATACTACCTAAAGTTCTGTCTAAATTCTATAGGGTGAATCATAACAGTTTTGTTGTATATGTACACTACATACAAAACTTTTAAAATCTAAAATTCTGATTAATGAAATAATGCTCGGAAGCATTTAAACAAACTAGAGCATGTCTGTAAAATATATGCCTCCCCTGTGGGCTTATTTCACAGCGGCAACAAAGCTTTCCTAACTAAACCAAACAACAGTGGAGTATCTCTTAATGTGGCTTTGACTTTGACAGAAGCATTTCCTCACGTCACCTTGACTTTTGATAAGTTGAAAGACAGGATTACAAAAGCAGTATGTGCTAAAACAATATAAAAAACAACCTGTATTTGTAAAATATAAATGCCCCTGGTGGCAACTTTGTCAGTATAAGCTGATATCCTAAAACTAGGTCAAATCAAAGGTCAAGATCACAAGGTTAAAATTACAGTATCAACAGAAAGGTTTTATCACAAGGAATACACATGTGAAATGTGAAAGCCCTATCAATATTCAAAAGATATATCCACTGTTAAAGTTTGTGAAATGTAGGTCAAAGGTCACGGTTAACGTAATAAGATTAAAAAAATTACTGTATCGATGGAAAAGTCTTGTCACATGAATATGCATGTGAAATATGAAAGCCATACTTCTTACAATTCAAAACTTATGACCAATGTTTAAGTTTTTGAAATGTAGGTCAAAGGTCATGGTCATGGACACAAGGTAAAAAATTATTGTACAGACAGAAAGGTCTTGTCACAAGAAATACACATGTAAAATATAAAAGCCCTACCTCTTACAACTCAAAAGTAACAACCAATGTTAACACTTTTTAAACATAGGTCAAAGGTCACAGTCAAGGCCTTGAGGTCAAAGTTATTGTACTGATAAAAAAAGTTTTGTCACAAGGAATACGCATGTTATAAATATGAAAGCCTTATCTCTAACAGCTGAAAATTTATGTGGAATGTGAATGTTTTAGCCACAGACAGGTCAGAAACTAGATGCCCCTGAACAGATTCTAACAGACAATATATCTGGCCCTTAAGTTTAACAGAACACAAGAGCAACGCTTAAGTTGTAAAATATAACCTATTTAATTTCAAGATAGCAACTTTCTATAAGGGCCAAAATAACACTTATTAATGGGCAATTACACTTACTAATATACTTTAAACTTACCTGCATTGGATGTACAAAACAATAGGCACTGTCCTCATGTCCTAAGGAGTACTTGTGTTAAGTTTGAAGGTCCTAGTCCAAACATTTCAATATCGTGTTTACAAGGTTTATCAACAATGTTTCCTAATTTGACCTTTGACCCTTGACCTTGGAAAATAATAGGCATTGTCCTCTCAGCATCAGTAGTATGTGTACCTAGTTTGACAGTCCTAGCCCAAACGGTTAGGTCTGTATCACATTTAATGGCTCAGTGGAGGTCTGTATCACATTTAATGGCTCAGTGGACAGACAAAGGCACAGACAGGCATAGGCCTTGTGCCATACTATTATTTGTCCATCTGACAGACATATAAAAATTAAAATTTACCTTGTGATGGTATTTGTGGAATGTTTGTAGCCTGTGTGACACTAACCAACATTGCATCAAGTTCTCGTTCAAAGTCATCAGGGGTAGATAAATTGTCTGTAAAATACAATCCACATATATGCACACAAAAGCATTCTACACAAATAAACAATATACATAACAAAGAAAAAGAAATATTGTAACATAAATATCAATATGAGAAACACGTACATAGAATTATATGCCTGTCCCTTAATTTCAGGGTAGCAAATTATACATGCATGTACTGTATAGTTGTTTAATTTCACGGGGTAAAAATTTTGCGTTTTCAAGATCAGAGCTTATTCAAGGGTATAAATTTTTGCATTTCACATGCCTCATGGTTTGTGTCTGCCATGAACAAACTTTCCGTGGACAGGGAAATGATTAAAAAGCATTACTCTCGCTGGACTGTAAATAGCCTATGGTACCAATTAAACATAATTACCCCAAGTATTGTGTCAGATGGAATAACTGTGTGTTTACTGGTGTAATGTACATGTGATCTACTAATACATTTGGAAATCTAATGTTAACTTTGTCTCTTTTTTGTCTTTCTTTTGTAAAATATTAAAATATAATGCGTTTTGTAATAAACAGTTTTGATATGTATACATCCTGTGCACTGACATACTTTAATTTTTCGTCAAACAATTTTTTTTTCAGGGGGTGTTGGGGTATAAAATTTCACGGGGTATTTGATTTTGCGGTATTTTATTTGACCGCAAATATAACGAAATTAAATCCCCCACGAATAAAAACAACTATACAGTAGGGTAATAACTCTTGTCAAATTAGATCTCACATAAAATCCATAGACATAAATGTGTGGAAAACAATTTGATCTACTTTTAGCCTAAAAGTAGATTTCGGCGCACCCATCCAAATAACCTGTGATTTGAACATGTATTTAGGATAAAGTGTATGTGTTGTACTTGTTATGGTGTATGATTCATGATTCATAATGAATGTGTCTATGAAACATGAAACTCTTGTCTCATATATTATGAGAGAAATCTGCTTTCTTAATCAAATTATTATTATGAGGTCAAAGTTCAAGATCAAGGTCATTCGGTCAAAGAACTTGGTATCAAAATATAAAACTTGTTATGGTGAATGTGTGTGAAATGTGAAAGCCCTATTGCAGCTTTGCTTATACTGTAATAGGAATCAACTTACAGGACTTTTTAACCAAGGTATTACTGCAAGGTCAAAGTTCATGTTCAAGGTCATTAAGTCAAATATCTTGGTATCAAAATGTTGTACTTATTATGGTGAATGTGTGTGCGTGTGAAATATGAAAACCTTATCATGTACTGTAATAGAAATCTACTTACAAAACTTCTTAATCAAGTTATCATTACAAGGGCAAAGCTCAAGTTTAAGGTCACTCAATCTAGTATCTTGGTATCATAATGTAGTACTTTTTATAGTGAATGTGTGTGTAAAGTATGAAAGCTCTAACCCTTATACTGTAAGAGAAATCTGCTTACAGAACTTCCTAACTGGATGGACAGATGGACAAGGTGATTCCTATATACTCCCCTCCCCCCACCCCATACTTCATTTGCAGGGGTATAAAAACTCTGGAAAACTGTTCCACCAACTTTCAGCTGTGAAGTATTTCATATTACACTATTCAAGCTGATGAACCTGTACTTTGAGACAAAGATACATTTCAGGGCAATATTTGAATCCGTTACAGAACAAGAGTATCAGTAAAACTGATGTATGTTCCCTGAATGCCAGTTATGATGCAGGAAATTGACGACTCAATTCATATACAAAAAAATCAGTAAAACTGATAGATGCTCCAAGAAGCACAGCAATAATGAAAGAAATGAAGTATATAGAAAATCGCTGTATTAATGACAATATCAAATCTCAATGTATCATATGGATATCCAATTGAGTCAACTGTAGAACAACGGTATCTTAAACTAAAATGAGTAAGTTTGACCTTGATTAGTTATGAAATAAAACTTTTTATCATGAACATGACCTTTCAGAAATGACCTTAAATGATCTATGTCCAAAAGCTATTAACCTTAATAACATTTTGGTGAAGTATGACCAAATTCTGATGAAAGGTGTAGGAGATATAAGTACATATATTTCATAGTATTTTTAAAAGTCATAGTTAATGTGACCTTGACTTTCAGAAATGACCTTGAGTGACCTTTATCCAAAAAGTCCATAACCTAAAGAACATTTTGGTGAAGTATGATCAAATTCTGATGAAAGGTGTAGGAGATATAAGTACTTCATGTTACTTAGTCATAGTTAATAAGTGACTCTGACCTTTCAGAAATGACCTTGAATGACCTTTGTCCAAAAGCCTTTAACCTAAATAATATTTTGTTGAAGTATGATCAAATTCTGATGAAAGATGTAGAAGATATATGTACTTCATGATATTGTAAGCCATAGTTATTAAGGTAACTTAACCTTTCAGAAATATTCTTGAGTGACCTTTGTCTAAAAGTCCTTAACCTAAAGAACATTTTGGTGAAGTATGATCAAATTCTGATGAAAGATATAGGAGATATAAGTACTTCATGTTACTTTAAGTCATAGTTAAAAAGTGACCTTGACCTTTCAAAAATGACCTTGAGTGACCTTTGTCCTTAAGCCCTTAACTTAAATAATATTCTGTTTAAGTCTGATCAAATTCTGATGAAAGGTGTAGGAGATATACGTACTTCATGTTATTTTAATTCATAGTTATTGAGTGATCTTGACCTTTCAGAAATGACCTTAAGCCTTTGTCTAAAAGTCCTTAACCTAAAGAACATTTTGGTGAAGTATAATCAAATTCTGATGAAAGGTAAAGGAGATATGAGCTCGGATGGACGGACGGTACGATGGACAGATACATAGACACAACAGTGACTATATGCTCCCCAAAAAGTATTCAGGGAGCATAAAAAAGTCTGTAAAACTGTTTGACCTTCTTTAAGCCATAAAGTGCATCATAGTGTACCAACTGGGCTGAGATGCAAACTCACTCATACAATTGGTTGGGAGAAATATCGTCACCAAATTTCAACAATGTACATGGATGAGTTACAGAAAAATATCTGGAATACATGACCATGAATGGACAGCCAGTGCAATAACATAACAGTATAAAAGCACTTTCCAGGACTGAGTGAAAAAATTTAGTTCCCTGTATCAAAGATGTAATTATTACATGGTAAGCTTCAGTGTCACTGACAGTGGTTTTTTGTTTTTGGTATCAAATAAGGAGGTGTTATTTGTAAAGAGACAAGAATATTAAATCTTACCATATGCTAAACTTGGGGTCTGGCACTTGTCAGATTCTATGCTATCCAATGCACTGGCTATTTCTTGAGTCATCCCATTTAAAGTCATTGATGTTTGAAAGTTTGGATTTGTCCTGACTTCCTCCTGTCCACTGCATAAATTAGGGGATAATGTAGGATTAACATGGGTCCATTGCTCTGTATCATAGGTTCCCACTCCTGAGTCATCATTCCTTGAATTGTTCTTATTCAATAAACTTTCACTAGTTACCACACTTATTTCCATACTGTTTACATCACCATACACCTGAGTATCACACAGACTATTTGATTGGTCTGTTTTACAACATGACTTATCATTATGTTCTAACTGGTCATTTCTCAAATTAGACTGGTCACAAATTTCCATATTGGTTTCAAATTCTTCAACCGATTTTCTTTTTGCAGCATAATCTGACGTGCGGTTGATTTCAGTATTGCACTTCGAAAGTTCAGATGAAATGGCCAAGCCACCATGAGCATTATGTAAAACAGAATCTAAATCTGACTTCATGTTTGAAGAAGCAGTATTACCAGATTCTGTAGTATTTTCTTCTCTCAATTCCTTCTCCCCATTCATTTCATTTACTGTATTTGTTTGACTAAGTAATAACTGAAACTGACCAACATTCGGCTCACTGAAAGAGGATGAAGGAAGCACAGCACCATCACTGACGTTTAAATCACTGAACGTTGGGGACAGGACAATATTAGAAGTTGATGGTAATACAGACATGGCAGTTGGGGATATAAGGGACTGAATCTCTACTTTTGACACAGTGAAAAGTTTCTTTTTCCGGACTTGTGGTACATACTGTGGACTGAGAATCACCTCTGCTGGAGGAGGAGAAGTAGAGATTGTAGGAATGGCTACCATTGGAGAATTACTGAGAGGAATTACTGGACAAACATGTGGTGAATCTAATGTCTCCTCCAATGTATGATCTGGGATGAATAACAGTCCTGGTCTCTGACTCTTCTCAAAAAGAGTGTTTTCAACATCGTTCTGAGTGATATCAACAACTTTGGTTTCAACTTCTTCATTTTGCTTGTTTGCTTGCTTGGATTCTGCTTCTTTGGCTTTGCGTTTTGCCGAGTCACGGTTCCTATCCAAATATTTACTAATGTCTTCTTGTAACCTTCTCTGTTGGTCAGCATAATCCTTCACTCCCTGTAACACATATAATATAAGCATTTACTCTGACATCATGTAAAACATACGGACTGAGAAACGATGATTGAAGTCACATCCATGATTGTATGAAATTAAAATAAATAGTAAACATTTAGGTGCCTCTTACTTGATGGAGTTTAGGATTTTAGAATAGAGAAAACTAAACTACTTAAAGGAAACCATCATCATCCATAGGTTTACATGTAATTTCCCACCTAAGGAGACCTTTGTAGACAAAACTGAGACTAAAGAAAGTTCCAGAAACCAACATTGATTGCCTGGTTGATTGGTGTTTTGCGTCGCTTTCAACAATTTTTAAATTATATCGCGACATGGAAGCAGGAGGTAACCAACCAACCAAGTGGAGCAATCCATGAATCGAACCCAGTTGGTCAGCCAAGCACTTAACCACTACACCAAGCCTGTCCCCAACCAAACATTGAATATTACTTTGGTTGAATTGAATATTACAATTGTCTTTTAACATATGTTCTTGGATTCATGGATTAAAATCAAAGTTTGAATGATATGGTATGATATTAAATGCTATGAGCATCATTTATAAACAGTGTGGTATCAAGAGATTTGAAAACTCAGAACTTCACACCGAACCTCATTTTTACTCTTTCTCTTTTTTTCAATTTTTTGGAGGAACAAACTTTTTTAAACTTAATTGTGTCTTAAAATGTCAAATCTTGCCAGGTGATTAAAAGGAATGATTTTTATATTCATTAAATGTACATGTCATATTGTTTGGAATAAAGACTATATGCCCAAGTTGCAAAGCAAATTCTGAACAAGGTCAAGGGTCAAAAGTCAACATATAAATTGAAAGCTCAGGTCATAAAGAACCTATGTTTAAAGTATCAAAGCCCTACCCCTATTAATTCAAAAGATATAGCCAAAATTTAAATTTTTTTAAAAGAAGGACAAAGTCCAAGGTCAAGGTCACTAGGTCAAAAGTCATGATATAATTTGAAAGATCTGGTCATAAGCAACTTATGAGTGAAGTATTATGTTTATAATCCTCCTAGTTACTGAGGTTTTGCTTCAACCAAAAACTTGACCAAAATGTTGACAGACGGATGGATATCGCCAATCTATAGACGGAAATTCCTTTGCAATCCAGCCAATAAAAAAATGTTAACAGTTCCAAAACTTTTATGAAGGACTAGAGGAGTTAGCTTTTCCCAGATTGTAATTATAGAAAGTAAATTAGTGATTGTTTTTGGAATGAAATAATATGAAGACTAAATTTTGCTGAAGAAAGGGGACAAACAAATCTTAACTTAATATACAGATGCTGCATACTGGAAAATAAAACATATCAACTGAGTCATTACTCACAGATTCCCTCTTGGTATCCCTGTCAAGGTCCATCCTAGACACAGTTTCGTTGACTTTTAAAGCTAATGATAAAGCCATGAGTCCTGCTGTTTTAATATCATTCTCTCGGAGATCTACCCGAAGTAGTCGATGACTATCTGCTATTGCCTCTGCTAATGCTACAGCACCTGAAAATGTAATCAGAGATTAGGAATATTTCTGACTTCTTATTAAGTCATTCGAAGATTATTTCACTTAAATGGTGGCAGTACCTGCCTGATGCATAATTTGTCTAAATGCAACAAATCCACATGAAGCAGTGAGCATTCCACCTGAAGCAGTGAGCTTTAGGAGTATTTTATGTGTAAATATATACCAAGACACCAGCTCTTGATTAATACTATCACATCTGAAGAATAGATAACAATCCTAAACTGAGAGCCAAGACTTCACATAAAGGAAACTACACATTCATTACAGTTCAATGAGGACAGACAAAAAAAAAATAAGGAATTAAGATTTAGACAAGCTTTTATCCTTATATTACTCCATAGTCAACAATGTCTCCTGAGGTCTTGGATGTTTAAATCTTTTCAAAGCTTTTATTGGGCACAATGAGTAAAGTGTATTCATTACATGTTATTTAACAAATCCCTCTCTTATTCATGTGCATGACAACATCACTGACTTTTCAAATTATGTGCCTTTTACTATCTATTACCTGTTTGGAGAACTTAGCACAAAATCGCAATTTCTCAAGATCTTGGGTGCCAAGTTTTAGTACCTATCTAGCCTTTACACGAAGTTTTGGATATCTGCAGTCCTAGCCTTTGCGGAAAGATTCTGCAAATATGTAGTGTCTATCTGATCTTCACATAAGACCTTGGTTGACTGTAGTCTTAGTAAACATTGATGCCCATTTAATTTACAAGGTGTTGGTTGCTTGAAATCTCAGCTGCTCATTATTGTGTATCCTACCTTAACATAATGCCTTAGTTATCCATACTCCCAGTCTCAGCAAAAACTCAGTACCTACAAATGTTATTTTGGTTGCTTCTGGTCTCACTGGAGACTTCATACTTATTGTATCTTCATGTGAGATCTTGGCTGGCTGCAATCCAACATCAGCAGAGATCAATGCCCATTACACCTACACATGCAGTCTCAATAAAGATTTAGTGCCCATCTGACTCTCAGCTGTAATCTTAGTGGTCTGTAATTTCTGCCTCATCAGAGACTATGTCTATCTTACTCTCTACTGAGATCAAAATTGCATGCAGTTGCAGCAACATTTGCAGTTGCCCTAACTACTTTCCAAACCACATCAGAGATTTAATTCATATTTCTATCTTAACATGAGTTATTAAGCCACATCAGTGATTTAGTGTCTACCTAATTTTTATGACATTTTGGATGCTGGCGGTCTAGGCCATATTAGAGATTTAGCATCTTTCTTACCTTCATATGAAATTTTTGAATCTCAACAGACATATATTTGATAGAATTCTAAAGTCTAATTTACCTTCACATGAGATCTTGGTTGCTTGCAGTCCTAGCCTCAGCAGAGATTTACTGACCAGTAAACCATCTTTCAAAAGGTGGATTCCTTCATTGGTTATGTTATTATGACCTAGATTTAATGTTTCCAAGTACTCTGCCTGAGACTGTAAAAATAGTAAAATTCAGTTCCATGTACAATTCAGTAAAACTGTAAACGCTAAACTTGTTGTAAAGTATAGGAAATACAGATATATCCATCACCCCTCATTACATACAGGAATTCTCCCCAGATATCTAGAAAATGAATGGTTCAGTTTTATGACAACTTTTGTATAAGAAATAGGTTCTAATTCCATTCAAAAAAAGAAAGGCCCCCTGTCATGGAAACTTGGTTCTAAGTTTGATTTTGGGAAGGTTTGCTATACTTAGGAGTAACATAATTACCGATGTATAATGGGCACTTGTGTAGAATGTGCATTCCCAGAATTTGGAGAAGAGAAAACTGAAATCATATTGTAACTCCTTAGTTTTCAATATGTCAATGTCTTCGTTGCAAAATATGCCCAATGCTTAATTGCAGATCAAATTTCTCCAGAGGGCAAAACTGACATACTAAACTACAGTGACTCTTTATATTATGAGAACAAAAGTTGTCATTGTTTAAAAGAGTATCGTAAGAGTTGATGATCCTGACACAAACGATTCTGCCTATATATATTGTTAACAAGGTGTAGTTTATAAACAATATTAAGTGTGTGACCTTAACCTTGATCCTTGACTTTGAAAACCAATGGGCATCATGTTTTTTGACAAAAATTGTCAAATCTGATGATGTCACAATACTTTACACCTCAGTCATACCTCGGACAAATGTTGAAAATGTATTGTGACGTCACGAAATTCAAAGAATATTCCGCGAAAGGGATGGGTCAATTAAGGAGTATGTGTATAAAGTTTTCTAGTCTTAGCCCATATGCTTATCTCTGTATCTAGTATACAAGGTATAGTTTATGAACGATGTTTGACATGTCACCTTGACCACTGACTTTGAAAAACAAAAGGCATTGTCCTTTTGTCATAAGAAGTACATGTACCAAGTTTGATGGTACTGACCAAAGCAGTTAAGTCCTTTTCTAGCTTACAAGATTTATCAACAATATTAAATGTGTGACCAAGACCTTTAATCCCTGGCCTTTCAAAACAATAAGCGTCATCCTTTCTGCATCAGTAGTATATGTACCAAGCTAGACCATCTTAGCCCAAATAATTTGGTCTGTATCATGCTTATATGATTAATCACCAATGTTTAGCACATGACTGACATTTTACCTGGGAAAACAACAGGCATCATCCTCTTCATATAAGGAGTATGTGTACCAAGTATTTAACCACATGGTTTGGTCTGCATTTTGTTTACAAGGTTTATCAATTATGTTCAGTATGTGACCTAAATCTTTGACCCATAAACTTGAAAAATAGTGGTAAGGCTTGTACTCTCAGCATCAGTAGTACATGTACCAAGTTGAAGGTCCTAACATAAACCATTTGGTCTGAATCCTGTTTAAGATTTATCAACAATGTTTAAGTATGAACGTGACCTTCAACCTCTAACCAAGAAGAAGAAAGGCATTGTCCTTTTGTTACAAGAAGTATGCGTACCAAGTTTGACGGTCCTAGCCCAAAAGGTTGAGTCATTTAGTTAGTTTGTTTAGAATGTTTATCAACAATGTCAAGCATGCAAACTTGACCTTTGACCTGAAAAATCATTGTGCTCTCAGCATCAGTAATATGTATCTTCCTCTTGTCATTAGAAGTATATGTATCAAATTTATGATCCTAGCAAGTGTGTGACCTTGACCTTTGACAATGAACAAAAATTATAGCCATCATCCTCTTAGTATCGGAAGTATGTGTACCTAGTTTGACAGTCCTAGCCAAAATGGTTTGGTATTTATTATGTTTACATCTTAACAGACAGAATCAAATGTCCTAATATCAGAATTTAAAGTATGCATGTAACAAAATTCAGTCAGCAGTTATGATTTAACAGTAAGTACCTGTATATTCACAACAAAAAATTTTGCAGTAGTTTTCTTTTCAGAAATTGATTTTCCACATAATAACAGAAGCAAGCATTCCTGTGATAATGTGACTTACCAATGCCTTTCCTACAGCAGCCATGGCTGTGATAATGTGACTTACCAATGCCTTTCCTACAGCAGCCATGGCTTGATAAGCATTCCTGTGATAATATGACTTACCAATGCCTTTCCTACAGCAGCCATGGCTTGATAAGAAATCTGATTATTCCACAGTACCAAGGTTATCAACCCAGAGTCCAGATTCTGCTCATACAGACCATCACATATATGGCCTACACCAATATCCTGAAAACATATTAAAGTCATCAAACAAAATTCATAACATATATCGCTTGAAGATATACAACTTACACATCAAAGTATTTTACAGCCAAAAAAGGTTTTACATATTTTTCAATACTGATAGAAAACAAGTTATGTTAAAACTAATTATTACACCTGCAATAATATTCTAGGATTCTGATTGGCTGTTGCCTACACTATAAATCTCAATGCTGAACTCATAATGTTTCATCTCATCAATAATGAATCCAAATTCATGCCATATGTTTAATAATGACAGCCAAAGTGACATTTATGTAGAAATCCAAGATGGCAGTCAAAAGGATATTTTAATTTGTAAAAGTTATCGTTTAATGCACAATGTCTGTATGATTAAACAATTTTACTAAGTATATAAAGAGAGAAAAGGCTGTCAATTTGTCAATTTGATGACCAGACCTGATCAATATTTCTGCAATGTTTACTTTAACAGTTTTGTTTAATATACCTTGCTAAAAATAATTACATTATTTTGCAGTATGTGTATAAAGTTTGAAAATCCTAGTCCAAATCATTCGGTCTGTATATTTTCATAAAATACTAACTCTGATAATTCAAATTTATGTACATACAAAATAACCCTAATCATGACAGCTCAAGCACTGTTTGCAAGTACTCTATACCTGTAATGTAATTGTTTCCGAGTACATCCATACCTGTAATGTACTGTTTCTGAGTACATCCATACATGTAATGTACTGCTTCTGAGTACATCCATACATGTAATGTACTGCTTCTAAGTACATCCATACCTGTAATGTATTGTTTCTGAGTACATCCATACCTGTAATGTACTGCTTCTGAGTACATCCATAACTGTAATGTATTGTTTCTGAGTACATCCATACCTGTAATGTACTGCTTCTGAGTATATGCATACCTGTAATGTACTGTTTCTGAGTACATCCATACCTGTAATGTACTGTTTCTGAGTACATCCATACATGTAATGTACTGCTTCTGAGTACATCCATACCTGTAATGTACTGCTTCTGTGTACATCCATAACTAATGTATTGTTTCTGAGTACATCCATACCTGTAATGTACTGCTTCTGAGTATATGCATACCTGTAATGTACTGTTTCTGAGTACATCCATACCTGTAATGTAATGTTACTGAGTACATCCATACCTGTAATGTACTGTTTCTGAGTACATCAATACCTGTAATGTATTGTTTCTGAGTACATCCATACCTGTAATATAATGTTTCTAAGTACATCCATACCTGTAATATATTGTTTCTGAGTACATCCATACCTGTAATGTACTGTTTCTGACTACATCCATACCTGTAATGTATTATTTCTAAGTACATCCATACCTGTAATGTACTGTTTCTGAGTACATCCATACCTGTAATGTACTGTTTCTGAGTACATCCATACATGTAATGTACTGTTTCTGAGTACATCCATGCCTGTAATGTATTGTTTCTGAGTACATCCATACCTGTAATGTACTGTTTCTGAGTACATCCATACCTGTATTGTACTGTTTCTGAGTACATCCATGCTTGTATTGTATTGTTTCTGAGTACATCCATACCTGTAATGTATTGTTTCTGAGGTCCAATAGTTGTAGGTGATGGTTGTATTTCAGTAGATTGCCAAGCTGGATTCCATCCGTTGGCATTAATTTGTTGTCAGCAAGGAATAACTCCTTCAACAACTCATTCATTTTTAATGCTGCCACTGTTAGGTATAACATAAAAGTACATCAAATATAGTAGGAAAAGCAATTCACTCTTTTAATTACTTTTGGTATCAACAAAAAGAGGGAAAATAATCAATTTCTCAAATAGTCAAGAAGCTGTATTGATTTGATTGATGAATACTGTCAATCCTCCTATTGCATCAGTAATGATGTTGTACCATTAGTTCTTTATTGGATAAATATACTCACCAAGAACAACTAATGCCCGGCCAGATATATTGGAGTTTTCCATGTGAAGTGTGGTGAGAAAGCAGCCCATTCTCAAAGCCCGGCCCAGCAGTGGAATAACACGCTCGTTACAGTCACAATTTCGAATGTCAAGAAAAGTCAAGCCAGGAGTCTGTAATAAAGGATAGTCAGATAAGAGTCTAAGGTAAGCTAAAAGAAATGTCAAACATGCACTTTTTGAAATTATGTTTATCCATTATCTATTCTATTTATAATATAGATAAAACCTGCATGGTAACAAATGTAAAACATATTACAAACATTATAAATCTAAATGCAAATATATCTCAGTACCGGGTAATTTCTTACTTTATATTTGCTTGAAAGATTTTCTTCAACATTACAAATCTTTTACTTGCTAAATGAAATATATAGAGAGCTAACATAACACATAATGCCAGACCTCAATCCATTGACCTATATACAATACAAAATGATACAGTACATTCTAAATGTATCAGCATCTAACTAATTTAATGAGGCTATCATAAACAAATTCCTAGATTCTCGCCCAACTTTTCTGAAAAATTGAGTAGGGGCAGATTTTCTTTTCAAATTAATAATTTTTTAAGAGGAATTGGACAATGAATACAACTAAATTAGAATGGGTAAACACTGAATCATGACAGTACCGGTAATCAACTTTCACAATTTTATTTGACTTAGGAAACCAAGTCCAGCAAGATGTGGAATTTCTGGAATTAAGCTTGGCACTATTTTTACCAACCATGAATTTAAAAGATAAAAAAAATAATCTGAGTGGGGACCTAATAATTAAAGCTGGAGGGAATAAGAATCAATGAATTTTTTATCATGGCCTAAATAGATGTACACTGCTTTAACTTTAATATTTCAGATTTCATGTGTTTACTATTGATAAATATGTCACTTACTTTCCTGATCATACGAGAACATGCTTGCCATCCTCTCCCTGATATGTTTTTGTTGAAGGAAATGTTAACTTTGTTTGCTGATTCATAATATTCAATCATATCAAATAATGCCACGGCAGTCTGTAAAAGAATCCAAAGAAAAAAATATTAACTCATCGAATTATCTTGATAAAAAATACAGTTTCATATAAGTCATCCTATAATCGTGTTAAGGTTGCATATCACTAGAACTTACAGTTTAGAAGAAGAAACTATAACTAGAAATTAAACACAGTTGCCATGACAGTCATTTTGAAAATGCATGTATAAATAATTATGGGTCTGAATCTTACAAATGACCTATTGCAGCCATTTTCTTTAAACTAATTTACATAACGTAAAAACTGACCATTCAGTAATTATAGCAAAAGATCATCTATCACAAGGTTTCTCCTACAAAATTAAACTTCATTAAAACAAGAGGCCCAAGAGGGCCTATATCGCTCACCTGAGTACCTAGATTATCAGTCATGCAGGAAGGAATAATTCATTTATTTTTGCATTACTGTCAATTAAGTCAACACAAATGTTGAAAATATGTCAAATTTTATTTCAGACCAGAATAAAAAAAAACACTTTTTTGCACATCCATTCAGGTTATTTTGATGTTAAGTATTTACTTTGTCTCTGCAAGATGTGATTCAGGGCAACAAGTTAGTCATTTTCTTTAGGTGGGGCCTTTTGTTGACGGATTTCAAGTCTGGGTCATGAACAACAATTGTTTCAAATATTGTCCAGATCCAACTTAAGATGGCCTAATTTCATATGTTGAGTGTTGAGAAACATCTTAAAACTTATTTAGATGTGTAAAGAAATTAAAAAAAAAAAAGTTGACCACAGCTGTTGACCGCTACTCTCTTTATTTTAATTACCAAGTGGTATATGTACCATTGTAAGATCTACTTTTTAGACATAGTGGCACCATCTGTTAACCAATATGGATGAAATGTACACAACTGATAGAGGACCTATAGTACTTCATGTATACCATGTTTCATTGAAATCTTTCATGTGGTATAACAGCAGAAGTTAAAAAACGTGAAGAATTGTCACTATACACCCTCATTTGGAAGTCTTAAAAAATTAATAGAAAATCCAAAAATCGAGTTATTGACAAAATTCTCTCAAAATAACATTCCTTACTATAATTATGATCAAAATAGTCCATAAGAAATCATTATTATCAATTAACTAGGAAATATGACACTTTTCTGCATTGAAATCAACAAGTCCAAACAAATGATGAAGAAATTTCTAAAATTTGATTTTGGAAGGGAACCAAAATGACAAGACTTCTTCACTCATCCCTCTAGATCATTTCTAGGTCTCTGGGTCTCTGTATACCCAGTATGAAGAAGAAGATTGTCAAAGGAGGGTACTCTTTTGTGACCTAATTTTGACTGTGGTGGCGCCACCTGTAAAGAGGTCTAAACGAAAACGACACAATTTGAAGGGGACCATAAGTAATTTATTTCTACTAAGATTTATTAAAATCCTTTTGACAGTTTTACAGGAAAAGTTGAAAATGTGAAAAATGACCAAACCCCCCTCCCTTTCTTTCAGAAGTCATAAAAAATTCATAAAAAATCCAAAAACTGAGATATTGACAAAATTCTTTTACAATAATATTCCTTACCATAATTATGATCAAAATAGTCCATAAGAAATCATCATTATCAATTAACTGAAAAAAATGACACTTTTCTGCATTGAAATTACGAAGTCCAAAAAAATGTGGAAAAAACGTCAAAAATTGGATTTCGGAACAAAACAAAAAGTAACAACACTTCCTCACATATCCCTCTAGATCATTCCTATGCATTTGATTTGTCTCTGTATGCCCCCGGTCTGAAGAAGAAGTTTGTTAAAGGAGGGTACTCTCTCAGTCTCTGTGACCTACTTTTGCCTGTGGTGGCGCCACGTGGTGATGGATCTGGACGAAAAACAACAACACTTGTAGGGGACTATGAGTACTTCATGCATGCATACCAAGTTTCATCAAATTCTGTTCAGCTGTTCTGAAGAAGTCTAAAATGTGAAAAGTTAGCGACGGACGGGTGGATGACAAACGGATGATGGACAACGATTGATCACAATAGATAAAAAAAAAAGTCATCGACCTTGGTGTTATTTGAAAGGGCTTCATTAGTTGAGTATGCATGTGAAAGATGAAGTTTCTATCCTTCACGGTTCAAAAGTTCTTGCCAAGGGTAAAGTTGTCAGACAGACAGACAGATAGGACAAAAACAATGTGCCCCCAATCTATCGATCTGAGGACATCAAAATATTTTCAATTCCTGTGACAGCAACCAATGTTAAAACACTGATTAAACTTTGACAGAACAGATACATGTATATTGGTTTAAACATGGTAACAACTGGGATATGTATGTATCGATTTAGAAGAATCATCACTATATTAATCATTTTAATACGATAAGATTTTTCCCCTGTCATACTATGTATTATCTTAATGAGACTGAGTTCCGTACCTCATCATCGAGATGTGATGCTTCAAGGTCTACACAGCGAAACTGAACCAGCTTAAATATCTCCTCCAAACTCTCACAAATCTTCATGTCCAACTTCTCTCCCTTTAGACTAAGGATGCTATATCGCTCTCCAGTATTCTCAATGCCCTGAAAAAAATGTTATACAACTGTCACAACTTATTATCAAACCAGAAAATACTGGTAATACAAAATTGCAGTATAGATTTATCTACACAAACATTACAGCATTATATCCAGCATTCCAGTAACATCTCGTCACTGAGTTCCATTCAGATGTGTGAATTACAAAACTTAACATCTTAAGTAAATAAGAAATGCACCAACAAAATAACCGGCTTTGAAAAGAAATTTTTAATTGTAATTGTTTGCTTCAATCTTAAGTTATCTACTTTCTATCCAAACTAAAGAACTGCATAACCCCATTCATGTATATTAAATACACCATAAATTGACTTTTATTTTAATCGCACCAGAGAACATTCTTCAAGCACACTTGTCCCATCCCTAATAACAGAGCTTACAGTTCATTTACAAACACACAGTAATATGGTCTTAATCTTACCTGTAATTGTTGAAGAACCTTTGTAAGAGGTTTTGCTCCATTTTTTTCACAACCATATTTATACATCTGGATAAGCTCCACACAAGTCCATTTTTTGGCTAAAACATCAAATTCATGACTATAAGAATGTCACAAATTCTTCATAAAAACTAAATGTGTCCTGTCTTTAGATACATTTTAACACTTTAAAAACACATTTACCAAACAGTTATTCACACATTTAAGATAACATCAAATCTTTAATGTCAGTGAATATGCCACTAATCAAAGATTATCATGCTCAACTCATTACAGTATCTGTCGAACAAAAACAAAAAAGAATAGTAGGAGGCTCTATAGAACAGTCTACCCTTGATCTAGGTCATTCAACCATAAAATGCAGGTCAGATGCATCATAGGATGCATGCGCTTAAGTCAGCATACCAAGATGAACCTATGGTGCAAGTTGGTAACTGTAGCACCTATACTTTCTTCAATATTGAAATATCCCAAATGAGTCACTAAAGAACAAAAAGTAGGTCAGATGCATTATCTGATGCATGTGCTTAAGTCACCATCCCAATATGAACCTAAGGTACCAATTTGGTAACTGTAGCACCTCTACTTTCTCCAATACTGAGTTACTCCAAACTACTTAACTGGAAGCAGACGGGAACACAGGTGCCATGGGTATAGCATGAGCTCCTCTCAGCTTGTCAAGGTAAATTAAAAATACATCCACATAACCAATATTTGGTTTACGCTTGTTTTGTTTTTTGTTCTCGACCACTTCACTTTTATCAAAACAGCACTGTCAGTCAGTTTTTAATTTTGACCTACAGCAGATTTCCAGTTTCACATTCAGACATTCCAGCCATCAGATGCACACCTGACAAGACTCTAGGTATAGCAAGATTCAATCCCCTAACCATTACTAACGGCCCAAGTGTGATTTCTTCACTACCTCTATTATCTATCTGTTAGAATGCTAGGACACATAACCCTTAGTTTGAGACAATGACACCTAACATTCTAATAACAAAACAAACTTCCTTGTCATTCAGCCACATCAAGGGAAGACTAATTTATAAAAATCATTTCTACATTTCATACTAAAATCAGTAGGAAAACTCAACCAAAGCAGTAACAGCTTTTACACATTTACTTTTATTAACCAGCAAAAATTATATCTTGCTATCTGGAGCATAGTGTTTATGCTATTTGGATTGGCATAGTTACCATATATGCTTGTGTGCTCAAGCATTTAAATCTGAAAGAAAAAATACAAAGTACAAAAATATAGTGCAGATTTTTGCATTGAAGTCTACATTTTGGTTCTGGCATGCACATTACAATGCACAGCTATGCCACTGATTTGTTATTGTTATAGATTTTTAAGACCTCTATACTACAAAGAATTACTGGACCAAAGCACTATGCATGTGGAGATATGGATCAAAGAAACAGATACCTTATTCAAGACTAACATAAGCTATTATGGTCCTACATTACATGCAAGTTAAAAATCTCAAAACATTTACTCACTCTGACTGTTACAAATTTAGATGGACAAATTTCAATGGCAGTTGTTGTTTCAAAACAAAGTTCTATCATATTACAAGTATGATAATGCATCAGATGGTGAAATAAATCACAGATTCTTTTATGGCAGACTGGGTCATAGGCTCAGATCACTAAGAACCAAAAAATCTGCACTATTTGCAAATTACATTAATTCACTATATACACATGGTTAATGAATCCCTTTATTCGTTAATAACAACTACAGGTAAATTGCATAATTCAAATATAAAATTCTGTGTAAATTTGTAAATTATGACTGTAATTTAAATGGATGTATAAAAATCAAAGGCAAACCTTAAAATTAAGAAATTCTCAATTTTATCAAAATTTTGTTTACATGTAAACTGTAAAAAGTCTGTACACATTTTTTTCAATTCAGCATAACAATATCAAAACCTTAGAATAGATGTACTATGCCATCAATTACAAATCATCGATCATGTTTATCACATGTGAATTTAAATTAAAATTTAAATGTACATTTACATCCAGTATTTGGACATCATATGTGTATTATGCATCTTGTTTCTATTCATACTTGTGTTCTTTTCACATGTTTGATGTAAATACATTTTAAACCAAACATACATGTTCATGTATAACATAAACATATCTTTTATTATTTTGTTTCCACATGTCCACATACAATGTAGTTTTGTCATCTATATTATAGCTGTATACATGTCAGGTATTAAAACTCAATAACCCAAACATCATGAAATCAAATGGCATAAAAAACAGCACAAAATAAAGATTATCATCTTAAGAAACAAGTGAGACAACCAGATCTCCAAGGTGTCCAGGGAGAGTTACATGCTCCGCACTAATCTAAAAATGATGAACAAAGTCAGATGGAAACAACTTATTAAATATGTCAGGTACACAAGTGACACATTTACATAAACAAATCCAAATGCAATACAGGTACTAAATTTACCAAATATACTGAAATTACCAGATAGAAAATTATCCAATCAGGTAACCACTTCACCATGTGTACCAAATTTTCCTGGTACTGAATCACTAGAAATTGTTACATCTCTTAGTTCAATTACTTGATATAATGCAGTTGATAGTTTGTCATTACAATAGGCAAACAATTTGATCTATCAACAAACATGTGTATGTACCAGTGGGGTTTGCCATCGTTTGCTGCAGTCCAGGTTCAAACATAAGAAATAAATGATTTCACACAAAAATGACATCAAGAACATTACACTATTACTATGACGTCAAAACTGATTACTCTAATAACCCATAAATTCCTCAAAATAAAGGTTTCAACAGCAAAGCCTATTCTTTTAAAATATATCTTCAAAAATAATACCGAAAGATCAAACCCAATGAATAGTTCCAGATATTTAAATATTAAGTCTACAGACCTTTTCTGTAAGCTGCAGGATCTGGAGGTTCCAAGTAATTCTTGACACAACTCTCCTCCGGAAAGCTGACGTTTCGTTTTAAACCTTTTTTCGGACTTGTTTCTGGTAACACTGGCGAAAGAAAATCACGGTCTGTGTCTGTCGTCTGCTCCACAGGATCTTGTTTACATTCAACGATATTGTTTACTTCCTGAACAGCCTCCTCTTCAGCCACCTTACTTGAGGGGGCCGTTCCGCTAACCGATTTATCATCTGTTTCGAAAGTTTTGGCCACTGTATCCTCTACAGGGCCTTCGCATCGATCTGTCATTATGTTTGTGACGTTACATTACGATGGTCATCTACAGTTGGTGAGTTTTAAGTTGAAATTAGTCAATTTTCGATTTCTTTTGCAACCAGACACGCAAGCGTAAATTAGATATGAATTCTTGGTTATGTGAACGCTTTATTCGATGCAGCATGAGCCCGATTTTAATGTTTTTTAAACTTTTCCCCTACGGTGTGTCGTCATTTTGCTTTGCAACAGTATTTCCCTTTATGTGTGTAGTGATTACAGTATAGTGGCGATTCACTAAGATAAATACTCTTCCACATATTTATAATGGACATTCCTTTTTTATACACTGAAATATATTTCATATTCCATTTTCATTGGAAGTCCATAATTTGATATATCTTTCTTGTTTATGGACTCTTCAACTGCTAATATGTTCACTATTAATATACAACACGACATTGAAATAAGTATAGGCTCAAGAAAATTATGCATGTGTGCATAGGTAAAAATGTATTAAAAAGTTCTGCTGCAATTTTTTCTACGTCAAATCTAGACAATATTTAGTTAAAACGGAGATCGCGGGATCATCAGCCATTGATGAGATAGCGACTTCTGATTGTGTAAGTATGTTCTGTCAACTAGCTATATTATACACCCACAACTTCACCACATGGGAATCAACTAAATATCAACCATGCATGGCTTTACAAAGAATGCAATTAACTCTACCAACCATGTATTACTTCATATGGGATTCAATCATATGCAAATACCAACCATGTATGGCTTCACATAGGATTCAATTAATTACTAACCATGTATGGCTTCATATAGGATTCAATTAACTACAAACCATGTACTATGACTTCACATAGGATTCAATTAACTACCAACCATATATGACTTTACATAGGATGCAATTAACTACTGACCACGTATAACTTCACATTCACTCAGGATTAAACTAACTACACTCATAATGTATGACTCGGGATTAAACTAACTACACTCACAATGTATGATTCAGGATTAAATAATTCAATCAAATGCGACCACATTTTATGAATCCATAGTGTTTCTACTGGTTACGCCCACAACGTATGGCTCTACGTAGAATATTCAACTAGAGTTACGTCTACAAGGAGTGATTCTTCAAAGGAATCAACAAGCTACGCCCACCACAGTGCATGACTCCACATAGGATTCGAATTGAAATAAAACCTATGATTAAATTTGACTTTGAATATGTATGGTTGAAATTGAAATTCACGCAAATCACACTCAAACTAATAACTTTTCCAGAAAAATATACTGTGCGCATTGTCTACCTGCTATTTATAGAAAATTACGAATTTATATTTCGTGAATAGACTGTGCATTCTGTTCACAAATTTTTGGCCTCTTGGAATTTATTATAAAAGTATAAGCTAAGTGAACAAAAAATCAACTTCAGTGTTACAAATCATGACATGTAAGTAAAAGTTTGCGTTTTGTAAAATCCAATACGTACAGTGATACCAATAAGTACATCAACGATCACAATATTGAACCATTTACTCATATAAATTGTAACATTAGATACTTCGCTTATATTGAAACATCGTTGATTTCACTTGATAAAAAGCACGTGTCCGAAATATGTAAACAGAGCATGCATTTTTGAGTCGGCTTCGGTGAAGCCGCACTCATTGCAATCACTTTCTTTTCAGGGGTTATAACTTTCACTACCGATATAAAGCTTACTACGCCGCTGAAAAATAAAGTGCCGAAAAATTACTGATGTTGTCTTAAAAATTCTTGATCAGCACAATGTACCTTTAGCTCAGTTAATTTAAGCTAAACATAAACTAGTTTGAATAACTCGAAAAAAGAGTTGTAATAATGTTTTCAAATTTCGCGTAATAATATGTAGTTGTGACTACTTTACGATGTGTTTACCACCGACACCGTCGGATGTACTCGATTGTGTAATTCTCCGGACAAAGCATTTGTCTTGATCTTGTATCACTTGTTTTTATCGAGATATTTCAATTAAAGATTTCCCCAACATGTTCTTGAAGTTTAGTTCTTTTTCACATATATGACAAATTTAAAGATCGATCTTCCCGCATTTCCTCTGATAATGAAAATGCAATATAAATATTTAGGTAAATGTTGTATGTTTCTAAATATAAATGATGTTAAAACATTACGAGAATCGTGAATAAGATGGTTATTTAATGTCCCACTTGAAGGAATGTCGTTCCTTGGCTCAGCTTCGACTCGTGACAACAATGCAGTAAAACTTGTTGCCATGAAGTTGTCGATTGCACGTTCATTTCGGATACAAGCAATTGCAAACTCTTTGCTGTAAGATAGTATGAAGAGAGCAAATTTTATTAGCATTTTGTACATAAGTATAATGACGATGTCCCCCCCCCCCCCCCCCGCCCCCCCCCCATTTTCCTGAAATCCTTAATCCGCCACTAAAATGGTAAAATGATTACATACTTAAAATCAGCAAAGCCGACTCTCAGGACTTTTGAGTCCTTTGATTTTTTATTATTATTATTAAAAGGAACAAACGTTTATCGCAGAAGTGGCTTTTAATTTTAGTGGCGAATTTTCCGGGAAGACTGTAAATTGCAATATATCCTATCTATATACATGCATGAGGTGTTTATTTGGGTAAATCAATGAACACTAAAAGTAAGTAAGGATCACAGTATTTTTTTCTTTATTTATAATAAATCCAAATCCATCATTTTGATTTTCAGTTTCTCACTATTTGTAATTCCGGTGTTGTCGACATCAGCGGGCCTTTCGTTGTTACAATGTGATGGATTGACCAACAATACATCATACTCCCAGGGTGCTGTAGAATTCCTTGTAGAGCCAGACATCAGGGGCCGTAACCTTGGCATAGTCCGCTTGGGTTCACCAGATGACATCGTATAACCTGATCCAGAGGCGGGTTTTTGAACCATACCTATATGACGCAAGTCATTCAGGACTTTTTCTGGATCGGCCTTTTTATTGATAAGCCCTTGTACTCCTAACTGGTGAAGTATTTCATTTTGTTTAGGATGAAGGTCTATCACAGGCTTCAGACATGCTTTTCGCTTTTTCAATATTTCCATGTTGTCTAAGATAAACTTTCCTTGATAAGGTTTACAATTAACATTGGATGAATGCTGTATTGCATGTACATCTGTTTTATCAGCTTCTTGTACAGGCATCTGAACTCTCTTTTCCAAAATACATGTATCTACTCCCTTTTCCAAATCTCGACATTCAATCTGTTCAGAAATGATCGTTTTTATTTGAGGTCTGAAATCTAAACTTTCGATCCTCTTAGGAGCATTTAATTGAATTTCGGGTTCTAAATCTATACTTTCCAATGATTCAATTTTCAATACGTCGTATTTTGCACTATGTTGTACATCAGTTTCTTCCCCCGACTTATCTTTTTTCAAACATTCCTGTGTATATGTGTGCAATAATTTCTCAGCGTCTGTTATTGGAGAGGAATCTTCAAAATCTTTCAGTTTTTTCACTTTAATGCTATCTCCACTTCTGTTTCGTTCACATGACCCGTTTTTTATAAGATTCATAGACAAAGGCTTCTTTTTTTGCCATACAAGCTCAACAGTTTCGTCCATTTCTTGCGAACTCACACTTTCCACAGCGAGAACATGGGAGCTGGAATGCGAAGACGCTGGTATTTTCTTCATACCATTATTTGCCGCTCCCATCTTCACCTTTTACCACTCAGCGCCACCAAAAGCCCATAAAAGGGAAATCAATCGACCACGCTGTACGCCATGCTTCTCCATAACGAAGTCGAAACCCTGACGTCATAATCAACAAAAGTTACCATGAAGTCGCGTATTTAACGGCGCAATGTGAGGATGGGTGCGGTACTGTGTCGTACTACAACGTCTGATGTCGGAAAAAGCCGCGCAACACTGGTCCAGAAATCTCTGGTAGAAAGTATAGCAACATGTGATACTACTAGTACCCCATTTACCAAAGAGGAGAGCCACAAACACATATTACCAAAAAGGTATAAAATATTAATTTGTTATAGTCTTAGTATGCATTAGATACTGTGAATAATATATGAACATCGTTGTCATTGAGGTTTATACCCCGTCAGACAGTGCTGCAACCTCTGAAAATGGTTTATCAATCAAAGTGGATTATCGAAATTCCTTCACTAAAAGGTTCCACTTTGTTTTTTTTTCCTTTTGACCTTTGTGACAGATTTTGAATTCATCAGTACGCACGTTCAATATACAATGGTAACAGGCAAGTTAAAACCAGCTGAGAATCGAACCAAGAACCTTCCAATTTTAGCGCCGACACTCTCGATATCATAATTGAATTATCCTGTCCGAAATCGGACTCCGTCACATTATACTTTGTCATAACAACACTGTAATAGGCAACATTAAGGGTTGAATGGGAAGGTAAGTTTTCTTTATCTCAGTTTTTTATGAAGTTGGCGTTAGAGAGAGAGAGAGAGAGAGAGAGAGAGAGAGAGAGAGAGAGATCCTGGTTCCGATTGACTTTTCTTATGTTTAGGAAGGCCAATCGGAACCAGGCTAAGAGAGAGAGAGAGAGAGAGGTGTCAAATACGAAAGTAAGAGATACCGTGATGGGCACACACAACGTTTGACGTACGTGAAAATGCGGTCCCAGGGAATTCAGAATAGTGATAAAAGCCCAAGAAAAACAAGTAATTCACTTTGCCAGGCGAACCCGTCCAAATCACAGCCGACATAAATACACCAAAACTACATCCTGATTACCGGTATTAGTTTCTTCGCTGCCCTGACCAGCTCAACACGTACAACTGTCCACAACCACATGGATTTAGATCAGAACATGGTACATTATTCGTCTGGTGTTCCAAATTCTGCCGTGGAATGCTCCCCTCGCCTTCTGTTATTTTGTCTGCTATCGCACCATAGTATGAGAATTCATTCACATCCTCTACCGGCTCGTTGTTGACTATAATATTGTCTTCATTCCTTGTGAACTCCGTCCTCAGCGTTTAACATTTCTTAGCATTTAGTTTCAGTCCTACTCTTGGTGACTCTTCAATCATTTTCCTGGTCTTATCACCAGTCCTGGAATTTGGAGGATATTAGCACCATATCATCAGGACTGCGACAGAAGCTTGCAGAATTGTTGGTCCTTCACTATGTACTTCTTTTTTGTGCAGATTATCATGTATAGAGACAAAATTTTAATTTTTTTGACAGGAAATCATTCAAGAATAAAAAGAGCAAAGAGTGCAAATACCCGGAGGTTTCCGCATTCCCTTTTGCCAAGCCTAAGTTAGTCCAACCAAGAAATCGCCCACAAAAACCGGTTGTACCAGGTTCTCATAACAAGTTCTCCTATAACTGCTTTGGCACCAACATCGGGCGGATTCCTACGACAACCGTGACGGAGGCATCTCCTACGAGTGTGCAGATAGACGGCGATTTCACTGAGCAGTACCGAGCCCTCGCCAACTGTATGGAACATGGCCCGACCAGTAGGATGGCTTTCGCCCAGAGGCATGCAGATATGGCCCAGACACGGCAAATGCTGTGGGTCTGTAACACCGCCGCTCATCTCAGACTGGAGTATTTGAAAGAAAAATATAAGAAATGAAGTCGGATTCTTTTGGGGTCTAGAATTTCTATTGTAGATGAGGTACTCATTAAATTTCAAAATTCTCTACTCTTTACCGTTATTTTATACCGAGAAGTTGCGTCATCATAGATGTGCTAATTGAGCAGTAGGATTTTTTTGTACTTTTTGATATGTCCGAGTTCAGGTTTAGCTCTATCGGTCCGCAGCCAGAAAGAGTATACTGGATGGCACGACAGTTATCTTTAATATTCTATTCTCACCGTTTCCCTGGAAGGTTGGTCTTCTTGACACGAAATCTGGCCTTACTTGTATCGAGCTTATTAAATTGAGTTTTTCCCTCAACCTCAAATCGGCTCGAGGATTCGCAGGGTATTGACACAACCGCTAAGCCAATCTATACTAGTTAAGGGAACGGGACAAGATAGTATAACCAGGACTAAATTAGAGGCCTTTATTTGAGAAATTTAGTGGGTACTCATAAAGACAGGCGAGTGAACATTATTTACCTGGAGAGGAGGGAAATCAATTTACCCCAACAGGTGACTTCTATATTAAATTAAAGTTTTACTGGCCTAGAGAGACAAATGACTAATTTTTACATATTCATGTATAAATATATATACATATTTCTACAATTTTACAAAAATTGATTTTTATACCCCCCCCCCCCCCGCAAACGAAGTTGGGGGGGGGGGGTATATAGGAATCACCATGTCCGTCTGTCCCAATTCATGTCCGGGCCATATCTTTTTATTGGGTGGATGGATTTAGATAACATCCACAATATTGTTGCCCATGACCCAAGGGTGTGTCATGACTTCGACCCAAGGTCATAAGTCAAAGGTCACTGTAGACTTGGTTGTTAAAACCGTGTCCGGACCATATCTTTTTATTGGGTGGATGGATTTAGATATTTCACAGAATTGTTGCCCATGAACCAAAGGATGTGTCATGACCTGGACCCAAGGTCATAGGTCAAGGTCACTGAACTTGGTTGTTAAAATCGTGTCCCGGCCGTATCTTTTTATTGGGTGGATGGATTTAGATAACATTTCACAGGATTGTTGCCCATGACCCAAGGGTGTGTCATGTCCTTGCCAAGATCAAACAACAAGATCACTGTGGACCTGGTTGTTAAAATCGTGTCCCGGCCATATCTTTTTATTGGGCGGATACATTATGATAATAATTCACAGGACTGTTACCCATGACCAAAAGGTGTGGTGTGTCATGACCTTGACCCAAGGTTATAGGTCAAAGGCACTGTGGACTTGGTTAAGGTCAAGGTCACTGTGGACTTGGTTGTTAAAATCGTTCCGGGGCCATATTTTTTTATTTGGTCATGTACCAAAACTAAGATACTAAACTAAGACCTTCACTTTGACCTCTATGATAGTAAATCAGTGTATAGTACCATCTCAACATGATTGTTTCGCTGACCTAAGCAATGGAATAACAAACTAAAGGGTCTCCATTAGAGATGCTCTTTTGCATATCTGAACTTTATGCCGCGGGGGTATTTGTCCCGTTAGGACAGCTCTGGTTTGATTTTACCAAGTGTACATACCTTCTGCAAACCATCCAACTTAATGTCTCGTATTGTTTCCTTTCATTTCAATGGTCAAAAAAAAAAATTAACTCTGTACAACATCAAGACACGTGTAAAGAAACTTAATGCAATTCTGAAATTTTCCAATCTTATTAAAACGCGACTTGTACTCCGTTCCTCTACGATACTCTCCGTGTACAAGATCTTACAACTGCCGATTCGAGGTCATCTCAGGATGACCTTTCAGAACAGCCAATCAGAATTGGAGTTAGAGATCTTTCGGTGCTATATTACATACAAACAATACCGAAAGATCTCTAACTCAAATTCTGACTGGCTGTACTGAAAAGTCATCCTGAGATGACCTCGAATCGGCAGTTGTAAGATCTTGTACATGGAGAGTATCGTAGAGGAACGGAGTACAAGTCGCGTTTTAATAAGATTGGAAATTTTCATATTCTAAACCACGAAGTTCCTTGCATGAATAGGGCCTGAGGTTATAAAACTTTTTGAACATTCTCCAAGCTCAAACTCTGATTCTATGCTCAAATATGAGATCACCTTAAAAAACTGAGATTATAAAACTTCTTATAGTTCGAGCATTGCTCAAACTTGAGTATATTCTCAAATATTTTAAGATTGGTAAATACCTTGCTCAAACCCATGCTCAAAACATCTATGACCTCTACCAATCTCATTCTAATAGCGATCTCTACTGTGCATGTTCTCTGAGTTTGAGCACCAAGTTTGAGTTGAGCATGGTGAAAGTTGTATAACCCTGGGGCTAGATTTCAAAATGCAATGCCACCTTAATTTATGTTCTCCCCTAGTACCGCTAAATGTTCTAGATTATAACTTTTGCTGATAAAGGTTTCATGCTTGCAGCACATGAACAGTACAAATAAGCTTAAGCAAGTAATACTAATGACAAAACACACAATCAGTTCTGCAGAAAAGTTCGAGACATTTGTTGCAGATTTTTTTAAAGATTTATTCTCTGTTTTGAGAATACAGAACATAACAAACATGAAACAAACATCTTAACTACTATAACTGAGGTTGTGGCCTCACATTCAGTATTTAAACTCGGAAAAACAAATAAAATTTGGCTTAAAATTTTAGCCATTTTATGTTGATGACTTTCAAAAATAATTGTAATAGTAACATCTACTGGTAATTACTATCCATCAACAATTGAATTGATACCATTGATTTGTTCATATAACATTTTGTTACAATATAAAAAAAACAAGATTTGAATTTAAATATACTCAAGTAAAGCAAAATGAAAGTAAGATTTTCTGCAAGATACCTGTATGTATATTTATGTACATGTACATTTAATTGAAATACAGCACAGAGCAATGGCCATTTGTTCTCTCATAGTAACAAACCATCTACACAAGAGGAGCAATAAATGTGCCATCATCATGAAATTGTTTACTTGCAGATTCAAGTCATTAAATACAAGGAACTACAAGCAGGTAAAACAAAAACATTGAGAATTGTATCGACATCATGATATACACTTTTCTTGTGTGACAGAAGTCTCCATTCTGAGTTAATTAACAAAAGCCTTGTATGTTATGACCAACTATCAGTCAATAAAAGGACCTGAATGTCATCAATATCTATATTGATGTACTGTTAACCTATATTATGACTTACAGCAGAGCATTATTTGATTTTTTCCCTCAACATATATTTTGACATACACGTACATCATAAAATATATGAACTATGCCATCAGTCTGTGTTTTGACCCTTTTAAAAACATCATGACCAGTATCATCATCACATCATATGTATTCAGTCTGTATATAATCCTACTTTCGACTTACCAGGTTATTAATTGATTTATATCATCTGTCCACATTATGATCCACTGTTATTATGTATTGTCAGTATACAGTCAAAATTGTTATAGCTAGATATATGAGATTTTGTTTATATTTGTTTAATTTGTGATTTTGTGTTATTGTTATATTGACAGGAAGTCAAATAAAACCATAAAAACTTAACAACGTTACTATGTAGTGCTTGCTAAGTCAATTTAGTCATATTCAATGTCTAATTGCATTTCAAGAGAAAAATAAAAAATTCAAAATAAAATTCACCCCCCCCCCAAATTTTTGAACAGTTGGATGAGAATCTAGCAATTTTTTTTATTATGGTCTAAAACATAACAAAAAAGAAAGTTCTTGACACCAAATGGGAACACTTGATACTGAACAAAGACATTAATGCAACCTTTATTGTTGAATAAGAAAGTATGCAATATTCAACTAGCACCAATATGATAATAAACAAGAACATTGCCCTTATATACTGGTAACTTGCATGTCAGTACGGATCAAAAGCACTTATGCATTTAGTACTGCACTCAGCAAGGACTGCTTGCTTGGACTGACCAGACTGCTTGCCTGGACTGTACAAATTGCTCCTTCAGCTATATAAGGCATCTTCTCTCTGCTGATGTGGTCTAGTCTCTAAGTGAAGAGCCAGTAGCTGAGGGGTCTGCCAGGTCATGTTACATAATTCACACAGGACTGGCCCACGATTGTAGGGGCTGCAATAAAGGAAATGAATTATAAGAAACATTCCTTATTAGTACAACAATAAATGATATATCCTCAGGCATCTATCTCCTCTATCTAATTTCTTCCCGTAAAGACATTTCTTCTTCATTCTCTTTCCTGTCTGCTTTTTACCATCTTGTTTCTATATAAATATAAATTCTCTGTACAAACACGTTTAATAACAGAACATTTACCAACACAAATATTTTCTCTCTAAAATAAGAAACCTTTTTTCCAACCATCTTTTTTTCAAAAAGTCAGCCCTTATGGAATATGAGCCACTTTTTTTTATTTTCATTGACAGACTATATAAGACATGAAAATGAAAGTAGAGTTTCTACAGACGGGAATTAAAGTGAATACAACTACATGTGTATGAATATATATATTTACAAATTATATAACAAAAGCTGTCAGACGACAACATTGCTCGCCGGTGCAGGTTATTATCATCTCATAGATATTAAAATAAAGATTTATGGCTCTGTAATATGTTTTGGTACTAAAGAAAACCATGAACAAGATGTGTTTGTGAATCACTATGCCCCCGATGGCAACAAAGTCAGAAAGTTATTATTAGTGTGATGGTCATTGTCAAGGTCAAATGTCATTGACCTTGGTGTCATTTGAAAGGGCTTCATTAGTTGAGTAAGCATGTGAAATATGAAGTCTCTATCCCTCACGGTTCAAAAGTTATGGCCAATTAAGGTTAAAGTTGACAACAGACAAACCGACAGACAGTCAAGACAAAAAACTAGTACGGACTAGTAGGGTACTTATTACGGCACAGCTACACAATAATGTCAATCGTACTTTTTCGAGACTTTCCGTCGAGTATTCGGAAAGACTGCATGTCCTCCAGCGCATGAATATAACTCGTCTAAATCTATGGAATAACGGCACATCTATTTTCTCATCTGATCAAACTTATCTTGCATTGACTCGTACAATATGAATTATAAGTACTAAAAGTAAATCTAATCAAGCTTTTTCTAAATATCGACGCACTATTTATACACGAGGAGGTATTTTCTGCGTTCCACGCGTTCCCCACAGCATATTGTAACGACTAGGGTCTGGAATTGCCACGCATTTCCGACCAATAAGGTCATCGACCTTAGTGTTATTTGAAAGGGCTTCCTTAGTTGAGTATATATGTGAATATGAAGTCTCTATCCCTCACTGTTCAAAAGGTATGGCCAAGGTTTAAGTTGTCAGTCAGACAGACACACAAACAGACAGACGGACAAACAAACAGACAGACAAACAAGACAAAAACAATATGTCCTCTATCTATCGATCTGGGGGCATAAAAAGACCAAGGTCAAAAGTAATAGCATCAAACTAGAACACTGACAAAGTCATGTAGTGCCCCGCCATAGATTATTTGTTGATGAGAAAAAGATCCTACTTACAGGCAAAAGTCTACCAAAAAACTTTACCATTTCACTGTTCTGATGCATGTGTAAATCAATAACGGCATGTTTTTACTTTAACCATGTAATTGTAAATGTATTAGCATCCATAAAACACACATATATACCTGTTTATGTTTCAAGTTGTAGAGGACTTTCCTTTTCTCTGATTTTTTTTTCATGGAACTTCTTTATATTTTCTGTTGTATTTTCAAAAATATGGGAATACTCATATGCTTGTTTGAGAAGGCTTTATAAGATCTCATATTGTAGAGAAATATCACTTATCTACTTAAAGTATAACTTAAGAGGCCAATGGTTTCTCAAACTGAGACGGAATCTGTCTCTAAAAATATACTTGGCATCAACACATCATGTGATACACATATTCAGCAGGCAGCATAGGCAATCTTTTATAGAACATTCATCTATCTGACAGAAGAACAAGATGTTGAAAAAGCTATTTTTAGCATAAAGAAACAAAGTGTTCAATTTATTACTGTGACCTTGACATTTGGACCCCATAATGTATAGGTATCTTCCTTCATCATCCTGCATATAAAAGATGTATGTGAAGAACTACTGAAGTCATTGCATTAGAACCAAAGTGTTGTAAAATATTACTGTGACCTTAATCTTTGACATTTTGACCCCAGAATATACAAGTATCTTCTTCTCATCATCCTGCATCCATGTATAAAATATGAAAGCTGTATCTGAAGAACTACTGAAATTACTGCAGAACAAAAGTATTAAAAATATGACCAAGACCTTGAAATTACTGCAGAAGAACAAAAGTATTATTAAAGGACTGAAAGTCCCGAGGGTCGCCAAGAATTACAGTAATTAGACAAGAGGCCCAAGTGGGCCTATATCGCTCACCTGAGTACCTAGATGATCAGTCATGCATGAAGGAAGAATTCATGTATTTTTGCATTACTGTGACTAAGTCAACACAAATGTTGAAAATATGTCAAATTTTATTTCAGACTAGGATAAAAAAACAACACTTTTTTGCACATCCATTCAGGTGATTTTGATATTAAGCATTTCCTTTGTCTCTGCAAGATGTCATTCAGGGCAACAACGTAGTCATTTTCTTTAGGTGGGGCCTTTTGTTGACCTGATTTCAAGCCTGGGTCATGAACGACAATTGTTTCAAATATTGTCCAGATCTAACTTAAAATTGGCTAATTTCATATGTTGAGGGTTGAGAAACACCAAAAAACTTATTTAGATGTGTAAAGAAATGAAAAAAAAAATTTTGACCACAGCTGGATTTGAACCGCTACTCTCCATATTTCAATTACCTAGTGGTATATGTATTATTGTGAGACCTACGTTTTAGACATGGTGGCATTATCTGTTAACCAATTTGGATGAAATTTACCAAATTGATAGAGGACCTTTAGTACTTCATGTATTCCATGTTTCATTAAAATCTTTCATGTGGTATAACAGCAGAAGTGAAAAATGTGATTAAATTGTTCCTATACACCCTCATTTGGAAGTCTTGAATAATTCATAGAAAATCGAAAAATTGAGATATTGACAAAATTCTTTCAAAGTAACAATCCTTACCATAATTATGATCACAATAGTCCATACGAAATCATCTTTATCAATTAACTAGGAAATATGACACTTTTCTGCATTGAAATCACCAAGTCCAAACAAATGTTGAAAAAAAATTCTAAAATTTGATTTTGGAAAGGAACCAAAATAACAATACGTCTTCACTCATCCCTCTAGATCATTTCTATGCATTCTGTTTGTCTTTGTATACAGCCGTATGAAAAAAAATATTGTTAAAGGAGGGAACTCTTTTGTGACCTACTTTTGACTATGTAGGCACCACCTGTAAAGAGGTCTGGACGAAAACAACAGAATTTGAAGAGGATCATAAGTGATTTATTAAAATCCTTCAAACAGTTTTGTAGAAAAGTTGAAAATGTGAAAAATGGCGAACCCCCCCCCCTTTTTTTTTTGAGGTCTTAAACCTAAAATTGCCTAAATTCATATGTTGAGTGTTGAGAAACATCTAAAAACTTATTTAGATGTGTAAAGAAATGAAAAAATATTTTTTGACCACAGCTGGATTTGAACCGCTACTCTCCATATTTCAATTACCAAGTGGTATATGTACCATTGTGAGACCTACTTTCCAGACATGGTGGCATTATCTGTTAACCAATTTGGATGAAATTTACCAAATTGATAAAGGACCTTTAGTACTTCATGTATTCCATGTTTCATTAAAATCTTTCATGTGGTTTTGTAGAAAAAGTTGAAAATGTGAAAAATGGCCAACCCCAACCCTAACCCCCCCCCCCCTTTTTTTGGAAGTCTTAAAAAATTCATAAAAAATCCAAAAATTGAGATAATGACAAAATTCTTTCACAATAATATTCCTTACCACAATTATGATCAAAACAGTCATTAAGAAATCATCAATATCAATTCACTGAAAAACATGACACTTTTCTTCATTGAAATGACTAAGTCCAGAAACACGTCAAAAAAGCATATTTTTCTATTTGACGGATCTTAACCCTGAACACAATTTTTAATAACCCATCTTAATAGATTGTTGAAATGCAATTAGTTTCCCCATTTATGTACTGGTTCTGGAGTAGAAGATGTTTGAAGAGGGGTACCGGTTTGGGCACTTTTGGCCCCGCCCTGGATCCACCCCTGAGGGAATCTGGATCCTGAACACAATTTTAGTAGGGGACCTTGAGTACATCATTTACACAGTTTGATCCAAATCTGCAATGTTGTTCCAGAGAAGAAGTCGAAAATGTGAAAAAGTTAACGACGGATGGACGACGACGACGGACGGCGCACTATGACTATAGCTCACTTGAACCTTTGGCTCAGGTGAGCTAAAAAAAGAACAGATGGTCGACGAATTTGTGTAAACATGTGTCACAGCTCAGTTACATTCAACTTAGGTGTACCAAGTCATTTGCCAAAGGCACTGATAGTTGCAACTGGGTAAAAGATTGAGCAATTTGTTGTGTTGCAATTACAAGGTAACATTGATACATTGCTCTTGTGTATGTGTCTGTTCATTCTATACAATTAATTCACGTTGAGTTTTATGAACAAGACACAAGATAGACTTTCATTTTAACATTTCATTCTAAAAAGAAGTACCGGTACAATACATCTTAAATTATTGACACAATATGATGTAAAACGGGGAAACTATGGTGTTAATAAGTTGACCTTGGTGAAAAATAATATTTGTTGAAGAAAAGGCCTATTTTAGTATTAAACATGACAAGTTGAAAATGTACTGAATGACTCAATACATAGGAAATCATTGTATTAATTGATGACGATTTCAAATCGCAGTGTATCATATGGATATCCAATTGAGTCAACTGTAGAACAATAAGTGATCACAGTATCTTAAACTAAAATGAGTAAGCTTGACCTTAATTAGTTATGGGATAAAACTCTTTATTGTGACTTTAACCTTTCAGTATTAACCTTGAGTGACCTTTGTCCATAGGCACTTAACCTAATTAACATTTTTGTGAAGTATGATCAAATTCTGACGAAAGGTGTAGGAGATACAAGTACTTCATGGAATTTTAAGTCGTAGTTAATAAGTGACCTTGACCTTTCAGAAATGACCTTGAGATAGAGATATGAGCTCCGACGGACAGACGGACAGACAGACACGACAATGACTACATGCTTCCCCCGAAATTATTTTGGGAACATAATTACTATGATGTTAAATGAAAGTTATGTGCAAGTTATTCACAAGTTAAAAGTCAGTATGAAAATGTTAAATGAAAGCTATATGCAAGTTATTCACATGTTCAAGAGTCAGTATGAAAATGATATCTTTATAGTTATCATCTTCAACAAGAAACAACCCTCAAATGAAAACATATGGTAATTCTACCACATATCAAAATTAAAACATGCTCAATAAAACAGAAAACCTCTACTGATAATGTCACTTAGGAAACTGGAAACATACCAGCAGTCTTTTCTATGAGTAATAACAAATTACTGACATCATCAGAAGTTGTACAATCACATACAGACAATGACTTTATTAAGAGACCTGAAGCTTTTATTTACAAACACAAGAGAAACATTATCCGATATCCTTTACATGATGATATTTAAAAAGATAATGTTTGATATTTGTATATATATTTAGCAAATTATGGCACTGTTCTCATGTTCTTTTCAATTAATTCAATATGTTTGAATTAATATAAGTCACTGAGTTCTTGTGTAGTTCAAATATCATATTATGTTTGAAATATGTGAAGTGACATCACTTTGCAGTTCACTGAAAATGAACTAAATGCAGAAATTGTTAAACTTTGAAACTACTGTATCTAACTTTCTTTATCAATGAACTTGGCAACTCTGTCATCCTTCTATACAAATGTTGAGGTGCAAAGAAATTTTTCATCAAGAGCTTCAACATAGCGGTCAAAGTGTTTTTCAAGAATCTGGTTTTCGCAGATAACTGTACCCATGTCAATGGCTAAAATCTCTGATCCGTATCTCCCTTGCATATTCTTGTAACTTCTACGATCTTCTTCATTTCTGGAGCAGATGTTTTCTGAAGTTGAAAATTGAACAAACTCAAATTAATCTAAATGAATTAATATAATCTTTATCATTAATTATCCACACATTTTTTCATCCTTTATTACCAAACATCATGTATGCAGCTCTGTTGATTGAAAACGCAATATTTTCTACTGATTTGAGAAACTTCGAAAACTATTCATAACCTATATTCATGGAACAAAGTGTAATATCCAACATGTATAATAAACAAGAGGCCCAAATGGGCCTATATCGCTCACCTGAGCACAAATTGCTTTTTTACAATAAAATGACAGCTCATTTCTGTAGAAAATTTTGCTTTTTTTCTACAAGACTTTCTATAAGGTTTGGTGATATTTTGTGCAGTCATATTGAAGTGTCAAAAATTTGTCAACCAATCAGAGCCAATGGCGGCCATCTTGGATTAGGGATGGGCACGAAAAACACAAACTCTGTAGAGGACCTTGAGTACTTACTTCCTATGAGGTTTGGTGAAATTCTGTGCAGCGCTTCTGAAGAAGAAGTCGAAAATGTGTCAACCAATCAGAGCCAATGGCAGTCATCTTGGAATACGGATGGGCACGAAAAACACAAACTTTGTAGAGGACCTTGAGTACTTACTTCCTATGACGTTTGGTGAAATTCTGTGCAGCGCTTCTGGAGAAGAAGTCGAAAATGCTTCAACCAATCAGAGCCAATGGCCGCCATCTTGGATTACAGATGGGCACGAAAAACACAAAATTTGTAGAGAACCTCGAGTAGTTACTTCCTATGAGGTTTCGTGAAATTCTGTGCAGCGCTTCTGGAGAAGAAGTAGAAAATGTGTCAACCAATCAGAGCCAATGGTGGCCATCTTGGATTACGGATCGGCACGAAAAACACAAACTTGGTAAAGGACCTTGAGTACTTACTTCCTATGAGGTTTGGTGAAAGTCTGTGCAGCGTTCTGGACAAAAAGTCGAAAATGCGTCAACCAATCAGAGAAAATGGCGGCCATTTTGGATTACGGATCGGCACGAAAAACACAAACTTTGTAGAGGACCTTGAGTACTTACTTCCTATGAGGCTTGGTAAAATTCTGTGCAGCGCTTCTGGAGAAGAAGTCGAAAATGTGTCAACCAATCAGAGCCAATGGCGGCCATCTTGGATTACGGATCGGCACGAAAAACACAAACTTGGTAAAGGACCTTGAGTACTTACTTCCTATGAGGTTTGGTGGAATTCTGTGCTGCCGTTCTGGAGAAGAAGTCGAAAATGTGTCAACCAATCAGAGCCAATGGCAATGTAGAAAAGCTAACGACGGACGACAGATGGTGATTGATCACAATAGCTCACTTGAGCCATTTGGCTCAGGTGAGCTAAAAATATTGACCCTAACCTGGAACTCAAACCTGACAAAAATGCAATTACAAACACATTTAACTTTAAGAGATAATGTGATTGTGTTGTTATGCATAGAGAAGTATGTATGTTCAACCACAATCAACCTGACAAACTGAAAAGTTAAAAGATATCTATCTAATATCTCATTCTTACCTGCACAGCTGACTACTGTGTTGTTGAGAGTGTGACCTCACCCAGGTAAGAATAAGCCATAATACATGTTACTACTACATGTATATAGTCTCAAAGTCTGACATCTGCAATAACAGCCTCCCTCCACAGTGCAACAGTTACAGTGTTGTCTCATCTTTGATGATATTTCTCACAGGTACTGGGTTTGTTTTTTACCATGACATTGTTGTTCACTTATCCTGAAGAAGATTCTGATAAGGATTAATAATCTAACTAGATATACCACAATCTTATGTGCACAGTGGCAGATCCAGGAGCTCATCTGAGGAGGTTTTTATCCAGGATGAGGGGGTTTTAACCAACATTTTCAAGAAATTGTGCAAATTTCGCATATATTTAACACACTTTTCCTATCTGAGGGGGTTTTTCCTAACCCCCCTGGATCCGCCACTGGTGCAGACAATTCTCAGAACTCTTCATAACATATATTCTTTATGCACTTTATACCAATTATTGTACAGCTTTATTCATAATATGGCTACAGAAAATTTGCAAAGTAGTTACTACTAGTACCCAGTATATGAAGTATAAGGCTCACACTTTGAGTACACTACATAAAGGAAGAAGTATTATTCTCGAAGTCGGTGTGAGATCACTGTCTCCATTGGTCTATGTAGATGCCCGAGGAGTCTGGCCATGTCACTTGGGGTAAAACTCGGGGTTTATCATTAGTAGCATTAATACAACTTAATGCTCTTCTGTATCAATTCTAAAGGGGGTTTCTTACAAAATATGATCGAAAATGTGTATAACATGGATTCAAAATTTACTTGCTTGAATGACAAAATATTCCTACTGGAATGATCATTGTTCTCTATGATAAAATCTGATGCTTTACCCCGAATGTTTCGAATGCTGGTTATAAATACCTGGATGTCCGACTTTGAGAATGACCAATTAAATATGAAATCGCTCTTGCACACTTTTATAGCAAGAGAATTTGAATACAGATATTACTTGTTAATCTGGAATTCAAAAACCCAGAACTCTTCTAATAGTTCTATAAAAATCTGTTGAATTTTTATCTTGGAAAATTGAAGATAATGGCTTTATTATTACAGCCACCACATACAAACATGATCCTGTCTGCATGAACATGACATGTATACATGTGCATGCTGACCTAATTTCTATTGAAAGAGTTAATTAAGAAATAATGACGACCTAGTCGTTATCTAATGTTGAGTAACAATGAACAATAATTGCGTACTGCAATACGTTGTTGTGAACTGGGCCTCCGGTTCAAAATCTACAAGTCATACAACATTAAAAGACAAATATAGCCAAACTTGACGGCGTTAGAGTACCGTAGTGTGTAATCAAATGGCGAAATGCGTACCAACTTAACTACTGCATTCTGCAATGCATTGTAATGAACTAGTGGTTCAAAATTTACACGTCTTACAACATTAAAAAACAATTATAAATAGTTCCTACAGCAAAACAAATACTAGTATATACCATATACACATTGTATCAATAAGAATTGACAAAAAACTTACTATTTATAGAGAACTCTTCCACTGTCTGCTAGCTGTCTCGTTCACCTCTCTCCGTCTGGGCTACTATTTATAGCATAGAAAAAACGCGTCAAACATTCTGGGGAATTTCCATAAGCTTTGTACTAAAATTCATTCGCATTAAAGAAGAATGATACTCTTCGTTTCACCTAGTACTATTTTTAAAAGCATTCTGTATAAGTTTCATGAAACACCACTTACATTTACTTAAGTAATCGTGTCCAATAGCAGATGCACAAACAGAAAGACAGACATCGCCATACCATAATACATACCGTCTATGACAGGCATATGAAAATGGGGGATTCTAAAATTTCACAATGTTGTTTTGGAAAAATGCACTTAAATATTCTACGACGTGTTTTAACAACATGTATTTAATCAAATTGTTTATCATACATGTACATGTATCCCTCTCATCCTGGCTTGTTTTATACAAAGGAAAACAGTAAATATTTTCAATGTGGAAAAAAGCTCAAATACACCTCCTATATACAGAAATATATGATCTTCTTTAAAACATTTCTCTACATAAAACATTTTAAAGATTCGAACAAGTCCTTCAAAGGGAAGTCCAAACATAAAAAGTAAAGGAACACAAACACTCTGTATTGCAAATTTTCGGCCTCATGCCCTTTATCAAGCAATTTTTCAGATGACATCTGAAAAATTGCTTGATACAGGTTGTGAAGCCAAATTTGCAATATAGTGTTTGTGTTCCTTTACTTTTTAAAAAGGGGCAGGCATGGTGTAGTGGTTAAGCGCTTGGCTTGCGGCGCCGACGATACGGGTTCGATTCCCGGGTTGCGCCACTATGTTTAAGAGGTTGGTAACCTCCTGCTTCCATGTCGCGATATAACTGAAAAATTGTTGAAAGCGACGTAAAACACCAAATCCACCACCACAATTACTTTTTAAAACATTTTACTTTGTAAGAGTATCATTTCCTTTGCTGAAATGCAGATAATTTACTTTTGTGTTTGTAAAAAGTATTTCAGAATTTGTTATTCCATCAAAATAATAAAATTGCATAATATTCCAATCTCTTGTTGTAAAGTGTCAAATTCACCCCTATTTCCAAAAGGGACCACATCTGTATTTCTGTATTACGAGAACAATTTGTACAAGCAGTCCCATGTTCATAACTTGTCAGATTTATATTGTGGAATTGTAAAAATTAAAAACATGAACATTTCAATGATATTTTAGTGACACCAAATTTATAAATTTGAGAGGAAGCTCTTTGTAGAATGACTTACTCTTTTGATGCTTTTTTAAGAAATTCACAGTGTCTCCTCATTCTCAGTTTTTCTTGTTGTTTAGCTTCAGAGGCTTCAGAACATTGGTCACCAACACTGTACAGATCTTCATCTTCCAACAAAGCAACTCCATTATGAAGATTCAACAACATTGGGCAGTCAGCGTCTGTCCCAGTTAATTGATGGTATAAGACATCTTCTGGATCAACCTAAAGGAAAATGGTCATAAAATGAAGAGGCTGTATTGCAATATTTTGTATGAATATTACAGTCACTATCAAGCCCACTGAGATACACAATTATACACTGAGAAGTGAAAAAGCATGCTATCAAGTAAAACGATCAGCTTTAGTATGACTCATTATGCTATAAAGATATTACCTGGTTCCATTTATAGAGGTACAATGGATTGGTTTCAATTTCAACAGGTGCTCGACGCTTCTGTACTAGTCTGTAATAATGAATATAATCTCACTACGGTATTAATTAATACATGTACTTATTCATGTCAAATATATTTTAAGATTTATATAAAGGAAAGATACAGGTCAACCTATTTTATTACAACATTAACATATTATAAACCTCAACTTTCTAATTTCTGCACAAATTTTAAAATTTTGTTGCATGAGATAAGTATATACCATATGGATTTGTCAATGAGCATCTGGTTAACCCTCATGTCAACCAAATATCAGTAGCAATATTGATTCTTAGTAACATATGTACAGTTAAATGATGAATTACATGTAAGTCATTACATAAATCAACATCCATCCTCTCTTTGATAAGGATATGTCACACAGCAAAAGCATTTTTTTATAACTTGATCACCAATTATGCTTATGGCATAAGATAGGGGCAGGTTACTGTTTGCTCATATAATTGAGTATTGAAATATAATTATCAATAGATTATGTCAATGAATATGAAATTGTAAAAATATCTACAGGATATTCGGTCTGGTAAACAAGGACAATTCACCAGATCAAAGCAATTTTTACAAAACAGAAAGCAAAACGCACATAAAGATTACATTAGAAATAAGTTTGAAATCAAAATCGCTCCTGGAAAACACCACACAATCGGTCAAGAAATTCAAGATTATTTACTGGACCGGCATCAATATAACCGGACTTGTCCATCAGTCGGCTGATACTTCATTTTCACTGTTATGTTTACTCGTACTAGTCATAGCTTTGACATAACATATTCCTCAAACTTATTGATATCACGTTATCTCATTGTATTAGATACATCTTTTTAATAACAAGAGTTGTCAAAAGACAAAGGTAGCTCGTCGGTGGGGTATTGTCAGAGGGAAATTAAACATTTTCAATGTTTAATTCGAGGTAAAGTCCAAGGTAAAGGTCAAAAGTTAACCAGATGAAAGCTCTGGTCACAATGAATCTACATGGGAAATCCCTATCTCTAATATTTCAAAATAAAAAGCTCAGGTAAACATTTTGGAAAAGTAAGTCAAATTCCAAGATCAAGGTCACAAAGTCAAAAGTCATGGTATCAAATAAAAGGTCTTGATATAAGGGACCTATGTGTGAAGTACCAAAACCCTACTCCTATTTGTTCAAAAGATACAGCATATGTTGAAGATTTTGAAAAGTAGGTAAAACTTCAAGGTAAAAGGTCATGATATCAAATGAAACCTCTTGATATGAGGGACCTATGTGTGAAGTATCAAAACCCTGCCTCTATTGGTTCAAAAGATATAGCCAAAGTTAAAGTTTCTAAAAAAGTAGGTTGAAGTCTGAGGTCAAGGTCACAAGTCATAATATTAAATGAAAGCTCTTATCAAGAGCAACCTATATGTGAAGAATCAAATCCCTAACCCTATTGTTTCAAAAGATATAGCCAAGCTTAAAGGTTTTGAAAAGTAGGTTAAAGTCCAAGGTCAAAGTCACAAGGTCAAAAGATGTGGCATTAAATGAAAGCTCTTGTCATGAGAACCCAATGTGTGAAGTACCAAAGCCCTACTCCTATTGGTTGAAAAGATTCAGACCAGGTTTAAGTATTTTGTGAACGAGAACGATGATGCCAATGCACGGGGATAGGACAATAGCTCTCCAGACATTTTGTCATGACAAGTTAAAAAGGATTTTGTAACTGAAGGACTTTTTTCTTACAACAATGGAAAACTGTCAATTGTCAAAATGTGCATAAAATCATTCTCCTAAACAAGAATTAAATGTCAGAGTAACCACAACATACCGGTATGTAGATATTACTGCTAATGTTCCAGGCTAGGGAATTCAACATTTCTTGTCATATATTTACATTGTTTTAGTTTAAGTTCTAACAATATTATGACCACTCATTCTTGCAAATATTTTAAATCATCACATATGTAGCATGCCCATTTTATAATCATACAGCTTTTAATGCATAGGAAAGTAAAGTATTTATTATTAATTATGCAATAAGTTTATTATTTTATACAGTGCTCATAGAACTGTCTTCTAAATGAGGTAGGAACTTGTCATCTGGCAATACACCTTCTGTATTGATAAGACGCTTATTGTGTGTTAGCCGTATATCTTGTCATGGAAATTTCAAAATATTTGTTCAATGTGAAGAACACATCATATCAGATGAATCAAACTCAATTTGTCATAACTAATTTTAGTCATGTATTACTTGTGCATCTTCACTGTTGGATGGTGTATTAGTTTTATTGTTTTGGAAAGGGGTTTACTATGTTTAAAATGTCACCATTTTTTTTTTCGTGCTAAACAAACATTTTAGATTTAATTTAGTCCATTGCTTGAGTGTTAAAAGGATCTACTGCTCCATTTAAAGGCCCCAATCCTTTACAACATGTTAAAGTTAGAAACCTTAAAAACCAATAATTTGCCTATTGTATTATTTTCAGCCTCATAGCATTGACCTCATATGCAATTCTTAAATCTGCATCAATTGTTGTGACCTTACACATTCCTTTTAAGTTAATGGAATGGTCAATGATGACCTCATTCACCTACTGGTTTTACTTCAAGTAAAATCATTGTTGTTTTTAGGACTTGTATAGGAATTTGCCAATATCAAAACCAAATCTTTAATATTTTGTAATCAAAATAAGCTATTGAGGAAACACCTAACAAATTAGTTCCAACAAAATGTAAGTGAATGATAATTACCTTTGTTTTGTTCTAATTTTTAAAAAGTGAAAAAAGTAGAAATTTTTTGAGAGAGAAAGTGAGCTCAATGGACAGTAGTATTAAGATACATGTAGTATGAAATATTATATACTATATGTTAGACCTACTCCATGATCTTTTTGCGTGCAGACTCTTGTAGTTTGAAGAGAGCATCACTACTCCATTTGCAGACGGTATCCTCACTGCCAATGGCAATATTGATAGCCATACGAACTCCATTGATCTGTAAAAAAAGCAGGTCTAGTCAATAGTCTTTTTAAATGAGTTTATATTTCTTATACTTATTTACCTCTGACCTCACTCTTGAGTATATTAATAAGAACTGTTGTTTATTCACAATAATTTTGATCCTGTCCATTTTTGCACTTGTGAGATCATTCCCAATTAAAGGAACAGTGACTTCCTACTACAAAGAATGCTTGATATTAAAGGACCTTTATCATATACTAAATCATGAAAAGAGAAACTGGTTCATTTTAAAACATGACTAAAATATAAAGCTAAGACGGCATAAAAAGGTTTGCTGAATTTGATGTGATTTATTTTTTTATGATGTCAGATCAAAATGTGGATGTTCATTTAGAATACATATCGAGGGTAATGGTTATGTCTGTATTGTAAACAAAGTACAGTTTATTAACCGTATTTAGCATATGACCTTGAACTTTGACCCCTGACCTTGAAAATTTAAAGGTGTCATCCTCTAAGCATCTGCATTATGTGTACAAAGTTTGATGGTCCTTTCCCATGCCCTAACAGTTTGATCTATATCAAGTTTACAAACTCAGCAGATGGACAGATACACACCCAGACACCCAATGCCATATCATAATATGTCCGTCTACAACTAGAGTATAAAAACTTGTAAATATATTAACTATCCTACCTTAAATATATCAGCCAAGTCAAATTCTGTATCCATCTCTATCTCCATATCATGATCTGGTAAGACCGGATCATTGGTATCTTTATCTACTCCTAGACCACATATGGCACCAGTGTACCGCTTTTTCTTAGAATCAGTTCTATTCAATGAAAAACATTTGTCCTTGAATTTATGAATTTCATGCTCAATAGTAGTAGTTTTAGTGCTATTTAAAATTGTAGTAGTCAGTAAACTAGTTAAATGAACACCTCTTCTGATGTGCTGAAAACTGGTGCTTGTTAGGAAAGTACAATTCAAGGATAGAGAGATGAAAACTGGATCACCTTTTTCGATGACTGAATCCTTTTTTTAGTAACATATATGACAGATGCCACATTTTTGTTTGGTTATGCACAATCACTTTGTCTTTGCAATCTTATTTTGTGTTCTAAGGACTGGCACTAGAAGTAGTAGAGGGATAATGAAACAATCACCATGGAGTTGATATACCGTATTCACTCATGTATAGTACGCATCCGTGTATAATACGCACCCCCAACTTTTGGAAAATAATTGAAGAAAAAGGCTACATCTCGTGTATAATACGCAGGTAAAATTGCAGCGTAAGCAAGTAATCATGAACCTTGAAGTTACCTAGAAAAATATCTGTATTGCAGATTTTACTTTACGGAAAACACAAAAGGTTACGTGCCTGAACCTTAGGATATTCAATGAATGGGATAAACCCAACTGCCGTAATAAAATTTATTTGTGATCCAAATATTGTGTTGATAGAAAGAAAACTAAAGAATGGTTAATAAAATTGTAACAATTAACCACTGTAATTAGTATTCTTGATAAAATACCGATAATGAAGCAAAGCCGTCATTTGCTATATATTTTACACTCGTTCTCTCGAAGTGTCAATGTTTGTACAAAATAAATTGATTAACACAGCAGGAAAGGTAGAAGAAACACGAACAACTAATTATCCCAGCGGGGTGAACGGTAATGTTTGGCCGTGAAGCCATTTCACCTTGATTGACGATAAGATAATTGGATTGCATCGGCACTTGTAATTTTAAAATATGCTAGTCTCATTTGTAAAAACATCTTCATTTCAGCGCATAATGTAAAGTGTTCAACACAAGGAGGTAAAACTGTAATAATAATCTCTTAATCAAGTGTCTAAAATCCATTTTAGTGGTCAAGTATGGGTTCCCAAAGTTTAATTGTCAGTACCGTCCGCAGACATTTACACCAATATCGCTGCGGAAATATGAATTCTTACGTCTGGAAAAAAAGGTTCTTGTTTTAGTTCTCGTGTATAATACGCACCTGGAAAATCGATGTCAGATTTTATGAAAAAAAGTGTGTATTATACACGAGTGAATACGGTATATAACTTTTGGATTAAAAAATGTACTAATAAGAAATATGAAAGATCAAATCTCTATATCTTCCTGTTCACAAGTTACACCCAATGTTAAAGTTTCCTGCCAGACAGGTCTAAAGCATCCACGAATATCTGATTCTTGAGCAAAGAAACTAAAATAGTTAATTATCAAAATATCCATTTCAAATTAACTCACATAGCGCAGAGACAAATAAAACATGCCCTTTGCTGTGCTAGTACTCATCAATCAAATATCAGATATATATATATATATATATATATATATATATATATATATATATATATAAAGCTTACACAACAAAATGATCTAAATATCAATAGTATGTGGCTTAAAATTCCAATAAATCTACAAACCTGAATTCAGCCATTGGACAAAACATTAGAGAGACAAGGGCAGGTAATCCTGGGATGTAAGGTAGAATAGTTGTGTCCCTTGCTATCATGGTAGATGCACTTGGATTAAGTCCAACATAACCTGCTACCATCATTCTTGCATGAGGTGACTCTGGTTCATCATCAATGGCAACAGAGTTCACGCTGTCTGGGTCAATCCTTGCAGCTCTAAATTTATTTGAAACAATTTTAATAAATTTAATGCAAGTCATTTTATAAGTGGCTGTATATGAAGTATTCTGAAGTAATACTTAGAAATACATTAGGTCAAAAATAATTATAGCAAACTTCTAGCATCTGTAAACTGCTGACCAAAATATATGAAATCTTACAGAATTTCAGAAAGATTTAGTCATACCCTCCCATGATTTGAGAAAATGAATGCATGACAAATTCATTCATAACATCATTATTAAAAGAAATCTATAAAAACTTATTTGTAATCCGTACATATAGACTGTAAGACTCTGGATCTACCAGTTATACATGTAGATAAATCAGTAAGTAAAACTATGAAATCTTCTTACCGTAATCGACCTATATTGGTCATGCTAAAGAATGATAATTCATAGGGGTTATGTGGACCATTCAACCTGATCTTATCCCCACCTCTACGCTTCTGTCCTCCTGAGGTGGTATAAGGCAGACTGTTACCAAGGGCAACATTCATCCAGTCAACCCCCTTGGAATTCTCCTGGCTGGTATTTGAAGATAGTGTTGGCAGTGCAGTAGCAGCAATCTGGCGCTGTTCATTACTTTGCTGAAATTCATTTAATATGGTGCACATTTTAATTATGAAAATATGCTGCACTTAAAATTAGTAAATACAAATATTCATATGTTGCAAAACAAAGTTGGAAAACCTTACAAGTTTTTGCATCCCAACCAAACTGTTGACAGATGATCAGATGCACACAAAAGCACATGATTCTCATTGCAACAAAACATATAGGACAAGGGGCAGGCTTGGTGTAGTGGTTAAGCACTTGGGTTGCAGTGCTGACGATCTGGGTTTGATTCCCGCTACTACGTTTAAGAGGTTGGTTACCTCCTGCTTCCATGTTGCGATATAACTGAAAAATTGCTGAAAGCGATGTAAAACACCAATAAACCAAAATAACAACACAACATTATCTACAAAAAGCGAGCGAATTACTTTTCCTTTCAATTAAAACTCAAATGACAAATATTGCAATACCTTAGAGAGGTAGCTCTCCTCTGCAGGATCAGCAAGATTTTCATCAATAAGGATTTGATTGATGGAGAGTTGTCGGCCATTAGGTAAAGGTTCAATCAATTCCAATCTAATGGTATTTCTCACCACTGAGAAAACCTATAAATATGTACAGTGTAAAACATTAAAACAAGACTTTCATTTATTACAGTGATAATCTATAAAAGAGATTTATAATAAATGGAATTTCTCCAACTTAGGACAAGTTGAGTCTTACAGTATACAGAGTTAGTACATATATAAACTGGGTTCGCATGTCCATAAATAACTGCCTAAAACTTACCTGCCCATATAGTGTTTTTCCATTGACTAGTGCAGCAAACTTTGTGGATGCTTCATTTGTCCATTTTCCATCTGGACATCCTACTGCTGATGGACGAATACGAGTCAAAAAGCACTCAACAGCCTACCAAAAACATCCATATTACACCAACCATGTCATCAACAAAATCAGCAGAGTTTTAATCTAAATATGATCTGTCAAAATGACATACCTCTTGCTTCCTTAATGTTAGAGAATAGATAGCAGTGTATTGATCTTTTCACAATTTTTTGTCAGATACTTGGCAATTCAGTTTTGTAAAACACATCAAATCATACATATTAAAGAATATGCCAGTATTATATCTCTTAGAATTTAATTCATTGATCCTATCTTAACCATTATGTCCATTATGCTGATTCTGCATTAATAACTACAAGTTACCTTTAATCTGTCAAGAATAACTCCTCAAAGAGGTGTGCGAGCAATATTGTGTTTTACAGACTGACATTTGTTGTATTTATTCTATTTTCACAATTATACTTATAAGGATTTTATCTTAGCTATCATTACATTTGTATGGACATTCTTCCTTTAACTATCATAATCATCGTATTTACATCCATCTGTGATGAAATTCCTAAGCGTAAACATGTGTAAGCTGAAAGTGAAAGTACAGTTACAGTGTTGTTGGATGGTAAATACAGAGAGAACCCAAATGTCTGCCACTATAAATACGAGCGATTGCGCATGTTTCATCAGTCTCAATTTGTCATTCGAAGAGAGCACATCGACTAGATACACCAACGTAATATTCTGGGTTAGTTGCTATTTATAGCGTCGTATTAAATAGGGTTTGAAGGCAGTAGCTTCAGGAGCTCTTATCTATCGGTTGGAACCCGAGGGCTGCAGCGTATAGAGGCTTGCAGCAATTGTAGAGAGCTGTGTTGAATGCTGTGACCCCCAGCGGCAGCGCTGATGTAAACATCGCGGTGTTGGAACACCTAGCGCTGTGACACCCAGAGTGTTGGAGAGCTGTAGATGTGCTGGAGCACTAGACCTCCAGGCATTGTCTCGAGACTCATATTATCATTGTACATATTTCATACAGTTTTAGTTTTACAATGTATTTGTATATATTGACTCGTAATATGTTGTTTTCTTAATTCTTTAATTGTTTTTAATGTTTACTACTATCTTAAATCCTCGAACCCAAACACGCTACACATCTTAAAATTAAAATTTGTTGTACCTTTCAGGGTTCTCCCTATTTCAGAAAATAGCAGGGAATTTTGAAAAGGTAGGAGGCAAATTAAGGTAAAAGCGCTGAAGGCATGAGCCTTCTAGAGGGTCTAAGGTATGCTCCCCCAGAAATTAAAAAAAAAAAAAAGGAGCAAGGAGGAGTAATTTCCTCGATTCTAGACGCTTAATTGTCTTACTTAATCACTGAATCAGAATGTGGTGCAATTTTTGCTTGAAATGAATAAACAAGAATAGTTTACATTATGCATTCCAGATCACTACCTTTAAAAACATAGAAGTTGAGCTTGACCCATACTTGGGTGCTTTTACTTTATTAATTCCCCACCATCCCTCAATTTCAGACAGAAAGGTAGAGAGAAAGAAAGGAAATAGCTTGAACACCACTTATCCTAATGGACTCATACTCTTTAGTTTCATCTTTGTTATTGATCTAATCATCTTATTTATTTTCCTTGTTATCGATCTAATCATCTTATTTATTCATGTTTGTATAAATAAGTAAACATAAATTTTCGAGAGAAGAACTAATATTGAAAAATAAATTTAATGGTTAATACATTAGATTCTTAAGGGTCTTTCACACTATAAAGAGTTGGCGCTGCGTATTTCTGCATTTGGCGAATATTCACCATTCGCTGGCATATGCTGAAGTACGATTTGACATTGCTTTGGATCGTTGTTGTTTGTTCTCACACGTTCATGTATATTGTCGTTTCCTTACGGTGAGCAAAACTGTGCATGCACAAAATTTGTTGACGTATGGCTACTCAGCGAGAACGGTAGGCAAGTGGAATGTAAGTATTTTATTCGTCCGCAGTACGGTAGTGGTACGTGACCTGAACGGTCTTTCCGTCCAAGCAAGTCAAGGTAATTTGTTTGCAAAAGCTTTGCGTATTACTATTTAAAATGTTCTTTCAATGTATGAGTGGTGTTTTTACTGGGAATTGTTAACGTATGATATTGATAGTGCACCAGGAATGATCTGTTAATGTGTAAGTGTTGTTGAATGTGCAATTAATCAATGTAAGTCTTTGGCATTCGTTCGGCAGTAGCACTATTTTGTAATTAGTTTGTTAATGCTCATTAGTAATTCGTTATCAATTTGAGTCATATGTTGTCAGTACATTTAATTAAGTCTCAGGTAATTCATATGGTGGAAAAGTAGTGCGTATTTGGACTTTGTCAAATTTTTGCAATTCGTCCACGTACCTTGGGTCAATTCGTTATAGAGTAAAAGGGCCTTACCTAACCTTGGCCTTTTGTTGAAATGTTATTTTCTTAATGACATATAAGAAAAGTAGGCAGCGATAAAAGAGAATGTAGGCAGCGAAAATCGGTGGGAGCCGGCTCTTAAGGAGAACCCTGACTTATATTCTCTTGACCATTGTTACTGTTTTACTTATATTTTAACCATTACATTTGTTGTACTTACCAAGTAAGACTTATTATCAAAACCATTATAATTGTTGTATTATTTCTTGCTTAACCATTGTATTTGCAAAGATTTTACCTGAAATGGAATTTTCAGCATATTATTGTGGAGGACTCTTAAATTAATTCTATCCATGACCTCTGTATTCCCGAAATCACAGAAAAACACCTGGAAAGTAAGAATTCAAACATGACATCAATATCAGTTTAATTATATAGTGGCTTCATTTCCAAACTAATGCTAGTCTTCTACGTCACATGAACTACATAGAAATATTCAAAGAAAACATGAACATTGAAAATTAAAATTGCAAAAGGATTTGTATAAATTAAAATTGCAAAAGGATTTGTATATGTAAAATGCTGCCATATTTCCAATGGGATATGAGTTATTGTATCTACAAGCACCACATGGGAATTATAAATATTATAAATCAACACTTACAGTGACTATTTCTGTACACTGTCCATTTTTCTGAAATCTGCGCTCAATATGCTCTATTTTGGCTCGGTAATATTCTGTTGTTTCCTCTGTATAAGGTGCAGCAACAAACATGCCATTACTTATTGACCCTACCAATGGCTAAAAAAGGCGATAGAATGTGTTTGTAACATGAAAACAAGAGGCCCAAGTGGGCCTATATCGCTCACCTGAGCACAAAGTGCATATTTAGAAGCAAGCAAGAAATTCTGTGCAGGGGTTCTGGAGAGGAAGATGAAAATGTGTCAATCAAACAGAGCCAATGGCGGCCATCTTGGATCATGGATCGGCATAAAAAACAAAAATGTGGTAGAGGATGTTGAGTACTTACTTTCCATGAAGTTTGATGAAATTCTATGCAGCTGTTCTGGAGAAGAAGTCGAAAATGTGTGAACCAATCAGAGTCAATGGCGGTTATCTTGGATCACGGAGCGGCATAAAAAACACAAACTTGGTAGAGGACCTTGAGTACTTACTTCCTATGAGGTTTGATGAAATTCTGTGCAACCGATCTGGAGAAGAAGTTGAAAATGTTTCAACCAATCAGAGCCAATGGCGGCCATCTTGGATCACGGACTGGCATAAAAAACACAAACTTGGTAGAGGATCTTGAGTACTTACTTTCTATGAAGTTTGGTGAAATTCTGTGCAGCGGTTCTGGAGAAGAAGTCAAAAATGTGTCAACCAATCAGAGCCAATGGCGGCCATCTTGGGTCATGGATCGGCATAAAAAACACAAACTTGGTAGAGGACATTGAGTACTTACTTCCTATGAAGTTTGGTGAAATTCTGTGCAGCAGTTCTGGAGAAGAAGTCGAAAATGTGTCAACCAATCAGAGCCAATGGCGGCCATCTTGGATTACGGATCGGCAAAAAAAACACAAACTTGGTAGAGGACCTTAAGTACTTACTTCCTATGAAGTTTGGTGAAATTCTGTGCAGCAGTTCTGGAGAAGAAGTTGAAAAGGTGTCAACCAATCAGAGCCAATGGCAGCCATCTTGGATTACGGATCAGCAAAAAAAACACAAACCTGGTAGAGGACCTTGAGTACTTACTTCCTATGAAGTTTGGTGAAATTCTGTGTAGCGGTTCTGGAGAAGAAGTCGAAAATGTAGAGAAGTTAACGACGGACGACGGACGGACGCTGCACTATGACAATAGCTCACTTGAGCTACGCTCAGGTGAGCTAAAAACTGCTATAAATAATGAATTCATTATGACTTAAGCAGATTACATTCTTAAAGATTATTTGCCTCCTGAAAAGTCTGGCATGTGAGTGACAGATGTTTGACTGTATTACCTTCCTCAAACTGGAAGCTATTTTACTGATTCTGTACCTACAGAAAAAATCTGACCTTTTATTGTAAACTGTTTAACTGGTCGTGTACCTCCTGAAAAAGTCTTAACTATAATCGACATCAACTATGGACACTTTATACCTGAAGAAGTTTAACATGTAATTGTTACCTGTGTATCTGACTCTGTATCTCAGGAAGAAATCCTTACCTGTAGTTGACAGCTGTTTACCTACCTCCGGAGGCTTTACTGACTTTATAACACCTGAAGACATCTTACTTGTAACAGAGAGCTGTTTAATTGACTACTTCCAAAGGCTAAACTGTCTTTACAACACCTGAAGAAGTCTTACCTGAAGCTGACAGTTGTTTAATTGACTTTGTACCTCCTGAAGATTGTAATAATTGCTCTCTTCATAATACTGAGCCCAAAAATGACCACATTCAAGTACCTGTAACAAAAATACTGCCATTCAATACCTATTATTTTAAAAACTGTTCTTTGCTCTGACATTAATCCCTTTCAACATATTTAATAGTTAATAAGATTAGTTTTTAATAAACAGGTATGAGGATAGTCAATAAATTATTTCATGAGGATGGTTCATGCACAGTTCATCTAACTATATTTATTGTCTAAAACAATATAATGAACCACTGTGATGTCATCAATTATTTCTGCTATGCTGGCAGATCTTGACTTCATTATGTCATTTAAAGTATTAACTAGTGAATAAAACACATGCCAAATATGAAACTTTTATTGCTTGAAAGCCAAAGGAAAAAGTTTAATCTAGATGAAACACAGAAAAACAGACAATTAGGCTTAATCTAGAAGAAACACAGAAAAACAGACAATTAGGCCAAACAGATAATATGACAATATTTTACTATCAGTGAAAAGTTATTACCGTATTTACTCGAATATAATACGCACCCGAGTATAATACACACCCTCAGCAATGACCTCGAAAATCATGAAAAAACGTCTAACTCCGTGTATAATACGCAGTAGAAAAATGCAAAACAAGATGTCAATTTCGTGTTGAAACTGCAAGACCGGGAGCTGAATTTGCTTTGCCGTATACCTGTTACAGTGTAGTCGCGTAACGTGTATTATTATCAAAAGCGGCACAGAACGACCTGCCTTTATTCATCGTGTGATATCAACGCTTTTCTCTCTTTCATTTCATTTACAATTAAACTCGCATAGACTACAAATGTCTTAACTAGTACCCTCGTCCCAAACGATCGCTTTATTTTTTTCTCTCTCGTTAGAATGAACTGGCGTGTCTTCTATACTACGTGAACTTTACGCGGAGATCGCAGATGTTTGTGAAGACAAAATATATAAAGAATGAATGAATGAGTGTTATCCAAACTGTCGATGCTCGTGCCGTTACGGTCAAGTTGTTTCACCTGTTGCGTAACTTTCGATTAACCAATTAAGGATAAATCATTATATCACTATATCATTAATCAGAAACCATTGCTAAATAACACAGCGCAAGTATTCTATCGTGTTCATTAAATGCCACACTGTAGACATTACTCCTGTTATCGCCTTGGGCATTTACTACGGGAAGCCGACAGTATACAGACAATAGATATATCTCAAGCTTCGTGGGTTTGATTGACGGCTTTAGATACTTTAACGGACACACGCACCCCTCTAAATCCGCAACTGAAGCTTAAAAGCGTGGAAAAAAAGTTCCAGATTTCTAACCCTATGTATAATACGCAGTGGGAAAATGAGGGGTCAAATTGGCGAAAAAAAGTGCGTGTTATATTCGAGTAAATACGGTATCTCATTCCTAACAAATGGCATCACAGGATTAAGTAATTTGTAATAAGATGAACTTGGGGTTAATAAAGTATGAATTTGTATTAATGTAATCAAACACATTTACTCTTAGTATGTGTTTCTAATACATTAAACCAGCTCGTTTATTTGTGTCTACTCTGAACACTTACACTTTTAACAGAACCACATCTGCTCTTGTGGCAAGAAGCAGTGACACCCTTAGTGTCTACCCTTAATACTTACACTTGTAACAGTAAGAACCACAGCTGTTCTTGTGGCATCAGGTAGGGGCACTTGTAGTTTCTGGTAGATCTCTGTTGATTTATCAGTAAATGTAACTCTGTGAAGATAAAAATATATTTCAGAATAAACACTTTTCTAAACATCAAAGTTCTAACAAATTAGACCAATACGACATATTCTAAACATTTGTAAAAGTCAATTTATAGATTATATATCTTTACTTTTCTTGCATATAACACTCAAGTTATTGTAAATAATATCTGCAATATACATAAATGTATGTAAGACAGGAAACATCAACCAAATAAGAAATGTACTAATATATGTACATGTAATGTGTAAGCATTTTGTTCTACATATCTATTAGGGTTTTGTCCTTAATTTTTATCAAATACACCACAGCACATATTATAACTGTTATGCTTCTTACTGAACAACTAACTAGTTTGCAACTTAAACACCAGTTTGTTGTGTCTTTTTTGCTCTGTTTTCATTGGCCAGTTTTTGTTTATCTTTTAAGTTACTTATCCATACACCAGTTTGCTGTTGTCTTTCTGTCTTATTCATTAATCAGTCAATTGTTTAATCTGTTTGTCTTTCATTTATTTACTTAATATTCTGTGTTGATTCAGTGATGATCTTTGTTGTTATATTCTTCAATCACAATTGACTGATCGTCAAATGCCTGACATCACACATTTTGGCACACTTGTTCAGTACGACGTCATAAATAAATTGCCCGTCAAACATGAATTTAACTGTGACATCACAATGGAACTACCTAATGAGTGTGATTACAGTTGGATCTGGCGATCCCTCAATTAATTTGGTAGCTAGTTTGTTGTAAGTGTTTTATTTTTGACTAGTTCTTATGTCTGTTTCTGTTTTGTTTTAGTCAGTATTTTTTCATGTTTTATTTTTGACTAATTCTTATGTCAGTTTCTGTCTTGCTTTGGTCAGTACTTCATCATGTCTCTCGAGTTGTTGATGCACTTACCTGTTTGTTCTGAGTTGATTATGTGAGGAATGTCCACCTTGAATTTGATGAAGAGATTGCAATAACATTTGAGATTCTTCTGATGAATATAGGTCTATCCTCAAGGGAAGCCGTAGCAATCTAAAAATGTTATACATCTTTTAAAACTTAAATTAGTTTTGCAAAATTAAGAATTACGACAAATTTCTAAAAAATCAGAATTAATAAACCTAAGACATGGATAGGACACTTAATAGATATGAATATATAGATATAAACTGTTATAAATAAATTAGGTGAGTTAATGGACTCAATGTTGGTACATAAGTTCTGTTTGAATAAGAAAGCAATTTACCGTAGTTTCACAGCTAAATATACCCCCGGATGAACTTTGCCCTTATCATCATGTTTCCACTGGAATTTCACATACGCTCTGCAAATATTTAAATAAGGATTGAGAAAATCTGGATATATGTAATAGCAAATATATTTGTAAATTGTTCAACTTATACTACTGAAATATTAAATTGAAAGTAAAATTTTTATTGTAATTTGTATTTTATGTCATACTAAGATTTTTTCACTTATAAGGTAATGGCGTCTGCCTTATGTATCACACGGAATTTACACCCTTGCAACAGATCCATATGAAGCAGTCAGGGACATTAGCTTTCAATGTCTTATCTAAAAGACTGAAACACAAACAAGCTACTGGCATGACTTGAATTTAGAACATTTGATCAAGAGATTAGTACATGTACTTGAACCTAGGACCTTTACTCAGGAGTTTAGAACTTGAACCTAGGACCTTTGATCAGAAGCCTAGTACTCAAACCTAGGACCTTTGATCAGAAGCCTAGTACTCAAACCTAGGACTTTTGGTCAGGAGCTTAGTATTTGAACCTAGGACTTTTGATCAGCAGCCTAGTACTCAAACCTAGGACATTTGGTCAGGAGCCTAATATTTGAACTTAGGACTTTGATCAGGAGCCTAGTACTTGAACTTAAGACCTTAGGTCTGGAGCTTAATGCTTGAATATAAGACCTTTGGTCAGGAGCCTAGTACTTGAACCTAGTACTTGGACCTTGGACCTTTGATCAGAAGATTAGTATTCAAAGCTAGGACCTTTGGTCATGAACCTAGTACTTGAGCCTAGGACCTTTGGTCAGGAGTCTAGTACTTGAATCTAAAAAATTTGGTCAGCCTAAGACCTTTGGTCAGGAGCTTAGTACTTGAAACTAGGACCTTTGGTCAGGAGTCTAGTACTCAAACCTAGGACCTTTGGTCAGGAGCCTAGTGCTTGGACCTAAGACCTTTGATCAAAAGCCTAGTTCTCGAACCTAGGACCTTTGGTCAGGAGCCTAGTACTTCAACCTAGGACCTTTGGTCAGGAGCCTAGTACCTGAATGTAGAGCTTTTGGTCAGGTGCTATACCAACTGAGCTACATCTGTTTACATTTTATACATTACACATGTATCAACATACACAATACATGTGTCAAATCCTCCTTAATACACAGAAAAGGGTCATGGCAAATGAACATTACAATGGACTCCAGTGGTTTATTATCTTCATAAATCGACAGGAAAACCTTTTCAGATGGCACACATGATGGAAAAAAGTATTCTTTTAACATTATTAACTTTTCCAAAGCCATTTGGTTTACAGTATCTGTATCTACATATACATTGAACAAATGCATAGAAATTCCAAAATCAACACAAAATATTTTGACAACTTGGCACAACAAAAGACATTGAGAAGTTCGCTGCATATAAAATTGTTATTTAGGTATCTAAAATAGGTATTTTCTAATTAGTTGTTGCTATGCAGTATTTACTGTGGACTCTAGATTTTAGCTTACTGTCTTGTATCTATTACTTTATCATGGTATTAAATGCAGTAAAGATAAATATTTACTTGGTTTCTTCAAAATAAGCTGAAGGGTTGAAACCAATGTCAGAGAACTGGTCCTCTAGAGCTTGTTTATAAAGGCTTCCCTCATTGGCAGGAAATCCTTTGACCTTGAACAAAAAATATCTTTTAAAATATTTAGATGCACTTTAAATCTCTTAAACATAATTGTTGACATTTTACAACATAATTTATCCCTAGGAAGTCAACAAGTGTTGGATGTGTTATACTTTGCCACATACTGTATGATAATTACCAGTTATTGTAAAGCTACGTTGACTTCTTATCTTTCATACAATGTTATAAACTGTTTCAACTGGAGCTGTTTACTTGCTTTTCAAACTTTGGTTTAAGTTTTAAATACTGGAGAATATTTACACAATACTTATTGTTGTTTTGTATGGATGAGACTAAATCCCCAAACTAGTTATGAAAGGAACACGTGTGTTTTCTGTTATCCACATTTTAAATGTGAATCCTACTAAACACAAGGCAAAATGATCCCCATATAATGTTTTATTATTAAAACTGATTTTATACATGTTGCCCTTTTTGACTGTTGCTCAGCACTTCATCGATGACTTCAGGATTTTAATCTAAAGCAAAAACAATGTTTAAAATCATAGCATTTAAAAGTTCCTGAGATTCTTGTACATTTTCTGGTTCCCAAAAAGCCAAAACTATACGTCTGAACAAATCTAAATTCTCCTTTTCAAATTGATCACTTACCTTTTAATAAAATTATGATAACAGTATCTAAGTTATCTTTATATAATGATACTATTTTTTTTTCTGCAAAATCAAAAATCTTGTATAACAAAAACATTTTTAAACAAGAGGCCCACGGGCCTTATAGGTCACCTGAGTATTGTGTAACAACTTTCAAATAACTTTGGTTCGTGTCTTAAACCAGAGGTCATGAAATTCACAATGCACAATTTTGAAAGAGGCACTATTGCTTATCATTATTTATTTATAAACTTAGCATGCTTACTCTATTTACTTAATACCCAGAGATTGATTGGAGTATAAACAAAGAGAAAATGCATTTCCACTTTATAACCAGTTTTGTACCTCACCCCAAAAGAACCACTGACCCTGGGGCCATTTATTTGGGGGGGGGGGGGGGGGTTAAAAATAACTATTTTGCTAGATGCACCTTTTTTCATCAGAAATATATATACTTGGAACCCAGGAGCAAAGGAAAATATATTCAAAGAATTAATGTATTTTCACTATATAATCAATAAAGCCCCACCCTAACACTATAATACTGACCCTGGGGCCATAAAATTCACAATTTTGGTAGAGGCACCCTTGCTCATCATAACTATGTGCTTTGATAGAAGCAGAGAAGAAGATTTTCAAAGAATGTATGCATTTTCACTATATAATCAATAGGGCCCCACCCTAACATCAGAACCCTTAACCCTGGGGCCATAAAATTCACAATTTTGGTAGAGGCACTCTTGCTTATCATAACTATGTACTTTATTTGTTTATTTAATACCTAAGAGCATAGAAGAAGATTTTCAAAGAAATAATGCATTTTCACTATATAATCAATAGAGAGCCCCACCCTAACACCAGAACCCCTGACCCTGTGGCCATACAATTCACAATTTTGGTAGAGGCACTCTTGCTCATCATAACTATGTACTTAGTTAGTTTATTTAATACCCAGGAGCAGAGAAGAAGATTTTCAAAGAAATAAGGCATTTTCACTATATACATTTTTAGCCCCGCCCTAGCACTAGAACCCCTGTCCCTGGGGCCATGAATTTCACAATTTTGGTAGAGGGCTCAATGCTGAATACAGTCATGTCAACAGTTTGGCTGCTATGTGTCCAGGAGTAAAGAAGAAGATTTTGAAAGATTGCATTAATTTTAGTGGTTTTGGCCCCACCCCTCAGCCCCTGGGGGAGCAGGCACCATGAAATTCACAATTTTTGTTCCCCTTCAGCCATAGATGCTTTATGCCAAATTTGGTTAAAATTGGTTCAGTGGTTGCAGAGAAGAAGCTGAAAATGTTCAAATGTTAACACACGACGCACGACGAACGACGACGGACGAAAACAGATAGCAATAGGTCACCTGAGTTTACTCAGGTGACCTAAAAATCCTGAAGATTTCAAGTATACATATGCCTTTAATACATACCATCACTGTATTTAAAGGGTCATGACCTGACATTGACCTCAAAGCCTCTTCTTCATTCACTGACCCCTTACAAAAGTAGTTAGGGTAGAAAGCTCCACATAGCACTAGCTGAAACAGACCAAATTCTTTCTCTCAAATATGACAGATACAGAATAATCATAAGACCTTAGAGTCTCTCACAGAGTTATTATACATATAGAGTACAATTCAACGTCCAGACAGTCACTAGCAAAATCCTGAAAAGCTGCTTGCATTAGTATTAACAAAGATTTCAGAGATGTTGCTTCAATCACTTGATTTAAATCATAGCAAATATGTAAAACAATGCCATATTTCAGCACTGATAAATATTGATTATTCCAAAGCTATGATGTTAAGGGGATAACTCTTACAATGACTTCACATTTTCATCTCAGTTTTAAGTTTAAATTTCTAAGAAAAATTCCTACATGTCACAAATTTACCTGTCTGACCTTCTAAAATTGGTTTTTATTGTAACAATGTTTACCTTCAGTAGAAGCCGTTCCTGATCTTCTGTGAACTTGTTCTTATAGTTTGGCATATGACGGGGTTTTTGAATATTGAAGTTCTGTAGTCGATTCTCAAGTTCTAACATCAGCTCTGTCACCTAAATTAGAAACACTGCACCATATAATAGGTGGCATGATACGCAAGCATGTTGATATGATACCCTACCCCAAAGGCCAGAACAAAGTTTAAAACCCAGGTGCACAATTTAATAGGGATGTAACAATACATTTGACTATGGATATATTGTGATAATGTTCTTTCCAATAGCAATACGTCGATAGCAAATTGAACCAGCGATAACTATTGCTGATAGTATGCATGACTATCGACTAGTTTCGATAGTCATTAAATACTAAACAATTTAATTGTTTAAATCACAAAATTGTGTTTTCTTTTCCAAAAATAACTTATTTTTTCTCTCTCTCGTTAGGACGAACGTGCGTGTCTACTATACTACATGAACTTTACCTGGAGATCGCAAATGTTTGTAAAGACAGAATATATAAAGAATGAATGAATGAAACACTGAGTGTTATCCAAACTGTCGATGCTTATGCCGTTACAGTCAAGTAGTTTCACCTGTTGCGTAACTATCGATTAACCAATTAAGGCTTAATCAATCAGCTAATCAGAAACCATTGCTAGTATTCTATCGTGTTCACTGAATAGAACACTGTATATATAACTCCTGTTATGGCCTTGGGCATTTACTACGGGAAGCAGACAGTATACAGACAATAGATGTATCTCACACCTCTTGGGTTTGATTGACAGCTTTAGATACTTTAACGGACACGCACCCCTCTAAATCCCCCACCGAAGCTTAAAAGTGTGAAAAAAAGTTCCATATTTCTAACCCTATGTATAATACGCAGTCAGAAAATGAGGGGTCAAATTGACGAAAAAAAGTGTGTATTATATTCTAGTAAATACGGTATACAGAAAAAGTGTCCAGAAACATCAATTACTGGCTCACCTCTCGAAGTCTTCTTATCTGAAGGAAGTGTTTAGTACACCAATCTTTTTCACTCATCCCAATTCTGCGGAACTCTCCCATCTTCTTCTTCTGATCATATTCCTACAAAAACAGGCAATTATTGGTTGGTTGATGTCTACCCAGTAGTTTAGCAGTTTCCAAAATATTTAGTGGTAAGACAACTAATCTATTCAAACCACAAGGAGCTTTTAAGAAACTGTGTAATCATACTAAATTTGTTCTTTACATGGCATCTTAAAGTACCATGATACTTACTTTGACAGGATTGAAATATCTCATTGGAGATACATGTACTTGGACCAGAATCTCCCATTAACATTAAGTGAATATAGAGAACATACATCTTTGTTTATTTTCATTATTTTACTTGGACCAAAATATCCTATTAAAAAATACTAAAAGAACATGGAGTTTTTTGTTTATTGTTTCATGCCACACCAGAATTATTTCATTTAAACATTGGCAGCACCTGACCTCATAATCATTCCCTCATGACATGAGACCTCAACTTATATTGTCTCATCTTAAGGTCAGGAAGAGAGACGGATGACGATATATCAACTCAGAAAATATTAAATATGAAAGAAACCTTTTTATAGTAAAAGCATGGATTCAGGGACAAAATTTTAACTATATTTTATTTTATCTACAATTGACTGTTTACTCGAGCATAGATAACTTGACCTTACGAAGCACTTGATTCTTCTGCAGTCGCAATTTAAATGTATTGAAATTTCACAAAATATTTAAATTAAATTCCTGATGAATCAAACTATTTACAGATAAGTGAAGTCCTAACATAACATTATATTAACCTCATGTTAATGTGAAGTTTGCTTTTCTCATGCGCCCAGGACTGCTGAGCACACGCATTTGGGTTAACACAGATTTTCATGTGAACTTAATTACTAGACCACATTAACGTGTTTGGCCTCCATATTCACTTGCTTATGACATTAAACTAATATTTACAGAAGGACTTGAAGGAAGATAGCTATATACACTGTATATATAGATATAAGAACATATAAATGTTCAGATAAAATATTCAGAATAAATAATAAACTTACGTGTTAAGGCATGCACTTTAAGGATATTGGATGCAATTTCCGAACATTGAATACATGTATAATGGAATTTATTCCTATTTTACAATATTAATAATAATAATATCAAATAAATAAATAAGAAATGAAATTATAACAAAATTATGATTAAAAATCATAATAATTATAATCAATAACTATAAGGATTAATTAACGAAAAAAATAATTAATTACATACATAAATAAATAAATACATAAATAAATAGACAAGTACATAAAAACAATTTCAAAACAAAAATCATATATTAAAAAAAATAAAAAATGATAACGAGACAGTATAAACTGAAAATGAAAGGTTTTCATAAATACCTTACTACATGTCTACGTGGTAATTTCAATTCGTATGTGATGTATTTTAATTTTTGAAATTTTGTTAAATAAAAACCCATGATTTATTATAAACTATCAGCGTACATGTATATATGGCAACATTCTCTTTATTTAATTAGATCCATTTATTCTATCCGTATTACAGCATAGAAAAAATAAGATCGTTAACGTGCAACTGGACCAAGAATTTCCTCCCATGTTAACATAAAGAGTACACGTGTGTCCAGTCAAGTAGTCCTGACACAGTTGTCGTGACCACTTTTCACATTAACGTGTATATTGTGTTAGGACTGCATCCAACCTTGGTTTCTGGAACTTTGACTTTATGAATGAACTGTACATGAATTTACCTTATAAGCATTAAGAACTGCCAGGCTGTCACTCAAAGATCCTTGGGCCCAGTTTAACTTGTGTCTGTCGAAAAATCAATTAATTTCAAGCATTATACATGTATTACAAATAATTACTATTCTATATACCTCTATTATCATTTACACTCATTAAGTATGTACAAAAGGACCACTATAAAGTGAGAAATATGCATTATTAATATACTGTTAGCTACAATTAACAGAAGCAAATATGAAATTTGTTAGAATTCAAATCAACATGATACATGTAAACATGAAATCATCAAAACTCTGCAACAGCTCAGTCAGTAAAGTGCTCATCCTTTGACAGAGAGGTCCTGAAAGTGTTCCAATGGCAGCCTATCAACCAATGACTGAGAGGTCCTGAAAGAGTTCCAATGGCAGCCTATCAGCTTGTGAGTCCTGATGGCAGCCTATCAGCCTGTGACTGAGAGGTCCAGAGTTCCAATGGCAGCCTATCAGCCTGTGAGTCCTAACAGCAGGCTATCAGCCTGTGACTGAGAGGTCCTGAGAGAGTCCCAACGGCAGTCTATCAGCTTGTGAGTCATGATGGCAGCCTATCAGCCTGTGATTGAGAGGTCCTGAGAGTCCCAACAGCAGCCTATCAGCCTGTGATTGAGCAGTCCTGAGAGAGTCCCAACAGCAGCCCATCAGCCTGTGATTGAGCGGTCCTGAAAGAGTCCCCATGGCAACCTATCAGCCTGTGATTGAGCAGTCCTGAGAGAGTCCAAATGGCAGTCTATCAGCCTGTGACTAGCCCTGGCAGCCTATCAGTGTCCTGTCTTTGACATGAGACAGTAAGATCTGAGGTCCCATGTCATGGTAGACGTGGGCCATGGACCCCATGTAGACTTGTCATTTCAAGTTCCCTTACTGCTTGAGGTTGGTCCAATGCATGTCTTAATTTGCAATATATCAGGTTGTTTGTTGGTTGGCTGATCGGGTGTTTTACGTTGCTTTCAACAATTTTTCAGTTATATCACGACATGGAAGCAGGAGGTAACCAACCTCTTATTGTGCGCGCCACAAGCCACAAACCAACCCACCAAGCCTGCCCCTTGCAATATATCAGGCATGTCATATGTCACCATATGTGTTAAGTAATCCTGGTTAGACAGAAAACAAGAAACAATCAAATACCCGGTAAATATCATCAACAGTAATCTTCTCCTTCGTTAAAATGTTAAAAAAAAAATAATACCCCAATGTTTGAATTCTAAAAAATCACAAACACTAACACAATGATATGAGAATCATAATGATGTCATTTACTGTAGGTAATCTGCAGAGTAGTTTCTGTGATGAAGTAATTTTCATGTGTAAAATAGTTAATAAGAATAGATAAGTAGTACCTGTATGAATCTAGATGCTTATTGTATGGTTTGGCAAACACTGACTTCAAAGACATGGTAGCAGCTGCAAAAGACAGATACATCGAATGCAGCAGGGTATAATGATAAATTCCTCTTTAAAGTGTACATACTTACTGCTTACTGTACTTAACAATGAACTAGAAATTATATTATCCATTACAAAAGACTGATTGTTCATCAAATTAAGAACTTACAGAAAGATTTCTCTCTATATTGTGCAAAAACAGAAATAAAAAGTATCAAAAAGAAGTAATCAAGATGTGTCATAAAAAATCTAATACGTCTGTGACTTCTATCTGAGGTAAACATCAATGCTTATTCGACTGTAGGTTTTACATACTGTGTTAACATATGTACCTATTACAAGGCAGTCCTCTAGAAGTCCAAACACATGACCAAGAACCAGAAATTTTCCCACTCTTATGTCCACCGGTAAATCTGCTAATACTCTCCCAACGAAAGTCAATTTCCCATCATGCCTGTTACCCACACCAGAGGTCGGTGTTGACAGTGCTCCAATCTATAAACATCTAACTTTCATCATTCCTAAATATACCTTAACACTATCATAAATTCTAACATAATAGTTAGAATTTTTTTCTTCTAAGCATCATATATTAAACTGTCAAATGGCATCAATTTTCTTGGATTAATGTCAAGATAGATCAATCATCTGTAAGAGGAATATATCAATATCTGTAATGTTAGATAACAATACTCATTCAGGAAGCTGGCCTTTCCATATTTCCTCGACTATATACATAGCAAGAGCTATAAGACTGATAATTTTCACTAAACAGTACAATCCATTCAGTTTGCTAGATCTGGCATGTCAGTCTTACCTCTTTCAGCAAAAGTACAGTCCTCTCAATGTCCTCTAAGTTAGGTACAGACAAAGCTAGGGCTAGCAGAGCCTTTGGTTCTCCCATGTCAAATACTTTGGTCTGTAGTACCAACTTCTCTAAAGGGCATCGCTATAAAACACAAAGTATCATAAGATTTACAATGGAAATAGATACATTAAAGGTAATTAAGGTCATGCAACTGACATCATTAATTCAAAGTAATTTGTAAGTCTTAAAATTGTCCAATTAATGTTTTTTGAAAATGTTACAAGTGAAAGTTTGAATTCAAAAATGCTATACAACATTACAATTTTTCATAAATGACATATTTCAACTGCCTCTTTTGTTAGGAAAAGTCTCTTACCTGCATCTCCGGAAGCCCATAATCAGGGATACAAGTTTCCCAAAAGAATCTAGTTATCATTCTGTACACTCGACCATCAGAGACACGGCCAGCACGACCTGAGATTAAGTTAATAACACAATTCTACACTATTGTCCACTTTGTAGTGAATGTGACCTTCAATAGATTGAGGGTTTATACAAGCATATGTATTACATAGTAAACTCTTGTTATATCAGCAATCAATATACTGGCATATTATGGTATATTAAGTTCTTTGTTTTACATCAAACCAAGATTATTCATTATTATGATGATGGCTTTTGTCTGATCCATGCACTGAAATTTTGACCATACTATGAACCCATCTCGAGCAGTGAGGAATATTTTACACATCAATAATAATATTGATTACTGAATTTACTGTCTCAATACCCTCATAACAAAAAAAAAAGGCACCATTGAACAGCACATAATACGCCTGATTTTTATTATCCTAGATGTCATACAAATTAAAACTGGAAATATAAGCTCATTTTTCTCTTCAATTGTTTGTAGGTTAATTGTTCTTCTTCACTCTTCCATCATTTCTCATGTTGACACCCCCCTGCTTTCATACATACACTGACTACAATTGTATTAAATATTGAGGAGATTCCTTTTCAATATGCACATCTTTGATTTAATCTTTCTTTGTACCAAGTTTTTTACACCAAATGAACCCCATTTTGCCAGAATTTTCATAATGACATCAATCCTTGGGTTGTGATGTCAAAGCAGTATGACACAAATCTAAGCAGCAAAACTTCATTTGTCTAGTATTGCTCCTTACAACATGTAAAATTGGGAAAAGGTTGATGTTACTGCGGGACTAACATTTTGGTTGGAAAAATAATTACTGTTCCCGCAATATGACATCAGAGACAATCAATTATTTATTATGATATCAAAATTTTTGTGGGAAATGTTATCATTTGCCAACCAAAATATGAGTCCCGCAGTAACAGTAAAAGGGTCTGTTCATCGCAGTAACAGTAAAAGGGTCTGTTCATACTATCTTCAATAAAATGGCAGTTCAGCTCAGTATTATCCTTGCTACATTTAGTTAGCAATTTTTGTAGAGGCACTCCTAACTAGATTTCCTCTCTTTAAATTCCTTTCAAATCTATATCTACACATATGTGTATATTAACGCTATATCTGAACCATTTAATTATTAATATCACATACAGCATTAGGTCCCACAAAAGCTAGTATTTTCTTGCTATGACAACACATTTCCACTCTTATCTGTCATGACTAGATCTACTTACCTTTTCTTTGAATGCAGTTTGCTTTTGATGCCCATTCAACTTGAAGACTAGTGTAATTGGTGTCTGGGTCACACACCAAATTCTTTGTCAGACAAAAGTCAATAACTGAACAAAACAAAAATATAACAGCATCAGAAAACATGCCTAAAACGTTCATAGATAAATCTCAATTACAAAATGTTGTTAACAATTTCAATAAATTAATTTACAGATTGCTTTATTTTATAGTAATCTATTGAGACTAAATGAGACTGTACTAAATACTTGGTGTTACCATATTTGATATCTGGCACAGTGATGGAGCTTTCAGCAATGTTGGTTGACAAAATCACCTATAAAAGATTCAACTATCGCTCAGAATCTTTCATAAGTACCGGTATCTGAATTAGTTCTTGTGACACTACATGCAATACAAATCAATTATTAACTTAAGCTTAAATATTAACCAGCAGTAGAAATGTTGACTATTAAACACAAAGAATGCAACCTTGAGCAGAAATATTGTCTTGTCAACAAGGTTAGTGCTCTTGGAATTTCTATCAATACAGATGATTTCCTTAGGAAGGACACTGGCTTAATCCTTATCACACTATGCTAATTTCTATCGTTTTTTTCTGTACTGCTGAATAAATTGTACATGATTATGAAATGTCATGTCCAGTTATGTTTCGTCTCTGATTTCCTGATCTTTTATCACAGAAAAACAAATCATACATGATGTTGGTTGATTGGTGTTTTACGTCGCTTTCAACAATTTTTCACTTAAATCGCGACATGGAAGCTGCAGTTTACCAACCTCATAGTGGCGCAACCCTGGTCGTCGGCACCGCAAGCCGAGCGCTTAACCACTACAACAAACCTGCCCTTCAAATCAATCATGAATTTAATCAGAAATGTCATGGCTATCTATTCAAGGTTATTGTTTATATTTTGGACTTTGCCCTCATTAAACTGTGTTCATTAAAGAAATGAACTTAGGTAAAATCATTCTAAGTGGATGGCATGACCATATTACTGCATAAACTAAAGAAATACATGATGAAATCTAAAGAATTTGAGTAGTATCTTTTATTTCTAAAAAATAAACAACAAGTGAACATGAAATTTTATTCTAAAATGGGAAAATCAAGGTAAACTGTGAACAGAACATTTAGTGTAAGGGCATGTGATCTGCCCAGTCCCAACAATCTTCCGCAATATCCTTATAAGATTGATCGATACGGGCAGAGTTAATTATTTTCACATGAGCTAACACATCCTCAAGCACACTACCATGAAAATCAACTTTCATCCCAATCAAAATATTCAGCGAAAAACACAAAAGTCTTTCCTCATTGAAAAAAAAATCCAGCAGATGCTGCCATGTTTGATTACTGTAAACATTACGTAGTATTTAGGATATATTTAATACATCTTTGACCCTTACATGGAATTTTTTACTATGAATCATGGGTAATTATTACTCTACGCCAGTACATATTTAGCCTTGGAAATCTCCCAGAAACGAAAATACACACATCAATTACAACAGGTGCAGAAACGACAACTGTTGTGATTAGCAGGGAATGGCAATATTTTCAGAATGACTTATGTCGTGATTAGCGTTATAAGGATTAAGACCTTGTACTACTACTATGTAATACAGAATCGTATTGAACGATAAATATACTCACTACACAAGGAAACACTCAAATTCTAAAGTCACTTTCTCATGGAATCTATTCACTATAATCGTGTAGTTATTGTTACCTCTATAGACACTTTGCACCACTTACTTTTCATATGCCCTCTGTAGGGGTGACAAACACCTCACTCTCTATAGACACTGTACCACTTACTTTTCGTATGCCCTCTGTAGGGGTGACAAACACCTCACTTTGTTCTTCATTAGTAATAGTAGAATGTAAAGGGATGATTTTCAAGCTGAAAGAAAGTATCAGTAAAATGTTCAAACAAGTAGTTCTTATTCAACATTTACAATTTTAGTAGATGGGTTCATGCTCTTTTTAAACATGTATTCAGATTTCTTTCACTATTAACAGATGTAAAGAAGATTTTCCTCTTATTCCAATGATGCTTCATAGCAAATTTGAGTGACAGTTGGCCTGACAGTTTTAAAGAAGTTAAAAATTGTTAATTCATATTGGAAGATGAATAACAACACAATGGGCCAATTTATGATTCATCGCCTGACTCAGGTGTCACAAAAGAATAAAACTACGTCAAATTCCAAGGTCAAAATCACAAGATCCAAATTTTGGTACCAATGGAAAAGACTTGTCACAAAGAATACACATGTGAAATATGAAATCCTATCACTTCCCATTCAAAATATATACCCAGTGTTAAAGTTTTTGAAATATAGGTCAAAGGTCATTTAAGGTCACGAGATCAAAAATTATTGTATCAATCAACCATGGCATGCCTGGATTACCTTCCGAATGTAATGAACACAATAGTTTACCTGCAGTTAATTTGGATAGGTCTAAGATGATTGAACATGGAATCAATCTCTGCCAAGCCTGGCAGGAAAACCAGTACTGTTCCACGGAACTTAGCAAAGCCTTTCTCTGTCTTCCTACCAATAGATAGGTATATTAGCGTTTTATGTAACAACATTCTACAAGTGCAACAAGGATCAGTTATGCTGCAACATTTTTTCTGAAGAAATTTCTTCTACTGTCAATTTCCATCTCACCATTTAAACTCAATCATTATATTAAAAAATTGCATCTGCATGATGGGTAAATAATTTCATTTAGGAACAACTGCAGATAACTTTTTTCCATACCATTTCCATATCACGACTCCAGTCTTTCCATGCAGGACCAGTAATAATAAAGGAAAGTTGACATATAACAGATTACAAATGAAGGAACATAGTTCTGCTCTTAGTCTGGTCTTAGTCCAGTAAAGGCTATCTGGTCCTAGCTCAGAAGAGGTAATCTGGTTTTAGTCTGGTCTTAGTCCAGTAGAGGTTATCTGGTCTTAGTATGGTCTTAGTCTAGTAGAGGTTAACTGGTTTTAGCTTGGTCTAATTCCAGTAGAGGTTATCTGGTCTTAGTCTGGTCTTAGTCCAGTAGAGGTTATCTGGTCATAGTCCACTAGAGGTTATCTGGTCATAGTCCAGTAGAGGTCATCTGGTCTTAGTCTGGTCTTAGTCCAAAAGAGGTTATCTGGTCTAAGTCCAGTAGAGATTATCTGGTCTTAGCGGTCTTAGTCCTGTAGCGGTTATCCGGTCTATGTCTGATGAAATGTATCTGCTCTTAGCCTAGTCTAAGTCCAGTAGATGTTACCTGGTCTTCATCCAGTAGAGCATATCAAACTAAATGATTGGAATTTTCTGACTTCACATAGACTTCATGTAAACATCCACATTAAAATCCTACAACAATTACAATTTACTATAATAATAAATATCTTAATATGATGTGCAGTGACTTACCCCTGACGTTTAATCTCAATAGCATCAAATTCCTCAATTAATCGCGTAGCTAGAATATACGCCTCAATAGAGATCTCTGGACTGCATTCATCAAGAGACGGAAGCTGACAAAGAAAATCACATGACATTCAATCTCTCTAACTCTTAGTCTTATAACATTTCTAAATTCATGTTCATTTCTAAAACTATACAAGTATATATAAAGATGAAAACAACCCCATTGTTTTCAGTAATGTTCAAAATATAATTAAAAGATGTGAAAAATGTAACTACATGTACAGTGATGCTTCGTTTATCCTGACATGTTTGTTCTTGGCCAATTTGTCCGGATAAACGGATTTTCCGGATTACCAGACCATAGTACAAGTACATAAAATGTTAAGGAATCTTATTTCTTTATAAAAGAAGGGTGTATACAGTACACGATAAAGCACAAGTAATAATCCTTATATGCATTTAATTTGTATACGAAGAAATATATATGTATTACTTATTTAATATATTAACATCTTTAGTAAATTGTACATTTATTGCAGCTAAACTTCTGAAACCTGCATGATTTTTCAACTCATTGTCCTCTATTCAAATGTTAACAGTCGTCTTTGCATATACCTCGCACTTGACTAATTAATTTCACTTCTATTGTGATTGGAGTGTTTACCTGACAGCCTGCTGTGTCATACAAATTTACAATTGAAAAGAATTTATGTCCGAATAAATTTATACAATGTTCATGTTTTGAATATAAAATTTTTTTATAACTATAAAACAGAAGAATAGCTAAAACTTAAAACTTCTTTACAAAATAATGTAATGAGCACTTATTACCACTAAGTAAGGATACATTATCAATGATCAATTCAAAGCGCAGATATTTAATTAAAAATGTAAGCTGCGAAGTCGGCAATTTACTTTTAATTACTATCATTCAAGTAACAGTAATCTTCATTTCTTGTATGAGCGTTTACTGATTCATTAAAAAGGAAACATCAATGACCGATAACATGTTTGACTACACCACAAGCGGTCAATTCTTAATTGGATAGGTAATTAACATACTATAGGTAGGTGACCAGGTAAACGCGTTGTTTAATTGTTAAACACACAATCAATCAGCGCAGAGGGGAGATTAGAAGTGTTGCTTTGTGTATTAATTAAACCGCAGTTATTTGCTACAGATACGTCCGGAAAGCAAAATTTTGTCCGGATTATCGGAGCAAATTTCTAGTAATTATGGAATTCCATACCCGTATTTCCTTATCCGGATTCGGAATGCAGATTTCCAGATTATCTGATCAAAATATCATTTGGGAAATCCGATCCCACACTTTCTTGTCCGGAAAGTGGATTTTCCAAATTAATGGAGCCCGGATTAACGTAGCATCACTGTACATGTGTACATGTAATAATATATAGTTTTCCTCACTAGACCACACTTTTATCACCATGATTTCAACTTCATGAAAAATAATGGATATAAGTTTTTCATTTCATTGTACTTTCTATTCTGTCTGTATAAATAATATGAACAACTTTTTTATCACTATGAATTAACCATAAAGTAAAATTATTTGACTAAAGCCAACGATTGTACATCTTGTAAAACAAGGTTACTTAGCCTGTTTTATCATCAAGAATAGTATCTCTTAAGATCTTACAACTCCAAGAGGGCTGATGTCCTCTACATAGTATTCTGACACACTGTAAGCTCTGCCCTCCACACTGTACACTGGGGCTGGCTCCAAACGATCACGGATAGGTAAAGCAAAATACTCAGCAAATTCATCCGAGTTAAATGTGGCAGACATCATCACAACTTTGACATGACGAGAGTTAGTTCTCAGTAATTTGCGTACAATCAACAAGGAAAAATCAGTATCTTGATCTCTTTCATGTACCTGCAAATGGAAATGTGAAAATATTAGTTATTTCCATTCATATGATGATCAATTCAATTCCAAATGTTGAAAATAGCTAGTTCATAGTTTCATCACCTTATCTTTAATACAGATTGGCCCTGACTAAATGATTAATTACAAACAAGAGGGAAGCGATGATCAAGTGAAATTAGAAATGAAACCTTCTAATAAATAAATACCTCATCTAGGATAACATGTGTGAACTGTAGCATATTCTTTGTAGTGATGAGCTTCCGGAGTAGGACACCTGTTGTCACATACAGTATCCGAGTATCCTCAGATGATTCCTTAGAACGACCTACCTGTAGTAGAAATAAAACAACATACATTTGTCAATTAATACTAGGGATCTTCTTCATACGAAATCCATTATCAATGTACATGTATCAATTAAAATGCAGTATTTTTAATAAGGACAGGCACCCAATGAAATACCACTGCTTCAGTTTACAAAATGCCACTTCAAAATTTCTCTGACCTTAAAGCACTACTATAAAATGATACATCTTAATTTTTTAAGTCACCAGATCAAATAAATTTATTGAAAACCCAGAACATATAATTCTAGCTTCAATTCTACGTTAAGCTTTAGTCTGCTCCATTGCTTTCACAATCTAAATATCTACTCAGATTAATTCTATATAGTTCACTCTTCCACAGTCTGGATTTCAAGTGCCACTTAAAATTATAATTTAACTCAGCAAGTGGTGTGCTTTGCTGAGGGCCAAAAGGTCCACTTGCCATGTGAAATAGTAATTTTACTCAGCCAGTGGTGTGCTTGGCTGAAGGCAGCGAAGTCCTGGGTTCATGTCTCATTAGCAGCTAACCAATAAGCTGTCAGTACAACATATGGGAGTCCCTGGCACATTAAAAATCTATCATTGCTTTCAGTTAGTCAAATGTTATGTGCAATGCCTTAAGACAAATTCATTAAAATACAAGTGAAATAATTTTGGGACTGAAAAACAAAAATAAAAAAAACATAAACCTTGCAGAAATGCACATCTGATACACTAAATTAATGCTAGAACCTCCATGCATATAGATAAAGCTTTCATTATTTAGATGTACATGTAGTTATTAGAACTGAGAATACTGACCTGGTAGCCACATACAGTTCCTAAATTCCACTCCCTTTCATAGCATACTCGCCTAGCTATGCTGATGGCAGCTATCCTACGAGGCTGGGTAACTATGATGTTACAGTATTTACCAAGTTTGGCATAATGATCCAAGATGTACTGTGGCACCTGGGTGGTCTTACCTGACCCTGTACTCCCCTGAATGACTGTTACCTGGTTACTTTCAATGGTTGCAACAATCTGTTAATATATCAAATAGATCAGTGATGGTCACATGACAATAGATTTAGCCATGCTTATTCTATCATAATGACCATACTAGATGAAGCTTTTCTCAATTCATATTCAAAGCAATATCCAGAAATACTTTGAAATCAATTTTTATAATTATGACCAAACTTTTAATACCAATGGAATGGTCTGATTACAAAGAATGCTCATGTGAAAAATCAAATCCCTGTTACTTGACCGTTCCTAACTTATAATCTGTGTAAAGGTTAGCTAACAACAGGTCAAACAGTGTGTAGAAGGTAATCATGATGGTAGGAAAAATAAACTATATCAATAGCTGATGTTTAGCAGATAATTATTTACTATTAATAATGGCTATCCAACAATGCTGTGCTTGTACGAAAAGTAGAACTAACTATCCATGTATCACCGTTTATTAAATTGGTACACTGACTGGAGCATTTGTAAAAGAATCGATCACCACTCTGAGTTCCAGACACAGGGAAGGTCAGTCGAGGGATGTTACATTATCACATTTAAGACTGATCTTTTCTATCTGGAACTAATATGGTGATTGATCATTTTTCTCACATCTAATGTGCTTAAAATCATAGTAATGTTAAATATAACTCCTTTATGATGGCACAAATATAATTTATAAAATCTCCAAATAAACAGTAATAAATAAATAGGTGATGCAAATAGATTTATTAATTTACTAGAAGACTGAAGAGACAGGTACTACTACAATGCATTAGGTGCTGTCACATTCTTCAAAAACTGAAGTGGCATAGTTTAACTAGGTTTTGCATATTTGGACATGATGAAATGTTAAATAACATAGAAACATTGTGGTCTGACTAATCATTTTTGACATCTAATCTAATGAATGAATTGTACAAAAAACTGGTGATATTTCATGGTTGTTTTGCAATGTGCTTTGTAACTTTGTTCACATCTGACATTAACATATGCAGCCTTTGAAACCTGTGTAATACATGACTCTGACACTACCTCCTCCTCTATTGTACTACATATATAAAATTGCCCCACTCTTCTGTATAAATGATGTTGTATCATAAATTAAAGATTGTTTCTGTATATTTGATTCATGCATGTTTTTGTATACTTCACAAGATTAGACAGCAATTATAATGCCTATAACACTAAATTCTTGATCTGCCATGTTTGTAAACATTTAAAAAGGTATCAGGAAGGGATACAAAGTGTTCAGAAAGAATTTACAACATGGAATTTGAGACTGACAATTCTCCAATCTGCTTTCTTTGTCTCAAGCACAAGAAATCTTTTTATATCATGTGGAAATACAAAATGAACAAGTGTCATTTGTATAATGGATCCCAAGCAATAAAGAAAATACACTCTGTTTACAAGTGTATGTCCAACAAAAAACAAAACAAAACTAGTTTTAGTAATTCTCTAGACAGACAAAATCAATGAAGTCTTCAACCAAAAGATCTTATGACAACACGATCTAGTATGTGTTCCTCATTAAAAAAAAATAGAACTGTCCTAACGGGACGAATAACCCCTGCAGCACCAAAATTCAAAATAGGGCATAGACCAAGGACAAAAGACCAAGGTCACAAGGTCGAAAATGTTGGTATCGACAGAAAGGTCTTGCCACAAGGAATACACATGTAGTATGAAGGTCCCAACTCTTTTCTTTCAAAAGTTATGGCTAAGGTTAAAGTTTTTAAACAGTAAGTCAAATGTCAAGGCCAAGGTCACAAGGTCAAAAATTTTGGTACCAAAAGAAAGGTCTTACCACAAGGAATATATATGTGTAGTATGAATACCCAGTCTCTTTTGGTTCGAAAGTTATGGCTAAGGTTAAAGTTTTTAAACAGTAAGTCAAATGCCAAAGCCAAAGTCACAAGGTCAAAAATATTGATACCAAAAATAAAGGTCTTACCACAAGGAATATACATGTGTAGTATGAATACCCAGTCTCTTTTGGTTCAAGAGTTATGGCTAAGGTTAAAGTTTTTAAAAAGTAAGTCAAATGTCAAGGCCAAGGTCACAAGGTCAAAAATTTTGGTACAAAAAGAACGGTTTTACCACAAGGAATATACATGTGTAGTATGTATACCCAGTCTCTTTTGGTTCATAAGTTATAGCTAAGGTTAAAGTTTTCAAAAAGTAAGTCAAATGTCAAGGCCAAGGTCACAAGGTCAAAAATTTTGGTACAAAAAGAAAGGTCTTGCCTCAAGGAATATACATGTGTAGTATGAATACCCAGTCTCTTTTGGTTCAAAAGTTATGGTCAAGGTTAAATTTTTCTGGACAGACAACACAGACAGACGGCCAAGGTGATTCCTATATACCCCCCAAACTTCATTTGCTGGGGGTATAATGATTGGACTATTCAAAAATGTATGTGAATGTTTGATATAGAGTAGTTGCAAATACCAGTAAATATAAAGTAGAGAAAGAAATTCAACTGTTTTGTCTTGAATTTTCAAAGTTAATACAGAGACTTAATATACCTAATGACGGACATGTAAAATCTGCTCACTTCAATCAGATTCCTCTATAGCATTAGCATCAACGCCTTAATTTCAAATTCTTACAGCCTCATCATATCTTATCAAAAATTTCCTGGTGATGTTTCAATGAATATTTACGATATCAGTGAGTTATGTTTACCTGATCTCAAATAATTGTTTATATTTTGTAAAAATCATTTTTATTTGAAATTTAGTCTTTGTTTCCTTAATCCAAAGTTAATCATGACATTATTTCTGGCCATATTTTCCTATTTCCTAGTAATGTTTTTACGTTGTGTAGTAATAATTACCTTTTTTTCCAGCAATATTTATCATCCCCTCAGTACTATTTACCTGTTCTACAGTACTATTTACCTGTTCTCTATGTGGTGTGATGGGCAGATTAATCAGAGATTTTGGGGTAAAGCTGTAGTTATGATAGATATCTGTAGCATTCTGAGGAATGAGGTCATCAGGCATCATCAAGGAAGTAGTGGCTATACTGGACAGGTCTAACTGATCCATGTCATCATTGATCTCATCAATATCCCGAGACTAGTAAAGCAAGAAGTCAACAAATGTTAGTCACAATACAGTGACTGAGAGAGTAAATACTAATCAATAATACAACAACATTTTGGGTATTGTTCAAACCCATCTTTCTGGGGTTTAAATAGCTTTACACTTCAATTTAAAAAGGAGGTAAGCATTGAAAGTGCTTTTTCACATTTACTCTTACTGCCCTGACAATGGCCGTTACTTGTTAAAAACTACATGAATTAGATTAGTCGAAGAGAGTGATCAAAAGATTACAATTAGAATTTTCAGAAAACTCCATGCTATCAAAATTTGATTATAGGGAGAGCACTGAAACTTACTTGTCATTTTTCAGTTATTTTTAGCAATCTTCTATCGCAATTTTTAATATCTTTACTGACATAATCAGAATAGTCCCTATGGGAGTAATACACTATGCAGCAATAATGTAATACACTGCTACTTTAGCATATCTTTTCGTATTTTCAAAGGCTCACTCTGACCTTGGCCTTGTTTCACCCTAGTTTCATGGGGAAACAATTGTGCAGTTTATGAAGCAGATCCATATTACTGCAAAGGTTTTATGGATGTGACACTTAGACTGGTCTAGACTTTTTTGTGATCTTGACAATATCACCTTTTTGTCATGGATAACAATACAGTCGAATTTTGATAACTTTAAGTGCCCGTGACCTACGAAAACACTTTTCAGTAGGTTTGAGCTATGGAAGTTGCAGAAATAAGAAAATACTTATATACATCTGTGTGTGTTGTACTGTCTTATTCAAAAAACAAAATATGTACAAAGTATCAACCAGACAATAAAGAGTCTGCTGACCCCTGACTAGCGACATTAGCTAGTACCTGGGATAGTAGAGTCTTACTTTAATTAGTCCTGTTGGAGAGTTTAACAAAAGAAAAACCATAAAATTTGATTTCTGAAAGGAGTAATACATTTAATTTCATGCCAATTCCTACCTGGATGGAAATCAAAACAAATCAAATTTGTCACTCTCAACTCAAAGAATTTAAAATCAACGATAAAATATAAATGCTAACTCTTATCTCCTCATTTGGGACAAATATCTAAGGCAGTCACTTTCTATTCAATTTAGTTAAAAATCGTTTTGAGAGATTTTTTTAATTTTTACAAATTATGCTGAATAGACAAACATCGGAAAAAGTAAGATCACATACATGTGGATGAGAGTAATGCATCAGCTCTTCTTGTGCTTCCCTTTGATATTTTTCTGCATAGTCTTGCTGTCCTTGTATACTGTCATATCTGTAAAATGTCATCACAAATTACCGGAGTTAATTATTTCGCGAATATCAAACAACAGAAAAAAGTAATGTTTAACTACATAGCTACATAGAAACACAATAACAAATATTTAAGTTTCATTTGAAATAGAGTCAGTAATACAGATCTGTCGATAGGTAGCAATTAGAGTAGTTGATAGAGCCTATCTTGGCCAGGCCCAAACATAAAATATAGTTAAGAAAAGCATTTTACAGCAAGTGGAAGGTACAAGAATTGAGTCCTTAGTCAGTAACACAGCAGCCTTGTAAGCTTTATTATTCTTATTCATGTCCTTTCCATACCTTGTTATTCTTGTTATACTTTTGGTGGATTTTGTCATACAGCTGAGTCAGATTTGATCTTGCCATTTTGACGCACATTACTACTACATGTAGTAGATGATACCAAAGCATCTAATAGGGGTTGCATGTGACCTGCCATGAATGTTTTACAGTCAAGAAAGGGATTGGGGTAGAAGTCCTAAACCCCATCAATCAGTCAGGCAGATGTAAGAGCATCCAATTCTTACTATTCTACTGTGAAGATAATACTCTTTGCTACGCCTTCTCTGAATCCGCCACTGGTATATATTTTGTCACATGGCATTCACTACTAACTGCTTCTTTCAAAAGCCCCTTTATATATTGCATCATGTAATAGTATTAGTATGTGCTTACTGATTGTATTGAAATATAGTGTTTTCATTAACTAAAGTATAAATCATCAAATTAAAGTAAAATGGCAGCATCATCATGGTTTGCACTTTACCAAAGATAATTGGTTGTGACGAGATGGTGTGGAAAATTGACCTCCTATAGAATTTTACACATCGTCAACTATGTCAAATTCTCCGAGTTTTAATTTGCTAATGAAATTCAGAACTCTGCTATAACTGTTGAAATTAGATCAAGCATTTGTATAAGAAGATCAATATTACCGGTAATATTCCAAGTGGGCCAGGTAGCGCAGTTGGTAGCGCGCTCGCTTCTCACCAATGCGACCCGGGTTCGATTCCCGGTGTGGTACGTGAGATGGTGGGGCTGTCACCAACCTGGCTTCGTGGGTTTTCTCCGGGTACTCCGGTTTCCTCCTACACAAACGACACCCTTACGCCAAGATCCGTGCCAACGAGCAAGATTTATATAAGTTGTTGACTTGTTTCTTAATCGTTGTAAAATAAATAAAAGTTTAAATTTTAATTCCAAGTGCTGTGGTGTACATAGTGAGCTGTGAGGACAGACAATCTTGTTTCCGATCAGTATTACTTAAAATTTTTAATTTTCAAGTCAAAAATTGCTGCAAAAAAGGGTCATACTTCAAAATCACTTGTACGGTTCGGCTTCTCTGTCACACAATAGTGCTACACATGTTCAACACCTCTGCACTCTTCCTCTGACAGAGATTTACATCTACGGTTACTAAAACAAACACAACCAACATGAGGACAGGAAATGGTACACAAGTCCACAAGAGACAAAGAGCCATACTGGTTTGAGTTATAACTGTCTATGGGATTAAACTTAAGTTCTCCCACAACACAAAGGTGGACAACTGCCAGTCTTCTCGGAAAAAAACGATAAACATGCAAATGACCAACAAATATCATTAAATAGACAGTCAACATCTCCAGTAATATCTTTGGTGCCTTGTGATCCAATATTAGCTTTAAATCTGTAATCTTCTTGAAGAGTCAGTCTAGATACCTGCAACATCCTGCAGTAAAATTACAACGTATTTCAAACTGACCATATTCCAGTTTTGCCAAATGACGACTTTTTGTCCGAGCTAATGTCTTTTGGCATTGTTTTTCATAGTGACGTTATAATGAATCTGTCATGCGTTATGATGTCACTATGAAAAACAACACCAAAATGTATTAGCTCAGCAATTATCAAAAGCGGAATATGGTCTATTAGCACTTGTTACGGTTCTTCTACAACCGTTAAGAGAAGGGTTACAAAGTCTTGGTAAATGCCTCAGGGTGATCCATGCTGCAGTATATGACATGTTATCTCCATAAACTCAGTGTCAAAAACAGCTAGGATACCAAATAATTGGACATGGAACATTCCTTAAAGGATTGATTGATTGATTGATTTTTGTTTAACGTCACACCACGAATATTTCACGTATATGGTGACGGCATCTGCCTGATGCGGGGCATACAAATTTTGACCTTTGCAACAGACCCACCCAAAAATTCGTCAGAAACACACACAATGAACTATTTTCAGTGTGATGTATTCAGTCTTTTTTCATTTGACATTCTTGTATTTTCCCTCAACCTCTTTTAGTTTGAAATGCATGACTTTCTGCTTACTTGGTGACTAGTACAAAGCAGAAATCTAAATTCCCAAATCAGTTGGGTTTTTTTCCTTCAAATCAGATCATTGTATGGACTCTTCTCAATAGAATTTCATTCATTTTTCTAAAAAAATTTCCCAAACATTATATCTTTTAGCATTATACAGATGGGACAAAAAATTTCCAAATAAAAAGGTACAGATAACTTTGAAAAGATACCAAAAAAAAACAAACACTGAAAATTCAGTGTCTAAACTCTGCCAACTTAGATACTGTTACTACATGTATGTGCGACATTACCTTTCGACATCTTTTCAAATATGGTGTCACCTTTGTGCGCATATTCTGATTCTCTTGCAAAATTCCAGGTAATACATGTATATCTGTCAAATTTCTTAAAGATCTATCAACTTTGTCAAAAAGGGGGTTAAGAAAGGGTTGAATTAGTTTATGTAAGAAAAAACTGTTCAACATTCAAATAAATCAGCACCAATACAATAATACATCTCATGTACCATATGAGTATTTCGGCAGCATTATCATATATGTCCGGAAAATATGAAAATTTTACCAGACTAAATGGGTCCTCCTATAATTTATACGCCCAGGATGAATTATACACCCAGACATACATCTAGAGGCACCCAGGAGATTATCATTCGCTCTAATCATAATATTTTAATGAGTCTTGATCAATATCTATGAAATAATAGCACATGCAAAATATCAGATAAAAATCTTTGTTTTTGTCTACTTAATTTGCGAGTGAATTTGATGATTTCGTCTGGGCATATGAAAATCTAAGAACGATTTCTCTCATAATTATCCTGCAAATAATTTTGATTGGTATGTTTATATCATAATTTGTATTTCTCTATTCAAAACAATGTCATGATGCACATTTTGATTAAAAGAAGAAATTATAACCATGACACACTTCATCAGTCAATTCATTTCCAAATAAATTAGAGTTATCTTCCTTAGATTCTCATACACCCCAGCGACCTCACACTTCAAATTCAATCGCAAAATAAATAAATAAAACGACGAAGATTTTTGATCTGAAATTTGCATGCGCTGTATTTTTTCATATATATTGATCAAGATTAATCATAATATGATTAGAATGAATGATTATCTCCTAGGCGTCTCTGGACGTATGCCTGGGCATATAATCTATCCTGGGCGTTTATTAGTAGGAACGTACTAAATCGATTTTTACCAGATTTGTCAAACGGCCTAGTGGTGTTTCGCTTAAACTGCTTTTGAACAATGAGGTAAAGTAAGCTTCACTGAAAAAATTCATGAAGTCTGTAGAAGCAATACTGTTTTTTACATAAGTGAAGTAACCTCATGTCCGAAAAGTCTGTGCGTCCAGGAAGTCTGAGCAACAACAATATGGTTCATTTCCGGCTGTCAAAAGATCAACGGCGGTCCTTTAGAAATCAGTTTTCTCTTGAAAGTTGTAGCATTTTTATAAAAAAAAATCGATCAAGGTAAGTGTTTTCAATGTGTATATGATAAAGTTTCTCCGTTAATAAGTCCAAAACATGTGTAAACAAGTGTACAAGTAACATGTGTTGTCAATGTTTACAATCAGCCTAATATATATTCATAACTTCTGGTTGGCTTAGTTTCCACTGTAGCTCATGAAATGACAAATGTCTACACTGCGCAGACTCCCCGACACGTAAACAATTGGAGATATGCTTGTATAAGTACGTTCAGAGATGTAACTTTGTGAAATTTTCTAGGGGCCATGTGGACCCCCTAGAATAAAAATTTTAGGGGCCCACAAAATCTACAAGCCCACAGTGAAAAGTCAAAAGATGACAAATAGAGAATTAATCTGAGAAACTTTTTTATTTCAATGTTACAATTTGAACTTACAAATATTCTCTTTCAATCTCAACTTCTATCTCTCTCAAACATTCAAACACTCTCTTTTCATCATCACTCACTTCACTGTCACTCTCTGACTTTCCCTCCTCATTAAAATGCCACATCATAGAAATTGTCGCCAAATTTGTTCTGATCAAGATATAATTGTCAAAACTACGGCATTTGAACGTTTGTGTATTACCGTAAGGGTGGCATATACATAAAGCGTCTAAAAGATTTTGACCGTTCGTTCAAGAACAAAATCAAAACAGACTAAAAAAAACGGAAAACTTTGATTCAGATTCTAGTCGCCAAGTGGGCGACCTGGTTTGAATTTCTGGCCGTCCACAGACAACATTTTGTCACACTGGCGAGTGGTAATTTGCAACCCTGACGTTCTAGGCACAAAAGGCGTTAATAAAATTGCTAGTTTGTCAATTTTTTAATTTTTATGGTATTAATAAAATCTCACTATTTATTTTGATGTACAGTTTCTTTCATGTTCAACTGAATTAATACCGCAAACAAATGCTGAACGTCTTAAGTGTGCAGACTTACCAGACAGCATCGTATGTTTACCTAGTGAAATATGGTTCCTTGCTCCAGGTGTTTCCCTTTAAAAAGTCCTACCCGATAGGTTCAAGATTGACAACAATTGTTTCCTTGTCCTTTGCAAATAAATACATCATTTGTATGTTCTCTTACATGGGTTTACTTGAACTTACGTGATTAGAATACAGTGAGAAATACCTCTTTGTTTTTGCATAGGTTTCCTTTGCAGGTTCTGGCACAACTGGCTTCTGAGATCTCACATCAAAATAACGACCACCTGTTGTACTCTTAGGTAATGTCTTGATGCTGGATGATTTTGCTGCCTTTTTCCCTATTGTAAACCAGTCGTCTATGTCATCTAATGTCATTTCACTTGTTAGTCGATTCATTGTGTCGTTTTACTTTCCACCACATGGAAAACAGCGCCTTCTGTCAAATTTTGGTAAACAGCATAAATTTAGAACCAAAACGGAGTACCCGGAACATTAATGTCATGATATCTTAAAACACTCTGACTTCACTTGTTATTGTTATCATCAACTCTGTTGATCCTCAGTTGAACTCTTATACCAGTTAGTCTGAAATTAACATTTATCAGACTTCTACATTATTGTTACATTGTATGCTTTTGGTGCGCTCCAACCGGAGACATAGATACTGAACGTATCTATGTCTCTGCTCCAACCAAGTAGCTTCGATCAACATGGGTCGACTATTGGTCATGCCAGGAAATCAGATTCTAAAACTTAATTGTATAGCATGTACAGATGTAGTTAATTTTGACCATGACATATAATTTTAACACCGATAATAACAAGAGGCCTAAGTGCCACAGCGCTCACCGGGGCTAAACTGATGTCATAAAAAGCAATAACTGACAAAATCTAACTTTTTATGCATTTATTATAATTTCTATGTTACTCGTACGACATTCTCTCCCACTTTTTAACCCATTCGGCTCCGTGAGGCTTATCATTTTTATACAATTTCAACGTGGTTGTCAAAGTTTTCAGTCCTTGCGCAGGTGGGTTTTATTTGGCATTAATACTCGTACAATATATCACGGACGTATATATACGTCCCTGAGTATATATAGATTTTATTTAAACAAAAAAGAAAGAAAAAACCCAAAACACGACAATGCTTATGTTTTGATACACCAGGGACATATATATATATAGACACATCTGTGTATATATGTCTCTGGATACACCAAAAATATCACGAGTGGTGTATCAAAGTCTGAGAGCTGAGAGGTTACTGTCGATAAATTCGTATAAACATCATGATTCCAATGATTATGTTACTTACTCAGAGGCGTACATCCCGGTGTTACATGTATATAGTAGTTTTCCCCTAGCCACCCCCCCCCCCCCGGAAAAATATCTATATAGCAGTTTCCCCACGGAAAAATGGCTATAGAGTAGTTTTTCCCCCGGGAGAAATTTGGCTATATAGCCACCCCATCCCCTTCTTATAGCCATTTTCCCCCGGGAAAAAAAATACTATATAGTGAATTCCCCCCCCCCCCCTCCAATGTGAAATTCCGGATCTTTTTACACATAAGTAAATCCAACTTGTTACCTTGTTAACAATACATAGATTTCTATTTAAAACAGGGATATGTCAACTTTTGATAGGGAGATATAACCAATGAATTTCGGGATATCTAATTTTCTTAAATAGAAATGAATTCAGTTTAAATCTCTATTCCAAATACAGTTATATATATTTAGAATAGACATATATCAACTAGAATATCATTCGAGATATCTCTATTTACTTCGAGAAATCTCTATATATACAAACGGGGGGAAAAAAGAACAACAAATTCGTTTTTACGTCCCCGGAATGAAATTCGGGGGCATCTAGTTTTTGACCTGTCAGTGACTCTTACCCTGTGACAAAATATTGACTATGTACATCGTTTGTACTAAAATGTGCAAGTCTTTCAATCTACACATATAGATTCCTTGTGATGAGACCTTTCATTTGGGACCATGGTTTTTTTTAACTTGTGACCTTGACCTTGGATCTGGCTGTATCTTTTATACCAAAAGGGGTAGGGGTTTGGAACTTCATATATAGATTACTTGTGGTAAGATCTTTCATTTGGGACCATGGCTTGTAACCTAACCTAATGACATTGACCTTGACGTGTTACCTACTTCTCAAAAAAATTTAACCATGACTATATCTTCTGCACATAAGAATGTAGATCTTTGAAACTTCGCATAAGGACATACTTTGCGAAATGACAAGGAAATCACATTCTTGTGTTCATGATTTACAATATCTGTGAAGTCCTATGGACAAGTCTCGTCGTAGATTGCAAATCGTGGACACCTGGTGGGATTCCCTTCTGTTATTCTCATGTTCATCATGTACTCTGTAAACGAAGAGTGATATTGTGATATATATATATATATATATATATATATATATATATATATATATATATATATATATATATATATATATATATATATATATATAATGCATCAGTCTTACTTTATTAAAGAATTGAACGTGCAAGGAATTCTAAGGACAGAGCTATACATGAGGAAATACATGTACGTCTTAGTTTCATGTTGATTTTCCAACTTTCATGACTGAAAATGTAGTGTTGTGAAACACGAATGCCTGCGGTAGCAATGTTACAAAGTCTTAAAATGGCAATATTCACAATGCCCGATATCTAGATCCCTACCTTTCCTATCAAGGCACGGGCACTGCGGTACATGAAGAGTGCCCTTTAACTATCCAAATCCCCCTATATTCTGAAAGGGACCGAGACGATATAAGGGCTATTTAGTTAAAAGGCACATTCATGTAACGCAGTGCCTGTGGCATCATCTTCCAGTGGATGGTGTATAGAGTGATACGATTCTAGTCCTCAATACTGGGCACTCTTGCATGTTTCATACTGGCGTAAGTCTTCACGGTCAAATTCATTTTGCCTTACATCTGGAGATTACGATCGGTCTTCAGATTTAGGAGGCTTTCCCGGAGGCTTTGGATAAAAGGCAACGTATATCCCTGCCACGGTCTGGATTTAATCTCTTTATACTATATCGATATCAAAAGCATAGATTCTATTGTCATTTGCGGATTCAGAGATGTTCAATTTACCCCATTTCACCACAGGCAGTGACACAACCCCCCCCTCCCAAAAAAAAACCCAAGCAAACAAAAAACCCCGAAATCAAGGACCCCCTAAACAACCCCCCAAAACCAAAAAGCAAACACCCCCACCCCACCCCTAAAAACACAAAAACTTCCAAAAACAAAACTTAATAACCCCCCCCCCCCCAAAAAAAAAAAGAAAAAAAAGGAAGAATAAGAAAAGATCAGATGCACACTGCACCTTGTCTGTGATAATGGTAAAACAATTTTATTACTATGATTCATTTAACAAACATAAAACAGCATATTTGGTAGTGATTGGTCTAAAACTCTCTTCATTTGCTTGTAATCGGTGTTCAGCATATCTGAAAATACACTCATTATATGCATTATTTTCAAAGGTAAGGGATGATTCATGATATCTTACGAGATAATACATATAATCAAAAGAATGATATCAGTGGCATTTCATGTTGGGACCGATAACCTGTTTTCTGACATATAGATACTCGAAACGTATATGTTGAGGCGTCATCTCGTTTTAGCATACATTCAGACACATGGACTACTTTCAAGTAGTCTTTGTCTCAGCATACATGTACATTATACATTTAAAAGATGTAGAATATACTGAAAGCATCTATGCATCTGTTTAATTTGAGCTTATTTTCTCCATTTCGTCGTGTACTAAAGATGACTAACTGCGATATCACACCGGATTTATAATGTGATAATCCGGCTTCAGTAGCTATTTTCGGTTAGGATTTTTTCTTATTTAAGTACCAATTTCTACCTCCCTACTCATCATTTGGAAGAGACAGCATTAGCTATTTGCTCCTTGTCACGGTACACGTTAGCCCGTAAAATATCACTCACTGCCTCGTGTGAATCCGTTGTGAAGTCACATGATTATACTTAATCGTGGTTTCTGGTATAACTTCCAGCAATAGCATCCATCTGGATCCGTGAAATAATAAGGCAACACTGATAAAGGTTAGTATAGTTATTTACATTACAATAAAAACAAAATATTATCTGACGGTGCTCGGCTCGAATGCAAAAGTGGAGGCCCTGTCTCCGAACACACCTTTTGACCTAGGCCTACCGACCAATCGTTCTTTCGTATTTTCCCGTGATACCCTCAGCGGCGGTAACCGTAACCCTGATGCACTCGTTAGTTCATTTGTAGAAATACTGTAAGACCGTAGCATAGGGTACAGTCCCGCTTCTCTGCGAGCGGGGAAAGCAGGTCTTTTCAAAATCATCTCTAATTGTTCCTTGGCTTCTCTGTTACCGAGAATTCGTCCGTCTGCCTGTCCGTCCGAGAGCAGTTTATCGGCTCGCTTTATCCTCCGTGTTTTCGGATGTGAATCTCTGATTACACACTCGATCTCTGATTGTAGGTCTTTGAGAGACAAGCCGCCATACATTCCAAACGGCCTCGACGCATCGTTCTCAATAAAAGTCATATCACGGTGTTTCTTTAAGCACTTCTGTGTTCCACGCACATAAACGAAGTTCTTCTGAATGGGTTGCGTTTTTTGCCATATTTTGTATTGATAACTTTTCTTGTCCCTGTCCACAGCCCTGCTGTACCGTCTATTTCTTTCTTTTAGTTTATCATTTGTAATAGATGTAGTTTTTCTCACTCTGTTAAGCTGTTTTCCGATGAGAGATAATCTTCTATCTTGCATCTTTGGGAAAACATTTGCCACGTCGGCCATCTTGGACCAGTTGGTATATTTTCCTTTAAGTATATCCCTTAAAAATTATCAGTCCTCTTTGTCACGTTTAAGCTATGACACATCTGGAAAAAGATTCATTTTGGTATAAATATATATATATATAATTATACATGTATGCATCCTGTATAATTTGTTCAATATTAAGTTACAATATTATGTATACCTGTCCCTCTCTTTCGCAGGCATTTTTGATAATTAGCAAAGGTGAAGTCTTTGTCACAAAACGTCACGGCGCATGTTAAATGAATGTTAGACGTAATCTACTAACAATTGAGTTAAACTATAGAAATCCTTGCTGATTACACGTTAATACCACTTATATAGATCAACCTGGTAATCTGTGTATTGGGATTTATTCATACATCTTCCACTTTGTGTAAAGGGATTTCGTAGATAATACACTAAATAATGCAATAAAGAGTACAGCTTAGTAATGAATTAAACACCAACTTTTATGCTGAACTATTTATTAAGCCCCCTTTTACCCAGGCGTTCTCTGCACACCTGATTGTGTTTATATTCGTCGTCTTTGTTGCGTTATCTACCCCAGTAGTATTGTTTGGACACACGGGAATTTGACAAGTTTTCGTGAAACGTGCTACAATCTGACAAAATGCCGTAACTTTCTGTTTATCATACAGTGTTGTCGTGCGATGTCAAAAGCTTTGTTACTAGTAATTCCCGAGTGAAACGGGTATTATTGTGTACACGATATCCCTGCCGTATACTGTCTACATGGTCACTCTGTTCAACGCGGGTGTATAATATATACACAGTCACAAGGAACCGGGTGTATATTGTATATATAATAACTCTGTTGGAATAAACCGCGTGAATACTGTAAAGATGATCATCAGGCTACTCGGTCACAATGAACCAGGTGTTTATTGTATACATGATCGCCGTCACGATGAACTGAGTGTATATTGCTTTTGTACATGAAAACCCAGTCACAATGAACTGTGTGTATATTGTATACATGGTCACCGTCACAATGAACTGTGTGTATATTGTATACATAGTCACTGTCACAATGAACTGTGTGTATATTGTATACATGGTCACCGTCACAATGAACTGTGTGTATATTGTATACATAGTCACCGTCACAATGAGCCGGGTGTGTATTGTAAACATGGTCACCGACACAATGAACCGGGTGTGTATTGTAAACATGGTCACCGTCACAATGAACTGTGTGTATATTGTATACATGGTCATCGTCACGATGAACCGGGTGTATATTGTATACATGGTCACCGTCACAATGAACTGTGTGTATATTGTATACATAGTCACCGTCACAATGAGCTGGTTGTATATTGTATACATGGTCACCGTCACAATGAACCGGGTGTATATTGTATACATGGTCACCGTCACAATGAACCGGCTGTATTTTGTTAATGTACACGAAAACCCAGTCACAATGAACTGGGTGTATATTGTATACATGGTCACCGTCACAACGAACGGGTGTATATTGTATACATAGTCACCGTCACAATGAACCGGGTGTATATTGTATACATGGTCACCGTCACGATGAACCTGGTGTATACTGTATACATGACCCTTGTCAAAATGAACTTGGTGTATATTGTATACATGGCCACTGTCACGACGAACCTGGTGTATACCGTATACATGGCCACTCTCACAACGAACCTGGTGTATACTGTATATATGGCCACTGTCACAGTGAACCCGGTGTATACTGTATACATGGCCACTGTCACAATGACCCTGCTGTATACTGTATATATGGCCACAGTCACAATGAACCTGCTGTATACTGTATAAATGGCCACAATGTCACAATGAACCTGGTGCATACTTTATACATGGCCACTGTCACAATGAACCTGGTGCATACTTCATACATGGCCACTGTCACAATGAACCTGGTGTGTTCTGTATATGGCCACCGTCACAATGAACCTGCTGTATACCGTATACACGGCCACTGTCACAATGAACCTGGTGTATTCTGTATACATGGTCACCGTCACAATGAACCTGGTATATACTGTATACACGGCCACTGTCACAATTAACCTGGTGTATTCTGTATACATGGCCACCGTCACAATGAACCTGGTGTATACTGTATACATGGCCACTGTCACAATGAACCTGGTGTATCCTGTATACATGGCTACTGTCACAATGAACCTGGTGTATCCTGTATACATGGCCACTGTCACAATGAACCTGGTGTATCCTGTATACATGGCTACTGTCACAATGAACCTGGTGTATCCTGTATACATGGCTACTGTCACAATGAACCTGGTGTATGCTGTATCTATGGCCACCCTATTACAATAAGAGTCAAGACAATCGGAACGCTCATTCATGAACATTTTTTTTAACACGAAGATGGGTAACTTGGACACTTGGACAGACAGGATAACAGGATAATTAACATGTACATGTGTATTCAGTACGTCTCAGGACAGGATTTATTTTTCGTCTTTTATTTACGGCAAAACCACCGGTGTCCTGTCTTTCGGATGAGACAGTAAAAACCAAGGTCCCGTGTCACGGTAGGCGTGGCATGTAAGATATCCCTCACTGCCTCGGTTGGGTTCTTGCAAAGATATAGATTTCCGGGAAGATGCCGTCACTATTATGTCAAATGATTGTGGAGTGACTTAAAACGATCATCACTCAATCAACATTATTTTCGCCAGCTGTAGGATTTGAGTTCTACACCATCAATTAAAGCGCTGGGTATCTCTGCGGTGGTGTACACCGTAGAATTCTTTTGTTGCAAGTTGTTCATTTCAATGACATACAAGGCAAATCAAAACTGAGTAAGAACACAGTTATGTCCGTCTTATCCCTGATAATTACAATAGGTATATTTAATTTCTGTGTTGACACTATACCATGCCGTAATGTATTGTATGTTTGTGTGATACCCCAGTGAGAACTGCACAGTGTGACTATGGTGATACTTGAGACGTAGATATACAACACGTCTTAGATGATACCATATCATGAATGTATCTAGTGATACAATGCCACCTACGTATATTATGTCTCTGCTGCCACCATGCTGTCACTGTGCAGTGTTTCACTATCAGATTATATAATACTATATTCGAATTGTATGTCTATTGGGTCTCTTCGTTAAACAGAGTTATTTTCCATATGAGCTGATATCTGACGTTAAAACCTTGTGACGTCATTCAATTTCTATATCATTTTAGGTAATTCAACGCCGGTTTCCATAGATGTGGCTGACGTCAAAATGGTAAAATACCTGCTCAAGTAGGAAATAACTCTGTATAATGAAAAGGTCCAATAATAATACCCAGCCGAAGACGTGTTGCATATCTTAGGGTTAGCATACGTATGTAGAAAGCTCTTGGTGATATTATACCATAGCTGTCTACATACTGTCATTTCCTCACTAATAATTTTGAGTAATCAAAAGTGAAAACATGTGCTCACTTTTCATGGGAGGTACCGTCCGTTAGGCGGCGCATGTGTACTATCTGTTAGTAACATCGACTGGAGTTAGCAGCCTCATGACGTCACACTAATGTACCATCGTTCTTTACGTCATTTTTTTTTTTTTGCGGGAGTATGTTTTATTTCCGTACTAAATATTAGGACTGCACTTAATGGCGGTATCTCCCATTAGTCAAAATCAAAAGTGAGGAAATGATAATACTGTAAAAATATGTCTAAGCTACTGCATCAGTCAGCTTCAGAGACAATATATACACTATGGTTAAACACACATTTAAATACATATGTGTAATATAGATAAATATTATAATTCATGTACGTTATGTACTACTGGAAATACAGTCTTATTTAATATTATATTGACTCTGATGATGTAGCTTTATTTGAAGAAGATAAATCGTGCATACTTACAGTTAATACAGATATCGTACTAAGACATTTTAATGGTACATAGATATAAATCAATATCCATTGAACATTTTCCGAATAGAAGTAAACCTTTCCTTAAAATTTGATGCAGCTTAAATTTAATGGATAAATGCCACTCTAGGTGCTATAAATATGTGATTATGTAATAAATCATTCAAAGTTATCGGATCAGGTGCGTGTTTGCACTTCATTGTTTCTTAGGTGAAAGATTCTTGTGTACAAAGTTCCCAATGACCAATGCGTGCAATATACGTAGATAAAACGACGCACTAACACGAACAGTCTGAATCAAAATCTTGTGTCTATCTGAAATTGACACATGTATGATCGCTGGGTTGCCTTGCACTTTGTCCGTCGTTTGTTTGTATATCTCCTTGCTCGGATTCTGTGAAAGTTTCTTAGAGGGGTCTGTCCTTACTGACCCGGAAACTTGATGTGACCAAGCTTGCCAAAGTAGAAAAAGAACGTAAGAAGGAGATAAAGAAAGATTAGAAGTAAATCTATATAGATTGGAATATTTACAGTCTTTATAATGAATCGTTGTAGTGGTAGGAATTCGATAGAATAAGTAGATATACTGTTGTGACGTACTGCCACGTACTTTTTGACTCCATGTCACTAAACTATAAAAACTTTCCATTACATAGTTGAAAATTAATTTGTTTCTTCTCCATTTTAATTTTCCGAATCTGTAGACTTTTAAAAAATTATCGGACAAATTTATGTGTGAAACTGAAAGTTAGATTCTGATATGGGATGTAAAAATCGTTGAAAGAGCCAGCATTTAAAATATTTTGGCTGCACATAGCGAGATGCTTTTGACAACAGGTCATAATTTGATCCCTGCAGCGCATATATAAGTTGTTTCGCCATTACAATGACTTAGAATTAATATGCGCCTCCATTTCTGTTTGACTTTTGACCAGTGCAGTTCCGTTTGCAGTATTTGGAGCTGGAACCTTAACCCTATCCCCCTCCTCTGAATGTCGCACTTACACAATGTCTCACTCTGTGTTATAAGCCTTATTTATTTGTATACTTTTTTTTTTATTTATTTACCTATTTATTTATTATCATTATTACTATTACTATTATTATTTTTAATGATAATACTTATATTATTATTATTATTATTACTATTACTATTATGATTATTGATAATATTCAATATATCATCATCATCATCATCATCATCATCATTATTATTATCATTATTATTATACCCCCGCAAACAAAGTTTGGGGAGTATATAGGAATCACCCTGGGCGTCTGTCTGTCTGTCCGTTTGTCTGTCAGTCTGTCCATCAATATCGCCCGGGCCTTAACTTCGATCTTCTTACTTTAGAGGGAGATAATATCTTACACAATTGTTGTCCATGACCCATGGGTGTGTCATGACAAGAAACCAAGGTCATATATACAAGGTCAAGGTCACAGTGCACACACAACCAGAATTCTTGTCCAGGCCATAACTTCTTCCTGTTATGCTGGAGGGAGAAAATATCTTACACAATTGTTGTATATGACTCATGGGTGTGTCATGACCTTGAACCAGGTCATATCTACGATAACAGTGTACACATAACCAGAATTCTTGTCCGGGCCATAACTTTTTCCTGTTATGTTGGAGGGAGATAATATATCACACAATTGTTGGCTATGATCCAAGGGTGTGTCATGACCTTGAACCAAGGTCATATATACAAGGTCAAGGTCACAGTGTACACACAACCAGATTTCTTGTCCAGGCCATAACTTCTTCCTGTTATGCTGGAGGGAGAAATTATCTTACGCAACTGTTGTACATGACTCATGGGTGTGTCATGACCTTGAACGAGGTCATATCCACAAGGTCAAGATCACAGTGTACACACAACCAGATTTCTTGTCCAGACCATAACTTCTTCCTGTTATTCTGGAGGGAGAAATTATCTTACGCAACTGTTGTACATGACTCATGGGTGTGTCATGACCTTGAACGAGGTCATATCCACAAGGTCAAGGTCACAGTGTACACATAACCAGAATTCTTGTCCGGGCCATAACTTTTTTCCTGTTATGTTGGAGGGTGATAATATATCACACACTTGTTGGCTATGATCCAAGGGTGTGTCATGACCTTGAACCAAGGTCATATTCACAAGGTCAAAGTCACAGCGCACACACAGCCAGAATTCTTGTCCGGGCCATAACTTCTTCCTGTTATGTTGGAGGGAGATTCTATTTTTAAATACAATTGTTATCCATGACCCAAGGGTGTGTCATGACCTTGAACCAAGTCCATATCTACACAGACTGCACACATACCCATAATTTTTGTCTGGGTGATACAGTTGTTATCCATGACCCAAGGGTGTGTCATGACCTTGAACCAAGTTCATATCTACAAGGTCAAGGTCACAGTGCACACATACACAGAATTATTGTCATAGCTTCTTTCTGTTTCATTTCAGGGAGATTATATTTCACACAAGTGTCGTCCATGACCAAAGGGTGTGTCATGATCTTGAACCAAGGTCATATCTACACAGACTGCACACATACCCATAATTTTTGTCTGGGTCATAACTTCTTCCTGTTACGTTGAGGAAAGATTAAATTTTAGAGAATTGTTGTGCATGAACCAAGGGTGTATTATGACCTTGAACAAAGGTCATATCTACAAAGTCAAGGTCACAGTGCATACACAGCCAGAATTTTTGTCCGGGTTGCCTATTTGCTATTCTATAGTCTAAGCTATCCGTATTTTGAGGGGTATTTCCAAATGTATTGAAGAATCTTATATCTATCTGACCTTCGATGAGTTGGGCTCCCAACAAAACATATGTGGCTGAGATAGAGGTATTTTCTGGCAGACCTTGAAGCTACTTTAAAATTTGCCTTTGATATAGTTATAAAGTATTTGTATCTTTTTTCCTTAGGCGGGGTGTTACATATGTAGTCCACAGGTTGAGTGAGATGATTGGAGGTAGTCCATTACATCCATGCATGCCATTAAAGCATGTGCAGTTTTACTATAGATGTAAATTATTCTTTCCTCAACATTTGGTATATCGTTCGAGTTCCGCTCGATTCCCAAATGTTTAGTTTCTTCCGCTGTTGGTATCAGATTACTTCCAAGCTTGATGTTCACCCTTTTTTTGTAACTTGTAGAATTTCGTTTTTCATGGGGTAAATGGTAAATCTGACTTTACATGACTGGTTATATACCAATGATGTTACTGATTGTAGGTTTATTTGGTCTTGTTCCAAAATAGCAATGTCGTCTGAACATGTTGAGGACGTTACATTTTCGCTGCCTATAAAGAAGGCTAGCTCAGTTTCTTCTATTGCATATACATGTAGTAGATCGTTATTAAATCTCCTGCATAGTGTTGTTGATAGCGCTGCCCCTTGTCGCATTCCTTGTTTGTTTTCAATCATTTCAATAATATTATTTTCCCTTTTGACTCCAGTTGTTGCTTGTCTATGTAATGATTTTATTAAGGTCCACATACATGCATCTTCTATTCCATCAATGTATAAATTCCTCAATACACTGTCATGCCGTACTACGTCAAAGGCTTCCTCTGCATCTAATGTTGTTGTATAAATACTTTCTTGTCTGTCTCTAGTTTCATATATTGCTTCTGTCATCAGTAAGACTGCCATTAGTGGTAATGTTGCTTCAGGGAATCCTCGCTGTAATTTGTGTATAGAGTAGGGATCGAGATAGGCTCCATCCGTAGTTTTAGTACATTTTCTACTATTTTCCAGGGGCAGGCTTAGTGTTGTGGTTAAACGCTTGGCTTGCGGTGCCGACGATCCAGGTTCGATTCCCGAGTTGCGCCACTATGTTTAAGAGGTTGGTATACCCCTGCTTCCATGTCGCGATATAACTGAAATATTGTTGAAAGCGACGTAAAACACCAATCAACCAACCTAATCTACTATTTTCCCAATCAGTGACATGACTGTTATCCCTCTTTAATTCTGTATTTTGCCTTTTTTCATTGTGTTTGTTTAGTACTGGTGTTTATCTTCCTATCTTTTATTATGTTGGTAACTCTAGACTTTATACTATCTTGCTACTTACTTCAGTAAGTGTTCGTATGATCTCGTGTATACACATTGTGTGATACCACGGTTTTTCACTCGTTCATCATGATTAAGAGGAGTGAAAAACCGTGGGTATCATACGATGGCGTATGCAGTGAATAAGATGTTCTGCACATATTTATGTCTAGGCTGTAGATGGTTATGATTTCTTCCTGGGTTGTTGGTCCTACCTTTTGTTTCATTTTATAACATGTGTCTTCTATTACATCGATGTCCTCTTCAACTTGCTTTTTGAATAGGTTAATTAACCTTTCTTCTGATTTTGGCCCTGAAAGATTACTAAAGTAAATGTTTTCAGTTGTTAGATATTCTCTTTCGTCCCCATTAATTCGATCCGTATTTGTAGATTTTGATTTTCTTTGAGTGTTTACGGTCCTACAAGATATCTTCACTGTATCCCTGAGATTTGTTGGTATAGATTTTCTTTCCTTTTAGCTGCTTGTTGACGTTGTAGGTGTATTAAGTATTTGTTTGTTATCTGTCTATTATTATAAGTCTCGTTTGTGATATCCATGGGGGAACCATGCGGTTTCGTTCCACTTTTATTTGCGCATGCTCAGCCTCCTTTGATGCTTCTTGTGTGTTTTAGTGTCCCATGCGAGGATACAGAGGGGGGGGGGGGGGTGTACTGGACCCCCCCCCCCCCGTGGAATCCGAAAATTTTACCAAAATAAGGGTAATATTTGGGCATTTTTAGGGTTGGACCCCCTCGTCTAAGAGAAAAATTTACCTTTTACTGACAAAAAATTCTGGATCCGCGCATGTGTCCATTTCTGGGATGACTTCTGTGTTTCCCCGTTTTAGCATGGGCAGAGACATATATACATGGGTATAGCAAAGACATATGTATATATGTCTCACACTATTGGTATGGCACCGAATAACTACTTCTTTTTTTAAAAATCAGAGACATATAGCGGGTATGCATATGTGTACATACAGCATGGAGATAATCAATTAATTGATTGATATATTATATACTATTGTCAAATAGTCTTTTGTCCTCACTCGTGAAAATTATCTATTAAGAAACACACCCCATCTAATTCAGTAATACTAAATGAAGCAAGTCCCATAGATGTTCGTCTACGGCACTTTGAATGCTGCGAAGTTTGAAGTATCGCGGGAAACAGGTCTTTGTTCGGAACACCTCTAGACTGTTTAAAAATTATAGAGTTTTACCTAGCCAAGAAGGAAAACGATAATAAACAAGGAAAACATCGATGCAGAGTATTGCGTATTTGCTTTATAGTTTGGAGGCAGAAGCATGATTAGGTGTGACAATGTTTATCCGATACACTTCTATTCCAGCAGAACTACAATCCTTTAGATATGTGTACAGAAGAAGGTTGATATTTATGACCAGGTCTGACAGATGGTGGCTGCAGCCGGATTTCTGAGCTGCCGCACGTCTACAGAATAAGATTATCATAATCAGTTTATTGTTAAACTTAAGTTTCGACATATTAATGATTCTTATGATGATTTTTTTTTTATTGAATTAGTGTTTCGACGGTTAAACGGTTTTGATCAATATATCGACCCAAAAACTGTCTCATCATCAGAAGAGGCCAACTGGTCGGATGTATGCCCTAGGATGGTTTTTCCCAATAATTTTGCCAATACAATGTATATGATAAACTTTTAAACAATATACTAACATTGCTTAACAAAGAGGCATTAGATCCATGACGTGGTATAATATTGTTTATGATTTTTAATGACTGGGACTTGCATATGTATATATAGATATATTATATAAGTCCCTGTTAATGAGAACTGTACATGTATGTACACATCGTTAATGAGAACTGTACATGTATGTACACATCCTGAACTATAAGATTAAAAAGGCTTTAAGTTGGTAAAAACGATTAGTGTCATCAGTATCAATTTAAAAAACTCATCATCATCAGAAGGGGCCAACTGGTCTGATTTTATCCCCTATGATGCATTCCATAGAATTGACCACTTTCCAGTTCCTAGCTGATTTCCCACGATTCAAAAAACAAAATGGCAGTATAAGTGGACATTAAGTCATTGTCTACCTTGCTACAACGTTTTATTAATATTCATCAATATTTAAATTATTTGTGACCTTTTTTAATATTTTTTGGAGGCATTGCTGCCGGCTATATATGTTGGATTGCTGCAAACACTATTGTATAATTTTACTGAAAACACTCAGAAAATGCATCGAAAACTCCATTAAATTATAGAAAATACTTGCATATGAGTTTTATGAATATTCATTTTGAATTGACCAACTTAAAGCCTTAATAATCTTATAGTTCAGGATGTGTACATACATGTACAGGTGGCCATGTTGTTTACGCCGAGTACCATAATCTTTAAGACAATATGTATTGAATTCATGTTTTGTTTAATTCAATTATTTATATCAATCTTTTCATTTAATAAAATATAAATTAGTCCAAATCAAAATAAATGTTTCATTAGAATTCAGATCCAACATGTTTATAGAGAAACTAATGATATGATATATAATTGTTTTCATAATCCTACACACCACTTTGATGACTTCGATGATGAAAAAAATATTCTATCAGAGATATGTATATATGTCTCTGTCCATCATAAATATATGGTACTGCACTGTGCTCGAATCATTGCCAACAAATTGGGGGCCAACAATGCATCATGAAAAAAATAAAAAGGGTCACAAGTCATTTAACTATCAATTAATATTGTTGAAACTTTATAGTAAGGAAGACAATGACCCATTCTATCCATCTATAGTTTTCTTTACAGATTAAAGAAGGATTTCGGTACCTCTATGGGAGATTTCTGTAAATATGCCGAGGATTTCTGCAATTCTACAGACCCTATGATGGTCTTTTCCCAAAAATTATGCCAGTACACGTACAATGTATCATGAAATTCTACACGATACACAAATATTGCTTAACAATTATAGTAAGGCATTAGATCTGTTACTGTGATGTAATATGGTGCCTGTTAATTTGATCTTTAGGGGGATTTCTTGTATTGTATTTCATCATACATGAACTTCTTCTTAATTTCTTCCATTATGAAGTGTTCTCAAAAGTTGAACATCATACTTTATGTGGCAGTTAAGATAAAAGCCACATAGGGCAGTACGTGTATAATACAGTTAAAAAGTTAGAAGACCTTGCTCCTCACCCTTAGCTGAAGTTTGCTGATGGTGTGTTGTCCATTGCTGTCTGGTAGTCCTCCATAGAACATGCTCACATCATTGCAAATGGAAGTCTGTTCCAATCCCTGATGGTATGTGGGAGGAAGGAAAATTTAAACTGGTACACATCCATTTTTGTTGTTTGAATGTGAAAGGTACATGTTGTATGTTGTCCCCTTGTCCTGGTATATGTCTGGATGAGGTATTGCTCTGCTGGAATGGCCACTAGATTGTGCTGGATCATGAATAGCTATAGCAACAGAAGACAGATAATTATTTTTCTGATTTGTAATGGTTCCCATCTCAGGGAGCTCATCTCTAGTCATCTGGAATGGTGCCTGAATCCAGTGAGATCTGGGAGACTTAGGTCAATGCTGGAGCAATCTGCTCTGCATACCCTGTACCCATTTAGAAGCTAGCTTGGATTCCATCTGGTCTTGTTGCTTTGTGGAAGTCTATGTTCCACAGTAACTTGTGGACTCATGCTTAGCTGATTTGGATTGAGGGCAGCTCTGAATAAGGACTCGCTCTTTCGTGGCATAGTTGTGCTATCCTTTCTGGTGTGGGCGGAATGAAATTGCTGGCTGAGTATTTCCACTTTCGATTCTTTATCACTATAGAGGAGTCCATCTGTCTTCCTTAGTGGTGCTAATCCTTGCAAGTCCTGACGTTTACTCTTCAGAAATGACCAGAATCTGTTGCTGTTGTTCTGCATCTCACCACATACTGTTTGGTCCATGGACTCATCATGAGCTCTCCTCATTTCTCTTTGTGCTGCTGCCTTGAATTGCCAATATTGGGCCTGATCCTTAGGGCTTGTTGTGTGGCATACTTTCTTGAAGGCTTTTTCATCGTTTTCAATATAGTAGGCATTTGTCCTGTGTTGTCATCCATGGATTTGAATATTGAGTCCTGTAGATCTTGGTCAGTTGGTGGGAATGGTTCCTTCTACTATATATAGTTGATATGGATCCTCTGTAGGCAATCCAGATGGCTGATGTATATTCTTTTGCCATGATGTTGTTTAATGCTCTTATTTGTTGACTGACCACCTCTCTGTTTGCTTTGTGCTATAGTAGAATCTTTCAAGGGCATGACTGTACATAGTATTTATGTTTTACCCTCTTTCTTACTGTCCCAAATTCTTTTGCTCTGGGGTTGTTTCACCCTTTTAATCAAATGATGAGTTAATTGTTTCACGATACCATAGGTGAGTTGATTCTCCCACTTTGAACTTCAGTACAATTTGCATCTAAACTTACTGGTGTTAATTACCGGGTAGTACATGTATTGTTATGATGCGCTTTATATATTTGGTGCTCATATTAATGGTCTATTGAATTGAATGGTACATTTATCAAACAAATGCATTTTATAATGGACGAACGTTACATTTTCACAGTCATTCTGTATTGATGTGCATGTAAAATGTAATGTAGCCATTTTATGCAGCTATAGTTATATCAAATTAACTCATCAATTTACATGTAAAAGTGCAGAGCAACTTCAGGCCTCAGCAACATCAGGTTGAACTGGAAATTAATTATTATTTGGGCCAATTGCCCATCCTTTGAACAGATTTTTTTTTTCAAAATGATATTGGCTAAAATTTCATTTCCATGTTCAGTAAGGCTAGAATAATTATAATTCTTCTCTAATGTTGTCATGAAATTTAGAAAATGGTAATTTTGTCTTTAAACTGGGTTTTTGGTAGAATATTTTAAAGTGAATGAACATTTAATGGAGATAAATAATGTGTGTTAAGTTAAGGGAAAAGGTATAACTTTAACTTAATTGAAGACCTAGTGTTGATCTAATATTCTGACATTACAATCTTTGTGTTTTGGAAATATGTTGACTCTTAATGGTGTCATGTTTGCAAAATAACAAAGAACTTTCTTTTTCCAGCCTCAGAGATGCCATTGCAAGCAATGATGTGCAGTCATTAAGGAGTTTACTGAAGTCAGAGCATTACACACAGAAAGAGCTGAAGAGTTGTCTTTTCTTTGCATGTGGAAGTGGAAAAACGAATTGTGCTGCTTCCCTTCTAGAGACTGGTATATCACCAGACATACACAATGATGAAGAGTTCACCCCCCTTACCCTGGCCACTAGAGGGGGCCACACAGTTGTTGTTGACATGTTGATTCGCTGGGATTGTGATGTAGGAATGGTTGGCCCTCTGGGTAATTCACCTCTACATTATGCAGCCTCTGAAGGATATAGTGAATGCTGCAAGCTATTGATGGAAGCTGGATCAGATATCAATTGTAGGAATTCACGTGCTGACACACCGCTTATTTTAGCTGCTACAAATGGTCATCTCAGTGTTGTAAAGTATTTGTTAGAGAAGAATGCGTTGGCTCGGCGTAGAGGTTATCATGATAGAACTGCACTCCATTGTGCCACCGAGAATGGACACTTAGATATTTGTCGCCTTCTTATAAATGCCAACTCAGATTTAGAGGAAGAAGACACATTTGGCAATACACCCCTTATATGTGCAGCTGAGAAAGGTTTTGTGGAAGTATTACGCTTATTTCTTGATCAAGGATGTGATGTTAATCGCATGAGTCATAGTGCGGCTACAGCACTACATCTTGCAGCTCGTCACGGTGATATCGAATGTTGCCAGTTATTACTTGATAATGGTGCAGAAATAGATGCCAAAGATATTCGAAGGTTCACTCCATTGATGATGGCTGCTTTAAATGGTCATAATCATATTGTTAGTTTTCTAGTGGAAAGAAAGTGTAATGTTAACATGGTAGCCTACAACAAAAGGACGGCCTTGCATCTAGCAGCTGAGCGTGGTAATTTGACTTGTTGTGAATTGCTACTTAAAGCTGGATCTCATATAGATAGCCAGGACAACATGGCTTGTACTCCTATCTTCAATGCAGCTGCTAAAGGCCAATCAGCTGTGGTGAAATACCTCATTGAATGTGGCTCGGATATAAACAAACGACCAAATAATGGGAACACACTTCTGCATGTTGCAGCTTCAGGTGGAAGTGTCGATTGTTGCCATGAATTGCTTAGCAAGGGGTTTGATATCAATGCTCAAAATAGAGATGGTATAACACCTTTGATATCTGCTGTGAATGGGAAACAGATCAAAGCAACAAAATATCTGTTAGATCAGGGATCTGAGTGTAACTATCGGGGCTTACATGGGATGACTGCTCTGAATGAGGCAGTCTTCTATAACTGTCCGCAGCTTGTAGCTCTGTTACTGGAGTATGGAGCAAATCCAGACATAGAAGATGAGGCAGGGACCTTACCTCTATGGTTTGCTGTGGATGGATTTAGTATACAGTCCGTGAAATTACTTCTTCAAGCTAACTGCAAGTTCCAAGTCCAGTCCAGTCTGAGTAACCATTGTGGACCCTGCAATCCTATAGAACATGCCGTTCACAAAAAGAAAGAACAAGTTTTAGATTGGCTAGTCACTGTGTATTGTGAGGAGGCTATTAATACTCTCCATCTTCATATGCCAAAAATTGAGAAAATGACCCTATTAGAGTCTGACTTAGTTAAACATGTGCAGGAATTGGCACAAGGACCAAGATCGTTGATGGAACATTGTCGAAAAGCTATTCGGGGCACAATGGGGAAAGGAACAGGAATCTCTGAGAAAATCGAAAAGCTGAAAATCCCCAAAGTCATGCAAAGATATCTTCTCTTCTCTGATTTAGATAGTGAGGGTTAGGTGATACCCATTTTTGTTTTGTCTCATTCAATATTTTAAGGACTAATCACTATGTATTAATTGTGTCAATGAATCATTATTGTGATTTTTTGCTATTGTAATGCTCATGTGTTTACAATCTTATGAGAAAAAAAAATCCCAAAACAAAACAGGTAAGATTATAGAAATTCTGAAATCATGCTTTGAAACAAACTTAGAAAAACTCTTCAAACCAAAAATAGAGCTATTTAAACATTACTAATGGCAAAAATAGTCTAGTCACACTTTGCTCATGGAGCGTAATTTTCATTTCCATATAAAAGAAACCTTTGGTTATTACAATAATATTCTAAGTATACCCGTAATCGGATAACGTTCATGTTATTGACAAAGAGTCAGTCACAATTGTTAAGATATCGGTGACATTTCTTGATGCGTAAGATCTCATTTTGTACATTCAGTATTCACCTATCTACCAGTACTTGCCTAATCTTGTAAAGTTGTTATTCTTTTGTGTTTTCTTATTCACTACAATGTTACTGTCACTAGAACTTTTTAAGCATGTGTGCACTGTGCTTATTGTTGTTTGAGTAGATAGCAGCATAAATACACAGATCTGTTCATTGAAGTAGTCTTAGATACAGTGAAAAGGAAAGAAATCCTCAACCTGCAATTCCTCATTACAGACTCGAGTGCCTTTCAGTGGTGTGTATTGTGGGGGATCTATAGACAGATGGTATGTGTTTTGTATGCTGGATTACGTAGAGAGAAAGCAAGGTTACTTTCATGTATATCATTACATACACATGCAGCTGTACATGATGTCTGACTTTTGGAACTATTCATCATATTCCCTTATGGTGAATCTATACCAGTATGTGTGTAAGACAGATGGTGTACCACTGACTATCCATTGATTTATCATAGTATACCTCTAATTATGAGCCCTTGGCCGTCTCCTTTTTCTCTTTTTTTAATGATTTTGTCTTTTTTGTTTTGTGGTTTAGCTTCTCTTAACAAAATGTAATTTTAGAAGTTGATCTAACAGATCTTGTTATTGTGAATTTTGTCTTCTTAGTGATGAACTTATGTCCTTTTGTTAATTTGAATTGTATTGCCATATATTATGACCATTAAGTACTACTTCTATTTTAATCATTATATCCCACCATATGGTGATCATTTAGCTCCTAGTGTTTGTTTTATCAATGCTTACAAGATGATATAAAAGTACATGTATTGAAATGGTCAATAGCCCCTGTTATTACCATATTAGTACCTTCGATAAGGTGGTCTGAGCGAGCTTTTTCCACAGTTACTTTGTCCAGCATTTCTCTGTGATGTTAAATTGTAGTCAGTTATAAATCAATATTGAAGAAGTACCAAACCGTTTATCATTCTCAAAGTCCAAGGACAGATACAAAATCGTGTAAGTTTCAAAAAGGAACTGTTGTGAACCACGAAATACTGAAAAATTCCGAGGTGAGACCAGGTGCCCGGGAGAGTAAGCGTCTCCTGTTTGCATGCATCACCCGTCATAGCAGTTCTTAAGAAATATGTCAAAATCAAGAGTTTTGGTTTCCTAATTGTACATACGAAAGTACAAACTGGTATACAAAGTCATATTTGGTGTTCACTGAACAGGTCATTTAGTCGCATTCCAGAATATTATTAATCATTCTAGAAAGAGGCACATCATATTTTCGTACAAGATCCCCATAGCAACCGTAGAACTTCCTCAGTGACGATTTCAGACGTTCTTTAACATATCCCTGCATGAGCAACTTAGTTGCCAGTCGTTTGGCCCTTAGAATAAAACCGTCGTATAGAGAACAGGCTCTTGCGCACCTTATAAGTTGAGATATAAAAACTCCATAGGCAGATGAGGACGGGATATTGCTGCAAAGAAACGGAAAGTTAGTTATTTGGAGGTTAAAATCGTCATGTTAAAAGCTTATTTTCATTAGCTTCTCTCTGTTTCTGGTAAGTGGCCATATTGCTCCCTCTATAAGTTCACTTACATTATTTTGACCAAGAACTCCATAGTGAAGCATTGTTGATTTAACTTTAAGCAGAACATAATCATTCTTACTGTGTGTATAGGAGAGGACTTACAACACATCAGCCTGCTGTTAGTTTCAATATCTCTGTACAAAAATCTTGATTTGAGCTAGTGTTTCTTGATGAAGCATTTAAGGAACTCATGGACATGATCCAATGTCCACTAGTGTGACTTGATCTGTCCTTCAGTATGGAGTGGCTGTATGGCTTCTATGACGTTGTTTGTTAAACAGAGCCCTTTTCTAGGTATTTTTGGACTCTCTTCTATTATATGTATCATGAATTGTGTACAACCCCTTTGTCTGCTTTTCTTGTACATGAATTCAACGTCTTGTATGTGAATACCTTACATGTACATCTGTGTCTTGTCTTTGTGCATAATAATAATGATGATTATGTTTACATGGACACAGTACAAGTATGATTATTTACAGATAACTGTAGTAATTATGGTATGCCACAATATATTTTTAAACTTAATTTTAACTTATTACAGATACATGTTATTACTGCTTACATACAATGTATTAATCGCCTATTGCAGTCATGATTTTACCAGGGGGAGTCAGAATATGTTTATTTAATGTAATGACATTGTTTTAAATAACATAGTGTGTTATATTGATTTGAATGTTGAACTTTAGCTCGTCTAAGAAGAATACTCAAGTTGGGGATTATGATCGCCTGTTTTCTCTCCGTTTGTTTGTTAGGTAGTTTAAACTAATTATACACCTGCAGTTTCTTTTTTATAAACATGAATGAATAGACTTCAATGATATTTTGTAGGCATGTCCTCATTGTCCCTACATGTGTGGCTGATGTTTTTTTCCAGACATTTTAAGGAGTGGATCAAGACCAGAGTAACTAGGTCCCTTTTTACGACCCTCTTGCGATTGACTACTTCAATCTACAAACTGAATCATATTGTGTATCACTGTGAACGAAAACAATGCTTTTAGAGTAAATTGTTTGTTTGATTCCTTTCTGAAATCAATTTTTAATGAGTTTTTACAGGGAGTTATATATCTAGACATATAAGTCTCGGATTTTTGGCTTCTTTTCATACTTACTTTAGGTAATTTTCATACAGTTAAGGTGCTTGATTTCTGATTTTCTCATTTTAGAGCACTGATAATGTTTATGATTTTGGGTATTTCAATTTTAATCACTTTTTTAGCAAATAAAAAATACTGTAAAAATTTCATTATTGAAATAATGTTTTTAAATGTCTAATTGTCTTAACCTCACATAAGCCGAAAGCTGTTGTGATAATTCTTCGTTCAGCGTTTGATCACCAGTCTGGCGTGCATTTTTTGCACTTTCAACGCAACATCGCAACATCAACGCAACATCTGTCTAGGGATAAATCCGCCGGAGAGGGCGACGTAAGCCTCAGAGGGTACCCTCCTTTGACAAACGTTTTCTTCCTGAGAAGTTTCATAGATCAACAAACCGACTTTATTACGGTAGAGTGATCTAGAAGGGTGTCTCAAGAAATATTGTCATTTTAGTTCCATTCCGAAATAAAATTTTTGACCTTTTTTTTTTTTCTTTTTGTATTTTGTCAGTTTTACCTATTTTCTGGCAATTTCTAAGATTTTCTACTTGTAAGTTGTTTATAATGTATTGATTTTGTTGTTTTAACCGATTTGATTTTTATACGCCCGTCGAAAGACGGGACATGTTATGATGTGGCGATGTCCGTCCGTCCGTCCGCTGTGGAACGCAATAACTTTAGTAAACGTCAGCTGGTTTTCATGAAACTCGTACAGAATGCTTAAATAGGGTGGGGGAAGCCGCCTTTCGAATTTTAGCAAAATTTGTGTTGTCGTTACTGAGTTATGGAACTTGGATTTTATTTTTACTATGATAAGATGCTATGGAGATGCTATGTAACGCGACAACTTAACTTCAGTTGTTTTTCATGATTCATTTGAAACTTAGACAGAATGCTTAAATAGTGTAGGGGAAGCCACTGTTCAATTTTGAGCAAATTCCATTTTGTCGTTACAAAGTCATGGGACTTGGATCTCTCTTTTTGGATTTCAGTATTTCATAAAAGTATTACCAAAGAGACCCATGTTTGGGTGTAATAAAACCATACGTTCATATTGATCCCGTCCAAAGTAAACGACGGGCGTATTAAGCCACGCTAGGCGTTGCTCTTGTAATATATGGAATTGGAAAGAACTAGAAAATGAAATTATTTGTAGGAGTTTTTGCTGCTTTTTTAAGATTGAAACGAGGGGAATAAATATACTATTAATATAATTATGATAATGAGCTTTGATGGACTTCTCCTTTAGAACTAAGTGAAAGGTATTGGTAAAACTTGCTTAGTGAAGTACATAAGGTTCCCAGCAAATAATGTTGTTTTCGACGAAATCCATCAGGGAGTGGATCCAGGATGTGGCAACATTGATCCTACAGGGTACCTTATTATGACAAGCTTTTTTTTAAGAGCGGCTACATAAATATCAAACTGAATGCATCAGAGTGGTCTGTAGGGGGTTGTTGTGGTGTTTGATTCCATTTTGAAATCAGGTTTTGACACTTTTTGGAAATCTTTTGATATTCTGTTGTTTTTTCTTGTGTTTTCTTTGATTTTCATAATATGTAAGTGTGTTAGAATGATGTGTTGCTTGGGGTAATTCTGAACGGAATATTTTCGTTATAGAACATTCTGATACTTTATAAGTTTCTCATGTCAGTTATGAATGAGGAAATTGTGCTTAGATAAGCGATATTGATCCTATTGGCGATATTGATCCTAATGAGCTTACGGGGTTTTTAAGGAAAAGAAAAATGGCCTTGGTGTAGTACTGCATACTATATTTAGCTTACACAAACGTCTTCAGAACCAATAGAAGGACCTTTGACTAGTCAAAGATGAAGTTCTCATTGTTCCCTTCAGGTATTGTTGTTTGACTGTATCCTTTCAGGATTGGGACAAGATAGATCCAGCAAAGTCCTTTACCTTGAGAAACTTCTTCATGTGAACTGTATAAAATGGATAATTCGATACATCAGTGTACTATAGAAAAATTTGTGAGGGAAGTTTTACGATTTAACTCAAGAAAATCTCTACTCTTCATAGTTGTTTTATGACAATGACTCCTCCCGGGCACCTGGTCTCGCCTCTAAATTTCCGGGGTCCGTGAATGTCCACTGTGGTACATTGTTGTTAGTGCCACAGTTATGTGACATCAGTTACTTTCGTATTTTACATTAAGGTGAGCTACATAGGCCCATTTAGGCCTTGTTTTCAGTTATGTTTAAATGTTAGTTTTTAAGATAAATATATTATAATTATGTCTGACTACAGATTTTAATACTGGTATGACTATGTCTAATGTGGTTTTATGGCTATTTTTGAACCCCTTAGAGCCTGTATTCGGTAGCCATTGACAGTCAGATTGGTCGTTACATGCAGCCACTGTGGTACTGATTTATTCAGGTCAGATTGTTATTAACGTAGCTGTTTATATTTTATGCATTTTTTTCCTCTGGTAGTTAAAACGTTATATGCCTCTGATTCTGTACTTAATATTACATATGTATGTACTTTTGAAGAATGTAAACTATTGTTTACAGAATGGTTATTAAAGCACTATAAGCTGTAACTTTTGAGCAGTTCGCTTTTCTCAAGTATTGTCCAAATGGTTTAACCACGCAAAATTAAGAATGTGTGAAAAAAATGAGCCGACATAAATCACTTACAGGTTCTTAAAAATGTGCTTTCATGCCGCGATTCTGAATGCCTGCTACAAGAAAACATTTTTCCGGGGCGGAAATAATTCAGAGAAACATAAAGGCGTCGTGTATAGCTTATAAAACCAAAGTTGGCAAAATTCTTTCTCCCAAACTTTTCAGTAGACATTGGATTTATGTATGAAAGTGGCATTTGCATATTTCAGGTAGAAATTACAGCTTATATTGCTTTAAAAACTAGAGTTTTTATCTACTAGAATACATTGTTTGATCATACGCAGACTCTAACATATTGTGACAATTTTATGGTAATAATTGAGATAAATATGATGAATACAATGAAGATTGTTTTATTAAGATCATAAGGGATTACATCGTGTCTCGGACACTAATCCGGTGTGGCCCAGTGGGAGAGGTGTTCTGCTTGTGACCTAGAGGTCCTGGGCAGACCAGTGTTCTGCCTCTTGGGTGAGGCAGTAAAAACCGAGGTCCCGTGTCACGGTAGGCGTGGCACATAAAAGATCCCTCACTGCTTCGGGTTGGTCCGTTACAAAGGTAGAAATTTCTATGCAATGCATCAGGAAGATGCCGTCACCATAGACGTGAAATGGTCGTGGAGTGAGGTAATACAATATTCAATCAATCAATCTCATGGATACTAGATACACATTGAGTTTGATCAGTTGACAATATATTACATCAAAATCCGTTCTACTGGCCTGGCTATGACGTAGCATTTTCATTTGTGGTTACGTAGCAATCTCTCATATAGAAGGCGCTACGCTACTTTCCGCTTTTCCCATGGAGTAGTTTATAGCGCCCTGTGTGCGAGAGATTCGTTACGTGATGGACGTACTCGCACAGCCCCGACATTTAAATTAAGATTTTGTAAGAGTTTCGAACGTATGCGAAGGGTGGGTCAAAAAGTGACAATAAAGGTCCAGATGGATACCCTCTTTTGAGAAATCTCTTCGGATGTGCTTTGGTTGCGCCGAGTTACCCAAGATTTCCATCTCTCCAAAGGGCTTTTGAATCATGTGCCGAAAATCACGTGTCACTACTTGGATTGTTAAGGAGTAGGGGAAGGTTTTCAATGGTGGATACGGCTTGACACTACCCTTTGAGGATTATTCCGAGATTCTGTGCCCTTCTTTCTCTTTTGATATCGGCAGTTTGTGGAAGAGGGTCGGAGAGACTTTGTCCTTCAAAAGTTGGAATTTCAGGGATATCAGCCGGTATGGGGATGTATAAGCCTCTGCCGACAAATAAATGTTTGCACAGCGAAATTGCAAGCTATAATCTACTAAATGAACATTTAACTTACTCGAACATTGCGATATCTTTTCCAAATAAGATCTATATAACCTCTAATATATATATATATATATATATATATATATATATATATATATATATATATATATATATATATATATATATATATATATATATATATATATATATTTATATATCCTCTCCACTTCGCTATTTGTGCACGACTTTGCGTTCGTGGCACTTCAGCAGCTGACACATATTTATTTACACAGACAGGAGGATACATGGATTTCGGTCTCTGTCATTTGTCACAAGATAAGCTTTCGTCATTATTTGTCTCTGGCACTAATACGTAGGATTCGTTGTGTATTTTATCTGTTCTTGCCACTGCATTTAGATCGTTGAATGCAAAAGGATGACGGGTCCCTGTGTTCCTTTTTGAGTCGGCTTCGGTGAAGCCGCACTCATTGCAATCACTTTCTTTTCAGGGGTTATAACTTTCACTACCGATATAGAGCTTACTACGCCGCTGAAAAATAAAGTGCCGAAAAATTACTGATGTTGTCTTAAAAATTCTTGATCAGCACAATGTACCTTTAGCTCAGTTAATTTAAGCTAAACATAAACTAGTTTTAATAACTCGAAAAAGGAGTTGCAATAATGTTTTCCAATTTCGCGTAATAATATGTAGTTGTGACTACTTTACGATGTGTTTACCACCGACAGCGTCGGATGTACTCGGTTGTGTAATTCTGCGGACAAAGCATTTATCTTGATCTTGTATCGCTTGTTTTTATCGAGATATTTCAATTAAAGTTTTCCCCAACATGTTCTGGAACTTTAGTTCTTTATCACATATATGACAAATTTAAAGATCGATCTTCCCGCATTTCCTCCGATAATGAAAACGCAATATAAATATTTAAGTAAATGTTGTATGTTTCTAAATATAAATGATGTTAAAACATTATGAGAATCGTGAATAAGATGGTTATTTAATGGCCCACTTGAAGGAATGTCGTTCCTTGGCTCAGCTTGACTCGTGACAACAATGCAGTAAAACTTGTTGCCATGAAATTGTCGATTGCACGTTCATTTCGGATACAAGCAATTGCAAACTCTTTGCCGTAAGATAGTATGAAGAGAGCAGATTTTATTAGCATTTTGTACATAGGTATAATGACGATGTAGTTGCAACAAAGAATCCGCCACTAAAATGGTAAAATGATTACATATTTAAAATCAGCAAAGCCGACTCTCAGGACTTTTGAGTCCTTTGATTAGTTTACTAATACGTGATTTTATCAAATAGCCAACACTTTAACCCATTCCGACAGCATGTCTAATTTCACTTCTTTCGCCAACATTATAAGATGGGCTTTCTTTATTAAATCATGCACTCTCGTCATTATGTTATGGAAGACGGGCTTTTGTCAATATACTATGCACGCTTATATATATATATATAACATGTTTTCATCATTATATGATGAACTTTCGTTATCAGATGATGGGACTTGGTCATTATATTGTTGACCTCTTTGTTGGTCAATCTATAAAGGACTTTTTCATTATATGATAGACATCCGTCAATATATACATGTCAATATGATGAACTTTTGCCATTACACGATAGACTTTCGTCACTATATGATGGGCTTTTGTCGTTATTTGACGGGCTTTTATACATATCTCACTGATTTTTTTTCAGGAGTAAAAACTTGCACGAATGGTTCAAGTTTTCTGAAAAAAAGGTTTGTTTCTGTTGTATAACTCTACCTTTTCAAATAAATTGTTCAGCCTTGTTTAAACTTATATGAATGAGGCTTGCAAGCGTCCATCCGATCTGGGACGTATATACCTAAATATACGTCCCTGATCCGATATAACTTTTTTTTCTGTGGATTAGCCCTTCTTTGTGATGTTTAAGGTCTTTCATTTTTTATCTGTTCAATATGTAGTAACACGGATTTTGCCTTAGTTCTTGCGAACCAGTCAAGCTCGTGCGATATCCTGCTGATTGTAAACAATAGTTACAGCAACATTGACCCCAGAGGTTACTCTGCTTTGACAAATTTCTTCTTTAAAGAAACTGAACTGATTGAAAACCGAATACATAATGCATGAGCAAGATGACTGTCTCGAGAAATCCTGCTTTTTTGGTTCCATTCCGAATTCAAAGTTTTGATGCATTGTCATTTTTGCACATTTAATCTATGAATTATATCTGATTTAACTGAAAAAAAAAATCCTGTTGTGAAGAAATGAAATAATAAAAAAAGAAATATATGTTTTTATTCAGTTTTTTAAAGGAGGGTACACCATTTTGTATGTTATGTTCCGATTGACTTCTACTGAAAGAAGTGGAAGAATTCTTGTACAGCGTAGAAGAGATCAAGTGTGTCTATTTCTTGGGGCCGGATCTACCATATATTGACAAATGTATCCAATATAAAGGCATAAGCCCATCCATCGTCGGAAAACCCATGCTCAGTGGCGCTTGTCTCCCCTTCCTTTCCGACAATATAAAGGCACAAGTTTACATTATGACGAAATTCTATTATTATATATCCAAACTACATCAAATGATTACAACGCACTTCATATAACGACGCAAGTCCATCATATACTTAACGAAAGCCCACAACATATCCTCACCATAACATACGTACATGTATACTGAAGAAGTCGATCATATAAAGACATAAAAATATAAATCTAATCATATAATAAATAGTTGTGAAGTATCGTAAACCTGTATGTACACCAACATCTCGTATGCACGAGGTAACAACAACAACAATGGAAAGAGAAATGCATATGCATTCTAGGCAACAACTTGATGATTTGCTGACGACCATGCTCTCCTCTCTCGTACATATCAGCAGATGCAGGAGAAGACCGACACATTGATATTCAACATCCACAGGTGGAAAAGCAAGATTCAATGCAGATAATAATATCCCTATCTTGCTAGATGGCCAAGCACTGGATGATGTGGACTGCGTCACATACCTTGGCGGCATAATAGACAGGGCGGAACTGATCCGATGTAAGAGCAAGAATTGGCAAGACCAGAACAGAACTTCATCAGCTGAAAAGATATGTAAATCCACAAACCTGACTTTGAATACCAAAATCAGGATCTTCAACAAAAATGTCAGGCATAGACGAGAACCGTCACAACCATAAAGAAAACGAAGACTTTCCTTAATACCTGTCTCACTTCTGAGATGCACTACGCATTAGATGGTCAGTCATGATCAGCAACCATAATCAGAGGGAAAGAACCAAAACAGCTCAGCCAGTAGGAATAGACATTGTTCAAAAACGAGAGAGGTGGATTGGACATACACTAATGAAGCCAACCTCCAGTACTACAAGTCGACCTCTGACATGGAACCCACAAGGGAAACGAAAGAGAGGCCGGTGTAAGATAGAATTTGGACACCCCCCCCCCATTGAATATTGACCCCCGGGTCCATATTCAATGGATTTTTCGTTGAATTATGACCCGCCTTGGCCGTTGAATTTTGATCACGCTGTTGAATTTTGACACCAATTTGAGTCAAAATTCCACGGATAAAAAATCCGCCGACAGGTCCAAATTCCACGTTGTATCATGACCCCGGGTCATAATTTAACATTGAATAATGACCCGGGTCATTATTCAACGTGGAATATTGACCCGGGTCATAATTCAATGTGGAATATTGACCCGGGTCATAATTCAACGTGAAATCATGACCCTACCTACCTGCCCTTTAAAAGATGTCATTGTGTACTTAAACCGACATAAAGACGCATATATTTGATCAAAGACAAGTAGGTTAAGAGTTCAGATATTGCGAAGTATATTAACATAGATATGACTCGGGTCATAATTTAACATTGGATAATGACCCGGGTCATAATTCAACTTTGAATAATGACCCGGGTCATAATTCAACGTTGAAATGTGACTGTTCCTATATGTAGATGTTAAAATTCAAGTACATGTACAAAAATAAAATTGGAACACCGTTTATTATAGAGAATGACACGAGAAATATATTTTACCGATTAATTGCGTAAAATTAAAGAAAGAAAAACAAATTAACATTTTAAAATGGCATCACAAGTGAAATATCATAGATATTGGTATTTTTTCTGGACGTATTTAAGAAATTTTGGCACAATAAAACAATTGCGACAATTGAAAGACAAAATCGATAGAGTTCATTCCTAATAAACATGAGGCCAAGAGGATATAAATCGTTCACTCCAGTACCGTAAGCAAATGTGCAAAATATGCCAATTAAGATAAAGAATACAAGAAAGAATTTTGTATTTTATTTTTTTTTTTTTTTACAATTTTTAGGTAGTTCCGATGCATTTCGTAAATTGTCGTCGGCATCTGATTCTGCTGTTGTAAAGAAAAAAAAAAGAGTTGCCAAGAACTGCCTATTCTGCAACCTATACTGTCCCCATCTCCTGGTTCCACCCCTGAAGCGAACTAACTGACATTAACAAACATGGTGGGGACTTTGGTTATTTGCTTTCTGTGAAGTGTCGTTGAACTCACTGCAGTGGTTTCAGACAGGAAGTAGACAAATATAAAGGTTACATGACGGACGACGGATGGAGAGATCACAAAATAGGTTATCTGAGCATTCGACTCGATCAGGTACGAAAGCCTATTGAGCTCAGGCAAAAAAATATTTTTCGCGAAATAACGCGAAACTTTCGCGATATAACGCGAAACATTTGCGAAATAACGCGAAACATGGGGTAACGGTCAAGGTAACAAGGTCATTTACCTAGGGTTTCATTAATAGTTATTATACCTCAATCTTAGTGTATCATGTATCATTCTTGCATGTCAATACAGTTCATGTAACATTGCCTTTGAGTAGTCCACGTGATTGACCTAACCTTCACTGTTACCTAATCACGTGATCAAGTAACAGTCAATGTTACTCAATCACGTGACTGAAACCGACAACCACTGTTGTAAATATCAGTTTGATACAGTTTTCGGTATAATAAAATAAATATCATATGGCAGTTCGGGTAACAGTGATATTGTCAACCCTTGAAACAGAATGTCACCCTCGGCTTGCGCCTCCGGTGACATTCGTTTCACGGGGTGACAATATCACTGTTACCCGAACTGCCATAAGATATTTATATAATAGCATACCAAATATGAGGCAAATTTCTCTAGTTATGCTGAATTTATGATCAATATATTTATGTGGCGGACATATAGACAGGAAAAACCTCTCTCCGATTATTATACCCCTCCCCACCGCAAACGAAGTTTGGGGGTATATAGGAATCACTCTGTCCGTCCGTCTGTCTGTCCGGTTAAGAAGTTTTCAAAAGTGAATTTCTCGGGAAGTTTAAGTGCTATCTTGATCAAACTTGCACCAGTGATGTACTATGGGATGTTAAATTGGATGCATGCTAGCCTGCGGATGCTGTGCTAGACCTACATTTTCCGCTTGAGTGACCCGGTTAAGAAGTTTGTGAAATGTCAATTTCTGACAAAGTACAAGTGCTTTCTCAACCAAACTTGCACCAGTGATGTATTCTGGGATGCTGAATTGGATGCATGCTGCAGATGCTGCATCTGACCTTAATTATATAATGCCCCCGGCGGCAACAAAATCAAAATTTGCAATGTCCTATATATTGACCCTCCCCCTGGGTCCCATGTCACAGACATGTGAAATACATTTATACTTCAATTTAAGAAAATGTAACACCATCAGAAGGTAAGCAAAGTAAAAATTCAGGAAAATTGCCTATGTCCTAGATTTTGACCCAGCCCCAGCCCTAGGGTCACATGACGTCATCAAATTTTGAGGCCCCCCCCCCCAAGATACATTTATAGTTAAAGTTTGATGAATGTTTCACCAATCGAAGGCAAGATATTGCAATTTTTGAAAGCGGCACGGACAGACAGACGGACGGACGGACGATCCAAACGCTATATGCCCCAGGATCTTTCAGACCGTAAGCATAAAAATCAATTACATGTAGATTGACATCGAAAAAAGGGTACACTATTGTTTCTTCTGTTGTATACAAAACAATGGTAGTAGATTGGTTGAATTTACATCGCTTCAACCGATATCGACAGGAGATCGGGCATCGAAGCCGGGACCTCTTGTACCGCAAACATGGTAATAAAATATGGTGGCTGATTTCTGCCATTTTGTTATTTCGTTCTGGTGCCCTGCCATAACGAAATACTTTTTCTTTTCGCCTTCGTTATATCGGCCCGCCACAACAAAATAAGTTGGGCGCCCCGCCATAAAATGATAACAAATGACTTTGTTTTATCGCCCCGCCATAACGACATAGCGCCATAAAAAATGTTTCGTTAATAACGAAAAGACATATGTCGTTATGGCGCGGCGACATAACAACATAACATCCGAGTTTTTCTTTCTTTTTTTTTTTTTTTTCGTTATGGCGGGGCGACATAACGAAGGTGAAAAGACGAAGCATTTCGTTATGGCGGGCGCCATAACGAAATGGCAGAAATCAGCCTCTCATGTGTAAACATTGTCCTTATACCCGACTGCATGTTGGACACATATAGGTAATATAGATAACATTTACATTTAAGATATACTACCCACCATAAATAAGAACCCTAATCGAAAAATCCTTATACTATGAAAATATGTTATAGCTTTTAAAATTACAAAAAAAAAAAAAACTGCCATGAGTGGTTAGCGTATCGGACTCTGGTCGCTGGTTCGTATTTTCTGTCGCTCATTATAAGGTTAACGACGCATTCGGTCGTCCGTGGCTCGTTTCGAGGTACATGTAGGCTTTTCTATATATGTTGCACGTGTAATTATGAGCAAGTGTATGCAAATGTATGAATCATCATCACAGAATTGACTTTATTCTTTTTCTTTTTTTATTTGTTCCGGTGAAGACTTTATTATTACATGTATTATAATAAGAAGTCAATAAATTTATATTTTATTGAAGTTTAATTTGCCTTTACTTTTGGCTTTACTAACTTGGATTAAACAGAAATGTGGATGTTTACTTCCTTATTTTACAATTTTACATACTAGTATTCAGTTTGTATCATGATACAGGAACTTTAAAGCATGGGTACTTTTTATGAAAAGTAGATCTAGTATATTACATATAACGAGTGAAAAATATTTTTTAAAAATCTCCCATTCAACTTATTTGCGTTTGACCAAACTGTGCGTTAGAAGGGGGTTTGTCGTCCGCCTTTAGATCCACGCGATCATCCTTGACTCATGGGGAGTCCGTGTACCAAGTGTCATGAAGATAGATGAAAAGGGAGAAAAGTTACGGTCCGGAAGCCCAAATGTGGGCGACAGACAGACAGGCAGACAGAAAGACAGACAGACGGACGGACGGACGGACAGACAGACACGGTGATTCTAGTATACCCCTAACCTCATTGCGGACGGTATGGCAATAGGGAGGAATTGATGTCCATTGGTACTCTTTTGTGATTACATAAGTGACATAGTATCAATTTCTTTGTGTTTTACATTTTCAGGAGGAAACGGATAGATTTGTATCTATATCTACACAGTAAGCTGAAACTGTGAAGGTGGGGTCATAATTCAACGGCGGGTCAAAATTTTATCCGTGGGTAGGGTCGTAATACAATGACCCCCCGTCTCTAGGGTCACAATTCAACATGAAAAATCTGTGGAATCTTGATCGCAGCCCGTTGAATTTAGACCCGGTGGGTCTAAATTCAATGGGGTCCAAATTCAATCCTACACCGGCAAAGGTACACCTGACGACGGGATCTAGATGCCGATTCAAAGAGGATGGGACTAGTTAAAGATAGCTTGAACGGCTAGCCCAGGGTCGAAATGCATGGAGACGACTTGTTGGGGCCTATGTCCTGCCCAGGACCACAGGCGGAAGTGAAGAAAATTCTAGACAACCCCGTAGAATTTACTCTTATATAGTGTAAACACCAAGAACATGGGATTGCCGAGTATGAATATTATGAACATTAATATAATAATAATTCCCCCATTAATTCAAGAAAAGGTTGTTTTTAATTTGCAGATACGGACATCGGAAAAAGTGCAGTCACCGGAAGTTACGACGGTCGGATAAAATTGCTTGCGACTATATAATTTCAAATCGCTTAATAAAACAGCAAATGGGTCATCCAAGATTTCACGGGCATTATAGAGTACAACTTACATTATGAAGATTTGGCACGAAATGATACACAATGCCGAAAGAATGATGCAATAACGAGAATTTGGAGAAAATGTGAGTTGATGGGGAATCGTGTGCGTTCTAGAGTTCAATGGAGCGCTCTTGCAGCCCCAACAACTTATAACGGCAAAACAGTAACGGATATGGAGGGTTACATTCTTGTAGTTGGTCCTTTTGAGGAAAGAAAAACAACTCCCTTCAAATGAGTTTGAACCACAACGAACTTGCCTAAGGTGTTACCTTGCCTACATCTATACACACCTTACTCTCTATAGTGTGTAAAACAAATAAGCCCATGATCCATCCAAACCGTCGGCAAGAAACGTACATGTTGAATACGAATGTTCCATCTCCTATTATTCTACAAATATATCCATAAATGTTAATAATACCAAATTACTGCATTGTCAAAATTTTCAAGTAAAAGTAAACAAGGTAAAACAACAACAGCAACACCTAACGTTACATAATACGCCAGAATTGCAGCTGGAAACACGAGCACTGTGACCATGGGCTTGCAGATATGACCTTCGTTCAATGCCATGACACATCCTTGGGTCCTGGACAATAATTATGTAAAATATTAAATACATACAAGCATCAAAGTTAAGGCCCGTATAAGAAATTAACCGACATTAGCAGTGACGTTGACCTTATATATGACCTTGGTCAGCTCATGACGCACCAGTGGGCCCTGGGCAGCAATTTTGTGAATTATTATTCAGACCCTTGCAAGGGGTAATAATTATGGCCCGGACAAAAGTTTTCCCCATCATATGCACCTTGGTCTTGCAGATATGATCTTTGTTCATCTTCATGCTACACCACTGGGTCCCGGGCAACAATTCCGTGAAATATTACTGAAATACATGAAAGGGGAATAAAGCATAGGAAGATTTACCCATCATATGCATTATGATCTTGGGTACCAATTAGCAGCAGTATTTTCGTATTCCTAGTATATGGGTACCTTTAACTTGAGATAAATGTGTTGGAAATTCATGACAGCAGAGGCGAAACCAGGGGAAGATGTGTACCTTCAGATTACAAATTATTTAAATATTAAATCTAGGGATTCGTGTTCCTGGAAATTTGCCATGCGCCACGAAAATGAGGCAAATTCATCAATTTTGACTCTCATTTTAACAATGTGTTGACGGTAGTTCGGTGCAACAACACAGACATCCATGCAGCACATCACTCTGAAGCCGAGTTTCTGTAGACTTTGAACATTGACCCGCATCATAGACCTGTATGCTTTGAATATGTATAAAAGAACATACATGTACATCTAGGTATTTCATACACTGATGAGATGACGTTACATTTTCCAAGTAGTCACATGTATGATGGCTCAGTTGGGCTACTGGCGAGTGACCTTGAACTTGATTCAAGGTCGGGACATACCCAGAATTCCTATGCAACAATTCTTTTAAGTATTGTTCAAATCCATGCAAGCAGTAGGAAGTTATGGCACACAGACAATTAACTGACATAAGCAGTGACCTTGACCTTGCAAATATGACTTCGAAAATCAATAAGCTTCCTTTTCCTATCATAAGAAATACGTTTTCACAGTTTAAAAAGTTCTGGTCTGCATCTTGTTTACAAGGTTCTGTCTCAAAAATTTGCTACTTTTGCTCCAAAAATAACCTGGACTTCTGATTTTGATATTGAAATAGATAGGCTGCGTTCTCCTGCCAAAAGAGAGAAGTGTACAAAGTCCTAGCCAATTCGGTATGGTTTGTATCTTGTTTACAATGTGCGGACAGACCCATAACGCCATACCATAATGCGTCCACATCATGACATGTGAACAAGAGGTTTCAAAGAATTCGCTCTTTCAAGTAAAATACGAAAATAACTGGTGTCACATGACTATAGCACTAACAAAAATGTACCACAGTGGACATTCACGAACCCCTGAAATGTAAAGATGATGGATAAATCCAAACCACAAGTCCAAAAATCATGAAACCATAGGACATACAAATTCAGAGGTGAGACCAGGTGCCCAGGAGGAGTGAGCATCTCCAGTTTGGCTAGCCAAACCCGCCGTAAATGCCCTGACATACAGACAAAACAATATAATTCAGTACTATATCTATACATGAATGTGAACAAATACTGAGTAGAAAGTGTCACAGCCACATAACAGCAGGAAAAATGGTATAATAACACTATAAGACTAATGTACATTTTCAGCCCTTTTGCAAAGGTTTGGGTTTAAGACTGGTCTTTAACAATACATGTATGATTTTTGGATGCTATTTCTAAAAACAGATGCTCTTGTTTTGTTTATTGTTGGATTATGTGTGTGTATGTGTAGGTGTGTGTATGTGTCTTTTATGTCATACTAAGACGATTTCACTTATATAGTGATGGCATCTGTCCAATACTTGAGACAAAAATGTAAACCTCTACAACGGACCCATCAGAAGCGGTAAGTATTAAGCAGAACTATCTCTGGATAGAGAATGGAAACCAAACACAAATGGCATAAGCTGCTGTCTTATCACCATAACTCAGTAGTGTTTGAAAATAAATTTTGACCCTTGACAAATTACTGCTTTACATCAAATCAAACCACAAATGCACACTTTTTATCTATTTTATTCGAATGATTAATTAACATAATAAAATGTTGAGTTGTTTTTTTTTAAAGAAATACTTCATTTAAATGGTCCCATGAAATTGTACAAATAAAAAATATTTTGAAACATTAAAAAAATCAAATTCAACTTTTTAATAGGCTTGCAGATTTGGATTGTAACCAGGTTTGGACCTTTGTCTGGAACGGCAACTAATCTAAATCACACGTAACCAATAAACATCAGTATGTATATCATGCATCTATTTGTACATTAATTTATATTTACAATCAGGATTTCAAGGATATCTTAATTTCATGCAAATATTGCATTATGTTCACATGAAAGTTTTCTCTGTGAAAGTTTCATGGTTGTTCCAAGTCATCAATCACTTCAAAATCACTACCCATGTGCATGCTAATACTGCTGGCCACACTCTCCTCATCTGTAATAAAGAAAAAACAATTCTCACATACATATATGACATTTATTTATGATTCCATAGGATGTAAACGACATTATTATTGTTACTTACCACTGTGTATATCCGCCACTACCATCAACATTTCTGTATCTTGGGCAGGTGGAGGTGCTGCTGGAACCAGTGTTTTAGGAATGTCTAAATTTTCCATAGGTACTACAACAGAATCATTACTGGAGCTATCATTTGAAATCTCCACCAGCTCTCCTACCTTATTTTGACTAGAGCCCGTATGTTTCATATTTTCTTCTTCTAATATTTTATCATGACTCTGAGCTTCTATTTTATAGTTTTCAGTAATATTGTCACTACACAAACTCGTTTGTTTTACCTCACTTTCTGTGCTGTTATTTTTACTGTTTTCATTGATTTTATTTTTGACAATGTTTTGTTCCTTATTAGATGCCACATTTTGTGTTATCGTATCAGGCAGCGGAATAGCCACAGTTGCAATGGGGTTTACAGCTTCCGTTGAGCCTGAAGAAGTATTCTGTATTTTCTGAGACTGGGAATTTGTTCCTACCTCCAATGAGGCTTTAGAAACACTTAAAATGGGAACAGATTTGGGTTTTTCCCAATCATACTTAGCTGGTCTGGGTTTAAGTGGGAGAACATTCTGACATGTAGTTGCCACATTTTCGGAGCTCTGTTGTTTCATCATTTCTTCATTTTTCTTTGCATCCTCTATAAGTTTCCTTTCTTCTTCCTTTTTCTTCTTTAATTCTTCATCTTCTTTTTCCTTTTCTGCTGCCTTAGTTTTGCCAGTAAATGCTTTCAATATATCCTCAGCAGTAACTAGTTTCTTTTCTCCCACCACAGAACCTGTATTTGTTTTGCTGAGGGATACTGGATTCCAAGGAGGTAATACTGGATTCCTTTTCCCATGAGTGATGGTAGGTATAGATTTACCACTTGGTTGTAACGTAGGATTTTTTCCAGGGACATTCACCTTTTTAGCATATAATTTAACTTCTATTGCTTTCTTAGCTTCATCAACAGCCTTTTTAAGTTCACTCTCCTGATCCCCTTTGACCTCTGTCTGTTCTTTTGATGATTTCCGTATGGCAAGTTGTTTTCTAGTCAGACTAGAGCACTTGGTTTGATCCTCATTCAAATCATCCAGTTCCTTCACTTCCTTTTCTGAACTTCGTACTTTACTCTTTATTCTCTCATCAATTTTCTTCTGTGCTTTATTCAGTTCAAACTTTTTCTGTGCTTCTTGTTTTAAATGTTCCTCCTTTTTTTGTGACAATGCAGTAGCTTTATCTAAATTCCTTCTTTGTTCATGGAAAGGATTTTCTTTAATGAATGCCTGAAGAGAAAGTCATGCAATTACTGTAATAAATGGTTTGCATTGCCAGTAATCTTATTTGTCAGAAAAACCTGAATACCCAAATTTACAATACTTTCCAACCTATATATGCAACAAGAACTGTCAGGAGACAACAGAGCTCACTGGTGGCAACCAAATTTATATAGAAAAGTATTTTGTAAATATGTCAATCTCCAAGGTCAAGGTCAAAATTTGGATATGTAATGAAAGGTCTTTGTAACAAGGAATACATGCTATCTCTCACTGTGTATCAGTTATGACCAAGGTTAGTTTTGTTAAAAGTAGGTCAAACTTCAAAGTAAAGGTCACAAGGTTGAAAATTTTGGTACTCAATGGAAGGTCTTGGCACAAGGAATACATGTGAAATATTGAAGCCCTGTCGATAATTGTTCTGAAGTTATGCTCCACATTGAAATTTCTGTCTATGGATGACGATGACAACAAGAACAACGATGGGGTATGACAACAGCTCTCAGGACATTCTTCCCGGTGAGCTAAAAATGTCTCAATAAATGATAGAATTCAGTAACATGAAACATAAATAGCTGAATTTAGTAAGAAACAGATTTATAGCTGACCTTATAGTTATCATGATGCTGATCTGTCTTTAAATGGAATTCTCCACATGACTGATCTCCTAGCAACACCTTACAAAGTGAACACCAGAACCCTGTGGCTGGCATAATGAATTCTGCACCTACAACACAAAACATTCTATCTAAAGAACAACATTTGAAAATTCATAACATAAGACTGAAATTCTTTTCTGCAATTTGTATAATATTTCACAGTACAGTGATCAAATTCCAGAAATGATTTACAAAGAAATGATTAAAAGTTTACCCTTTAATGGCACCACTGATACTTTTTTCGCTGGCATTTTCTTTGATGGATTTTTCATTTCTTCTGGCACCCAAGGTTTATCATACTGACTAAGGGACTGCAAATATTCACTAGACTCCAAAAATCCACATTTTAACATAATGAAACAATTTTACCACATTTCCACATCTTTGAAACAGCTTCATGAAATGAAGAGTCCATGCTTAAATGAGGAATACATTCTTTCTATGTGATGAACACATCCTTTTTTTCTCTTATTCAGTTATTTCTTACTTCCTTTAAATATACTAACAGTATTTTACATTGTTCATGTGAAATGCAACTGCAAAGAAATTTTTCCCTATTAGATGCAGATAGTATTGCAAAGGAGCACTTCTCCATCAGTAAATTCTGTAGTTTCTGTTTCAATACATCATATTATGTATAAAGCAATATAAACCCTTGATATCAACTTCAAATTTTTATTACCATAAATGGGAATAATGACAATTTTTTTCTTCCAAAGCAAAGAAAAACACCCGTACCAACTCACTGTCCATCTGTTACTATTATGTATCCTCAATATATCATATATATATGGATACATCATATTTATCAATCAAATCATTTCTATCAGGTAAATATTACCTCAAACATGTCTCCTCAGAACATATATACGTGTATCTACATTATATCAAAACCATACAAAATGTTACGCATAAATGATAAATGTGTTGGCCATTAATGATACCTTCCAGTGTCTGCTAATCTTAGACTCTTCCAATCATGTTCTACACCTTTAATTCATAAGTCAGTAAGTTCAACATATCTGTGTGATAATGATCACAATGTCACTGTCTGATGGCAAGTGCAGGGTGCACCATCATAAACATTCTTTATGATTAATTTATATATCATGAAATCATAAAATATTAATGACACTGGAGGCTTAAGGTATGAATGGTTTTCTTTGCTTTGAAAACAAGTACATGGATACAAAAAACATTCTTAATATTATTGAAGTTTTACTTCATTTACTTAACCCCATAATCTCCGAGATGTAACTGAGATTTTACCAAATTGTATCATATTTGGCTATCTGTAAAGCACTGCTTCCAAAGGTTACCTTGAGATGCTACATGATGCTCATTTGACTACAGACTACTCCTATCCTGTCTTTTGTTCACAGTATGGTGTTCTGTTTGACTAGTGGGAGAGGGTAGCTAACTTGATGTGTTTACAGTGTAGTGTTACATGTATTATGAAGCTGTTAAATTTGCCTTGCTGTGGAGGGTTACAAAGACTACCCAGAGGAGTTTACAGTCTGGCACTTTCATGTTTTGTACATTTGTATTAAACTTGATTCTAGAGGGTTACACAGACTACCCAGGCCTGTTTACAATATGTTTTCTTCATGGTATTACATTCACCCCTTAATGGAGGGTTAAATAAACAGGTAGTGACTACTCCTACCAGTTTATAGTTTGATTATGGTTTGAAATTTGCCCTATTGTGAAAGGTTATACGGGAATTTACGGTATGGTGATATCATCATGGCGTTATATCTCTAACAAGAGGTGTTTACAGAATGGTGTTATCTATATGGTGTTATATTTGCCCAGTTGTGGTAGGTTACATAGACTACCCAGAGATGTATACAGTATTGTATAATGATGACTTTGTTATAGCTGTTTCATTGTAGTAGGTTACATGGTGAACCATATGGTATGGTGCATTTTCATTATGGTGTTATATGTGCCCACTGTACAGACTGATTGATTGATTGAATATAGTTTTATATCACGCCATGATTATTTCACGTATAAGGTAATGGCATCTGCCTGATAGATTGCATAGAAATTTAGACCTTTGCAATGGACCCACCGGAAGCAGTGAGGGATCATTTACGGGCCACGCCTACTGTGACAACCTCGGTTTTTACTGTCTCATCCAAAAGACAGAACACTGGTACATCCAGGGCGGGAGTCGAACCTGGGACCTCTTGGTCACGAGCCGAGCACCTCATCCACTAGGCCACACTGGCTTCCTATTGTAGAAAGTACCACAGAATATTTGATGTTACATGTATCATGATGGTGTGATATTTATCCCTGTGGTGGATAGATACATAACTGCCTAGAGGTCTTTGCAGCATGGTGTTATATTTGCCCCATTCTGGAGGTTATGGACCACCCAGTATCTGTTAACGGTATCCTGTAATCTAATTTTGGGATATTTGACCTGTCGATGAGGGTTACTACCTTGAGGTGTTTACTTTGGTGGAGATGCTGTAGATAGATCTGTAGAGTACTATAAACCTCATTGCAAGATTTGCACCAATGAGCACCTTGGTCAAAAAATTCGTAGCGAACCTTCACTTCACCCTTCACTTGAAAAGAAAACTGAAACAGAAAATTTGCATTATAAATTTTGAAGTACATTCCTTATACAATATATGTATTTTGAGTATTTATCAAATAGTTCTTCCAATTTGCTTTCTAGCTCAAATCCATTTATTTTCAAAATATGAAATAATAGAAGGATCTAAACAAGACCAAATTTTTTTATCTATGTATGGTATATACCAATCAATAAGCCCAATAATAAACAAGTCTATCAAAGGCAGCAACAAATTTTACCATTCTCTTTTCTCTCTCTCAAATCAACTAGGAAAATACTGGGATTAAGACAGTTCTTTCTTTTTTCTTTTAGCTTCAATGCCTGGTCTTTTTTGTTATTGACATTGCTTTCAACAATACCTAAATCATATCACAATAGTTACCAATCTCTTAACTATAGTCGCATTTTCTGAGAACTGAACTAGACTGACAGGACTACAGACCAAGTCCTTAACAGCTACAACAAATCTGCCTCCCTTTTAAGCTTGACAAAAGTAAATTAACCACAGACTGCTGAGCTTTTAGTTCAACTGGTCTACTCAGTGCAAGAGACTGTTTACAGATGATCATTTATTACTCATCATATTAAGACTTGGCTCTTAACCACTATAACAGTAGTTAAATCATAGCACTAAGAAGTTTGGTAGGTTAAAATTAGCTACTACATTAGCATTTACATAATAAGTTGCAGGTATATTTAGTTCAAAAGACTTCTTCATAACTAATGGAAAGATTTTGATGAAGTTATCAAGGTTCCCTACAAGTGGTGTTGTGTTTTGGGGTAGATCAAGTGTGGAACAATGTAGATCCAGAAGGCTGCACTCCTTTGTAAAGAAGAGTGACAGCAAAAAATAAGCTTCATAGCATAATAAAATAAAGATATCACAGTAGGAAAGTGACAATGCCTCTTTTTTGGATCTCAAGGTCAAGGGTCAAAAACAAATCACACATACACAACTAAACCACATATCTGACAAACTGAGACTACAAATGACTTTCTATATTGGATAGTCTCATATTACTGTTCATGGCTAGGTGACAGTGTATCACATAAGCTCAAGTTGTTTTCAACCAGTAGAGCTAAAAATGAAATAAGCCTTATTCCACCTAAATACATGTCTTTACCTCTGGTACATTTTATAAAGTAATGACTGCACTGATACCTGTTTAGGTTTCTCCTCGGAGTTACCTCCTTCTAACTTCTCTTTAACATCTTTGGCAGTGGTCTTCTTCTCCATTTTTTCAGATTTTACTTTCGGGACTTCCTCATCCTTAACTGGCTTTTTCTGAATTTCAGAACTTTCTTCCTTGATCTTTTTGCTCTCAGGTTCTCCGACCTTGTTGGAGTCTCCAGATGATAAACGTTTTTCATTTTCCTCTGTTGCCTTCCGCAATTTAGAGATCTGTAAAGCTATTTCCTCTTGAAGTTTACTATTCTGCATCAAGATAGGATCTTTATGACCATCTTTTTGTCTACGCTTTTTACGAATTATTTCATTTTGCTGTTTACGAAGCTTCTGTAATTCTTCTTCAAGAGCCTGAATTCTCTGTTGTCTGATCTCCTTTTCCTTTTTCAACTTCTCTAAAGACTTAAAGCCTGGTCCTTTTCCTTTGCTTTCTGAGTTATCAGTTAGTGGGCGTTTAACACCAGTTCTGGGTGAGGATTCAGTGTTTTTAACTCTAGGAGATTCCCAATCTTCAGCAGCTCTTTTAGAAACCCCTCCTTTGACTGAATCTGTTTTAGGTGGTAACACTAATCTTTGAGAATTATTACCCAAAGCACTTATAACCCTAATATTTTCTACAGGCAGACTTTTATTCAACTCAACCCTGTCCTTTGGTGACAAACTTCGCTTACGCTCCCTTTCTCTTGATGGAAATTCCTTGTCATACTGATCATCCATGTCACTCCTCTTGCTGTTGGAGTTAGAGCCGACAGATTTGGCCATTGGAATTTCTTTAATATTTGGATTTGTGCGAGGTAAACTCTGGGGATGAGGATCATAATGCGATTGATACTGCTGTACTGAAGAAGTCATATCATACCCATACTGAGCAGAAGTTATGGGTTGAGGATGTGTATACATGGGTATCCCAGAGGATGGCGGCTGACTGGCAGCGTAAGATATAGTAGTAGTTGGTGTGTAAGAGTATCCAGCAGTGGAATTCGGTGCAGACCCATAATTGGGGTATCCAGATTGAGCTGATGGCTCTTTCTTTGATGGATAATGTGAAGGTATGTATGAGGGAGGTACAGACTCACTCTTGGGTGATTCAAGTCCTGGAAGACCGGTCTTTTTTCGCTTAAATACAATTCCTTCCTCAAGCAGTGCGGATTGAGAGTTATCTAGTGGATCATCATAAATTGATTTTCCTTTGTCACTATCTTTTTTCATGAAAAGTGAGTCTTTTAAATCATCATCTAATAAACCACCTCCTAAAAATGATGCTGTTTGATTAATTCCTTTCAACTCTGGTTCTTCCTTTGGTTTCACTTCATCACTTTTTGCTTTTTCTTGCATGCGTTTTGACATTTCAAAGTCAAAACCGATGGACTTCAAGATATTTTCTATTGTAGGATCATAGTTTGCTTTAGTGGTTTCTACATTTTGTGGTAGAACTGTTGAAGGAATAGATGCAGGAATAGATGCTGTTGGTTTATTTGTGAAGATACTGAGTAAGTCTGCTTGTGGAGACTCTGTATAAACTGGCGCTGCTGGAGCACTATGATGATACTGAGGCTCAGGAATAGTTGACTTTTGCGATTCATAAGGTGGCTCTGCTTGATATGAATGAGTACGATCCAACACTGGAAATGTTGAGTGACCAGTCACTGACCCTCTGCTACTGAGGGGCAGTTTAGAAGCGTCTTGATAAAACTGTCTGATGGGTTCTGTGGGACCAGAATAAGGGTCATTTTGGGGTGCAGTTAAATTCTGGAGATTTCTGTGAAGCTCTGTTACCTTACTGTCTGGTATATAACTTTGTTCTCTAGAACCTGAATCTCCATAAAGAAATGCTTCTTCATCTTCAACATCAATGTAGTTGCCTAATCCTGGAATAATTGCTTTGTTGCTTGAAGATGTATCCTTTTCAGGTTGAGTAGTAAAAGCAGATGGTCCAAGTCTGCCTTCCAAAAAGGGAGGAAAGCTGCCATGTTGTGAAGGTTTCAACTCTTCCAGACCTGGTACAACTGCTGGTGTTGACTTCTTCAGGATAGATTTCAGTGGTTTAGGTGCTTCTGCAAGTACCTTTCCTGAAGATGGGCTAGAAATTGGGGGTCTATAGTTTAAATCCTGCTTCAAATAACCTTCCTGATACATTCTAGGGGAGCCCTGGGGAGGTCTGTCATAAACAGGCCGGTTATCCATACTACTTTCTCTAGCCTGTCTGATCACGTCCATTATTCTGTCATCCATTCTATAATTACCTTCAAACCTATCACGATTTCTGTAATCATTAGGGTCTACTAAATCACTTTCTCTATATTTGTCTTGCTCCCTTCTATCCCTACCATCTTCTACATCCCTTCTTTCTCTTTCCCTACTTCTATCCCTCTCCCGATAGTCCCTATCCCTATACTTATCATCCCTATCACGATGACGGTCATTTCCTCGTCGATCCATGTCTCTTCTTCTTTCATCATCCCCCCTCCTGTCACTTTCCCTTCTCCTGTCATCATCCCCCCTCCTGTCACTTTCCCTTCTCCTGTCATCATCCCCCCTCCTATCACTTTCCCTTCTCCTATCATCATCCCCCCTCCTGTCATTTTCCCTTCTTCTGTCATCATCCCTCCTCCTTTCACTTTCCCTTCTTCTGTCATCATCTCCTCTCCTGTCACTTTCTTTTCTTCTGTCTGTGTTATAAATATCTCTGTTTCCCTTTCTTAAGTCTCTCCTGTCAGAATCTAAATCATTACTATAATACATTCTTTCCTCCTCATACATGTCAGCCTGTCGTTGTAATTCTTCAACGGGTGGACCGAGCCTATCCCTGAGTGGGCTGTTCCTCCTTTCCTTATAAATCTCATTACCTACTGTTATTCTTAGGGACTCAATTTTAGAATCTGCTGCTTCCTCCACTAACTCATGCTTCTGAAAGTGAAAGTAACTAAATGAGAACTGAAGTTATTAAAATAAATTTATACCTAATCTTTATCAGGAAGGATTTAGTGCACCGGTAGACACTTTGTAATTATACTTAACTTATCCACAGGCTGATAAAGAAACAAAAATAACATTGGTTCATTTACTTAAAACTTAATTACTACATCATGTATATATGTTCCAATATTGGTGCTCATTTTGAAAATTTACTGCTTCAGAAGTTCAGTGATGATCAAAACTGAAACTGTGCAAGTTCAATACTTTTTGTACAGTAAATCAAGTACCAAACTGTCCTAGAAGGAAAAGTAATCTAAGACAGAGGTATGTATGATGGCAACAATCTAATCCTGCTAGTACATGTATGTAATATTTATTTTTATTACATGTCTCTTTTTTTATAAAATCAGAAAAAGTATTTTTAAAGAAATTCCAAGACTTCATTATAGAGACCTGTATGTCAATCATATATATGACATTCTACATTATATTCCAGAAATATGAAAACACACATTTCTTAAAGTTAAGATGATGCCATCATCTATATTGCTCTATATATATACCATAGAACTGTAAGTTGGGTTGGGCTTGTTTGAGATAAAAGAAAAGCTTGGAAAACTCATACATGATACAAATTTCTGTTTTCTCAAAATCAAGTTTACCTGGTTCTGTTCACATATTATGACTGGAAATATATGAAGCAGGTTCTCAATTCTTATTTATTTGAATAGTAAAGACATTGTTATTATTTCTTTTTACTGAAATTCTTTTTGATACTTGCACTGATCTGTTTCAAAAGTGTGACCATTACCCCCGATGTTTTAAGTGTCTTTATTGAAATCTCCCGATATCAGACTGCGAATATACATGAAATAAAAATCAAATATTTCATTTGTTACACTCCCATCCTCCTTGTGTACATAAGGTAAGACAAATTTACATATGTGTTTCCTGTAACATCAATTTCCAAAACTGTCACAGTCATTGGGTCGTTAATTACTAATCGTTGTTTTTCCTTTTTTCCTCTAAAGTATTTTGTCATCTAACATCTTTCAACAGTATATCTACATAAAAAAAAGATGTAATGGTAAAAAAGTGACTACATAGTTACTGATTCTTACACAAATTTATCTGAATACAAATCACACTTGACCATTATCAGAAACATGTGTGCGATTGCTACTGAAGCATAAATATCTCTATTGTCATTGATGAAAACAGATAATCAAACATGTATTGTTTAAGTTTGTAACCTGTTTAGTGACAGAAGTCAGAACTTCCCCTACAAAACTTATGTTATATCACCACTTAAAAATAAGGTCATTTGGGTAACAGGAAACCTACATATATCTTTAATGTTGCTGAACCTTACTTTTATTAAAAGTGTTGAGGTAAGGACTGAATAAGTAAACACTAGCAATGCATTCAAATAGCAAAACCTTTCTCCTTCTTCTTCCATTAAAGTGAAAGACTGCATATGCCATATCATCTCACTATGATTAAACATGTGTATGCAGGGGGGTCCATGTCAGTTTCAGAACATTTCCTCAGTCATTAATTTTAAAGTTATTCTGGCTTTATTCAAATGTCAGAATATTTTGTACAGGACTGTAGGAAAACTCAAAAAAGTATTAATATCTTTCCAAAAGGGAGACTGTAAAAAATAGTATTCGCAGATTTTATCATTTATTTTTCTTTTTTAAGGCAGCAACTCTCCATACAATCTGTTTGTACAGCTATACTCCAGGTTATTTGTATAATCCAATAAATGACATACATATAATGTTAACCCACTTTCGAAAAAAGATTTCACCCTCATAACATATAATTTATTCCTGTGTATTTTCATTTATTTAATTTTGAACAACAGTCATCACCAAACTGTGTGATACCAGTATGAGTTTGCCATTTATTGGTTTGTACATACAACATTGAAGATAGCCTTACAAACGGTTTTACAGGGAGTTACTCACTTTATTTAATGATCCAAAGGTGAAGGCAAAGCAATTTGCAATTAGAATGCACCACAGGGTCTAGGTGTCGCTGCTTATCCCCAAACCCCTCACTCTTGGCCCTTTCCTCCCGTCCATCTTCCTTGAAAATCACAAGGGCAGACACTTTCTCATATATAGTATTCATCTGAAAGTGATTTTCCAACATTTAATATCTGTTCATGTTGAATCTAAGTTATACATACCTCAAATACATATCAAACCTTTCCTCCATACCTCTTTTTTTTTGTGTTAACCCTACTGTAGAAGCTGTATTTTCTACTTTTGTGACAATTTCTCATCTTGGTACACTATCGTGTCCATCTGACATGATTATTTCATTACCAGCAATCTCTTCTGTTTAAATCTGTTCTGTTCAATAAGGCAAACCACAAGTTTAAATTAGCATGACTTCAGGCAAATTCGTTTCATGGTGAGCTTTGGAATAATTCTTCAGTTTAATGAATACCTACCAACAATTTTTAGACATGCTTAGGGAAAGGGGAATGAGAAGAAATATCTAAATCCTGGAAGAAAGTGGAGAGGGGGGGGGGACCTTTTTGTAGCTTTGTATTTTGTTATTAAGGAGTATACATGTGTAATAATGAGCAAAAGTTTAAAAAAAAATCAAAATACAAATATATTGGTATGACCCCTTTGTATACCTATTTTCATGTGGACATTCCGAAAACCTTATCAATATTGCTGGAATTTTAGAGAAAAAATGTTGATCAATAAGATTGCTTGTAATGAAAGAAACAATCACATTAGAAAGACATGATAGTGTAAAAAGATGAGAGATTGTCTCTAAGGTAGAAAAACAAAACGAAAGGTATAGAGGAAAGGTTCGATGTGTATTCGAGTTATATACAGCTTCAATTCGGTCAGTCCGGTGTAGTGTGAAATCCGACAGCACCGTAAAATTTGCCAGTGCGCATGCACAAGCATTGTATCAACAACCTCCCATGAAATTTGCCAGTCAGGCTAGTTTAAAGTTGATATATTCCTTTAAATTACGTTAATGGTGAATCATTTACTGCTTATAGTATAAAGCAATCTAATAGATTCAATCTGAGCACTGTCAAAAAAATTATCTAATATTAAAAATGTTTTTTCTTAATGAAATGCTTTCACCTCGAACAACGAGTCTGCTTAGATGATACAATCTCATACAAAACGTTAATTATCCACCGCTTGAGGTTTCATTCAAACTATTTGTACTCTCAAAATTGTTTAGGTTCCTTCTTTTTTTCATATCCTCCAAGTATCGTGTATATTTATTACTCTCTATAGCAAAGATAACACGGGTAATGTCTAACTGTTACTAATAAAGTTCTATCGCTAGAATCAGGGAAAATACAGTAGATCTAGATGCTAGATTTCAATACCTGACTAATTTACTGATAAATAAATAAATACACAGCACTGTATGAATCAGCTCATACAATGTTTTAGTTCAGTTATCCATCTTTATATATGCAGTTTGAATTTTATGTAGATCTATCTGGTATGTACATCCAATTGTTTGGAGAAAGGAATATGATTACAAAGTATTTGTTAATTAATCGTCAGGAGTTTTGAAATAGTTACACACACTAACGATTATACGAAAAGAGAAAAGTCACAGACTAAGAGCATTAAAGGAACTTAACTCTACGCTGGCAGTGAAGATAACATTAAATTTCTAATGTGATAGATGGAGATGTCTTGGCTACCATTTCTTTGGCAACAAAAGAAAAACCCACAATGACATTTGTAGAGATACAGTTCTTAGCTATTGTAAAAGTATGTTATAGTGTGTTTAGGTATAATTTAATTACTAAATGACCTGTAACTAAATGTTATGAAATATTCATCCATCATCCTCGGCTCTACAGGTGTCCGACACCCTTAATCTCTTTTGAGATTCTTGCACGTGGTCGTTTTATTATGGTTCGTTGGTTGGTTGATTGGTGTTTTACGTCGCTTTCAACAATATTTCAGTGATATCGCGACATGGATGCAGGAGGTTACCAACCTCTTAAACATAGTGGCGCAAACCGGGAATCGAACCCGGATCGTCGGCGCCGCAAGCCAAGCGCTTAACCACTACACCAAGCCTGCCCCTCGTTTTATTATGCTGTAGTTTTCTTTGCGAGTGGCAATAGTAAACGACAGCATAATAAAACGGCCACGTGCAAGAATCTCAAAAGAGATTACGACACCCTTTGCAACACTTGTGTGTACACGTATGACATGGTTTTTTTTCTAGATCTATAATATACTGTTTGGTTATCAGTACGCTTACATCAAAATATTTCTTTTAATTTTGTTTTAGTTTTTTCCTTTAATTAAAACGTAAAAACTGGCAGATTTCGCAGGAATGGCAGATTTTACGACTCCGTGTGAAATTTACCAGACTTTCAGTTTGACTGGCATATTTCACGGACTGGCGAATTTCACGCAACACCGGAAGAACAGATATTACTTGTAGACTAATGCCATAAATGAAAAGGTGTTTTTGTGTTTTTTAAGGAAGACAGACAGAAGATGAAAGGGCCAAGAGTTAGGGGTTTGGAGGCTTAAACTTAAAGCGATACCTGGGCCCTATGGCATAGCCACTATGGAATGCTCCCAAGTCTGTATGAAAATTAAGAGAATAAGCAAAAAATGAATATTGCAGCCCTATTGATTATTACAAAACATGAATTCTAATGTTTGACCTTTGGACCGAGCCTCTCTAAGACGGGTCTTTTGGAATCGGGAGAGGGCGAGCGCGAAATTTCTCTGTCGCGACTACGCGTGCGATCGTCACTGTGTCTCTGTTTTACATTGGATTTTCGAGTCGTGGCAGAAAGAATTCCTCCTCCTCCACCTCTTCCACGACCTCGCTGTCTACCGGGAAATACCATCGTCTATATCTGGAAATGGAAAATTTCACCAAGTTTCGGTTTGATCACTCCTGCATTTTCTACGATTAAAATTGTTTCCCTGTAATGTACGGATCCGTGAATTAACTCCATTGTAACAATAGTTACTTATTTATTTATTGTCATAATTATGGATTTTCGTTGTTATTTTGTTAAATACATCGCCAATATTATCTTTAGACTGAAACTTGAGAATTAAGAAACCTTTGATAATTACATACGTTTTTCACAATCGAGCGGTAAACAACAATTAATGAAAATAATTTTCATTCATTTCTTTGATAGGATAAAAACTCATATTAGACCGTTTTCCAGTTTTGAATAGTGTAAGGAGATTTATATCGGACAAACTACATTTTGCTGGAATTAATGCTTGGACGGTGAGACATATCCGAGCGACGAAAGTTCATATGCCCCGGGCAGAGAACTTCCACACTGACCTTCTTAATCTATCACTTACATATACCTGGCTGGAATGTTTATCTGTAAGTCGTTTTGTCTTCGGAGCAAAGTCATCGGTTTGAACCGGCAGCATTTATTTGAATTACATATAATTATTACATAACATTTGCAATAAGTTACGGGGTGTGTAGCAAGAAACATATCTTATTTTATTGTCCTCTGAAATCTGATTAAAACCACATCTTTATTCCGCTTCTCCATTTGTCCCATTGCGGATAAACCCGCAATGGGACAAATGAAGAAGCGGAATAAAGATGTGGTTTTAATCAGATTGCCTCTGAAGAAGAATATAAACTGCAGCGGGGGCAGAAGTGGATACTGCAGTGCATGATAAACCTAGTTTGTGATATACATATAGAAACAGGAGACAAAACAGAGAGACAATTCAAAATGAGGCCATGTTAACTAGTAACTTTGAAAAATAAAATAATAAATAAACTTAATTATTAAAATATAAGTCGCTCTAGATTTATGAAGATAACTTCATTGTTTATTATATTTAAGCAAAGAATTTATTTATTTTTTTTTAATTTTGTACCACACTGGAAATCTGCTCATTTTCACTGTACGCGGGACAACCCCTTAGTTGATTTTCAGCGTTAACTTTTACAGTGAGAATGTATAATGTTGTATTTCTTATAGAGTAAGAATATTTACAGTGTAATTAATGGTGTTCAGCAGTTCCTGAAGATCCATACATACATTTATCATTATCAGAGATACGATATAAAATTATAAAATAAAGCTGCATCCAGAGAGCTGTAATCGAGGTATAGTCTTCATTTGAACCTGTTCTGGTATAACGTATAAACTAAGATATGAATTCGCCATAGACAGGCGATGATGACGATATTGCTATTTACAAACGTTTGTGAAGCTGAAACTGAAAGTTTCAGGTTTTTAGAGAGTGGCTGGTGGGGTGTTAAAGTAATTTATTTAAACGCGTTTGACTAATATTCTTTACAACAGATGTCTTCTGAACAATCTTAGGACTGAGTGAATGTAATAAGTGATAAGAAGCTGTTAGTTTAGACGGGTCAGTTAAAAAATAACCTTTTATCGATGTGTTCTGAACACACACCTTCTTACCGTAGTAAATGTTAAGAAGGTGTGTGGTAAGACGAGCCCGTTAAAAAAATGACCATTTATCGTTACACTGTATACTTTAGAGGTTGACCTGATTATATCAAACTTCAAATCTACTCAGATACATTACAACTACAGATTATACTCTTCAAATTATTCATTTTCGCCGACAAGATGCTGTGAAAAGTACCGTGTGACACAGTGATTCTGTAAACTGGAAATACGAATGGTAATTTATTTGCAGGGGACAAAAAATGTATGTATTATAAATATCAGGGAAATAATGTATTGAAATAGCCACAGAGCTGATACGCATACTTACGTACATTTGATGAGGTGTTTATTCGCCTGATTTATGGTGGGAAGGTCCCATTGCAATAGGTGATGCTGGGTCACTAGCTTCAGTTGAACCGTCGTTTTAGATTATCCCATAATTTTTGGTTTTAACTTCAGCATGTCATAAAATTATAACGTATATATTTTGACATTTTCTATCGTGAAATTCGAAAAATGATGTTTGTTTCTCAGTTTCTTCCTCCACAGCATTGTATACTTCTTACGCCAAAAATACTGTAAGCACGAATGTGCAAAGTAATGACAGGAGCTGATACGTGTGGAAACTTTAGATTGGGTTCGAATAACGGAATTCTGGGAAGTGTCAGTAGAGATTAAACTCAATTAAACTGGAAATCTTACTTACTAATCTTTATTTGAAATAAATGATAAAAAGTGCGACGATGCCCCAAAAAGGCCCCGACAACATCTCAAAATAAATGATGTAGACAAATTTCAAAGAAATCAACCAGTTGACACTTTGAAACTGCTTTGAAAAATCATCGAATCTGATTGAACAAGGACTTATAAAACGAGACTTAAAACCTGTTTATAAGTCCTTTGATTGAATTACGCACGAAAATACATGTGACACAGAACATTGTCGTCAACGAGAGGTAACCCCCCAAAATTCTGGCCTATTGCAAACTATCTATACCAGAAGAAGAGCTATTATATTCAATAACATTATATCACATATCAAATATATGCAAAGACAATGAGGATTGCAGGTTATAGGAAGCGGGAAAAGGCGTGAACACTTTTCATTCTCACATATGAACGTAGATGTCCGCGCGTCAGCATAGATATCGCCAGATCCAAATTTAACCACACCCACCACGTAGTTTCATCGAATCGAATCGAATCTTGAAAAAGTGTGCCAACAGGTGTGAGTCGCGGTTTATTTAATGATCTGTCAACTGTACGAAGAACACATTAACCAGATGTGTATCTTGCTATCTATTCTAAACATGCTTAAAACATAAAATACGACATATAAAATATATCTAAGTTATTCCAATTAGTATTTAAGCTTTGTTTTCTCCCTAAACTAACCTTTTACAACCGATAGTAGAACTTGCAGAGAACAAGAAAATACAAATATTTCAGGAAAATATTATTGTGTAAAAATTAGCCCTTTATCATTTACGACATTTAACATTTAGTAACTCTTCCATTGATATTTATAATGATCGAACTCCCTTTTAAGCACATAAAGTATATCTTTGGTATCATTTATTACATAATCATCTTTTACTTCCCGCGTTTACGACAATACAAACCAAAGAATCGCGAAATGATTTGTGGGAGTGGCGGCGAAGTTGAAAGCAGCCGATGCTCATTGTAAAGTGTGACTCACGTATAGGTTTGTGTGAGCCATAGGAGTTTATTTATGAAATCATTATGTGATACATAAGGGATTATAAGGATTAAATTCAAACATGTCCTCAGTGCTAGACAGACCCGAGCTTTCATCTTTAGGTAAGATCCATACATTTGTTATTTCAGCTGTTTGCTTTGTTTCGTTGTTAACTGTACTGTACTGTACTGTAGTACACGGCACCGTACAGTGGATGGATTAAGAACTGTAAGCAATTTGTTCACATTGTTTAAGCAGACGTGTATTTTGATTTGCGTAAAATCAGTTCATAACTAAAATTCCCCTAAACGTTTGTTTGAATTAAAAATGAAATGTTTAACTTGGCCTGAAGATTCGTCTATTGTTTACCGTACATACTCTAATAATATGTCAGAGATTCCCCAGATTTATAGGAATATTCACGAAATCAGATCGTAAATGACGATGTTGAATCTTTCTAAATTCGTCTAGGCCATTTTATCATTACCTTTTCAACAGATGCTTAACTTTCATATCACTAAATTTCAGTGACACTGATAGTGAATCTTTTCACTACATGTAGTATCAGTGAATCTTACAGAACACTAACGATTAATGTTTGTATAATACTACACCTATAAAATTCACTGTGACTGATATGAAATTAATAGAATGATACACCTTGACATGATTATCTGACTATTGTTTACTGATGAACAATTTCAAAATTTGACCACTTTTTTTGGTTTTTAAATTTCTGCTTTCATGATGTTGCCATCCATTTAATTCATGAAATTTTAAACTGAGAAAGTAAGGTCTGATCATTTTGGCTGTATGCAATTGTGACATAATTTGCAACTCATAATCCGATCTGATATACACACAAACAATATTAACATTATATTTGTGTGTTATTTGTCTGCATGATGGCCACATATTACCAGTTATTCTTCCTCACATGAAGTATTGGACACTAGTATTCAGTACATATATCATAGTGAATACCATTTAAGAAATGTTCTTGTAATCCTATATTATCATTATAGGTGTAAATAATTCTGGTGTACTGTTACATGTAAATAATATTGATGTAAACAAATACTGTGCCCTTATTATTATGTTTGATATTGTGCTAGGTGCTCGGCCTGAAGATGGAGTTCGTGACATGATTGTCATCAGTGAAATAGATGAACAAGGCATCAATATCAACTTGCGCACCAGATACAAGAAAGATCTTATATATGTATCCTTGTCACTATTACACGTAACAGACTTATGTTATGTACACATATTTAATCAACATTTTTCTCTACTTACAATATACACCCCATATGAACAGCACAAGCATTGTAAGTAGTTTTAATTTCTTAAATAATAATAATAATTAAAAAAAAAAATCCTAGCCTGCACAACCCCAAAGTGACGTAAACTTCAGCAAGTTGAAGGCGGTCACTATTAAGTAGAAGTACATGTACATGTACAAGGATGTATATAATAATATGGATTGTAGAATATTTGAATGGAAGAAATATTAACTTTGTATGTACATGTATTAGGATTTCATGTTCATACATTCTAGGGCAAACTTGAATGTTTAGTCTTTAATTGGGTATAAACCTGGAAATAAAACAGTTTCTTGTTAGTTAAGGAGTATTGTAAACTTGGAAATACAAAGCATGAATATTCTAATTTTTCTCGCCCTGATGTAAGTGAAGATTTCTCATGCAGTGTTAAATGCAGTTATACAATGTACATGTAGCTTATACATATACCTATATGTACATTTCTCTCCCATTAACTTGCCATTCACTGCCTTTCGCAATTGCTTAGTCTTGTAAATACACCATGAGATTTCTTAGCCTTCTGACTGAAGAGAAGTATGGTGATTCATTGATTATGTCATTAAAAGACCTCATTACAATTTGTATCTGTCTTATTCAAGTTATTGAACAGCACTCCTTAATCATTAATGATCATGACTTATAATGATTTCATAAAGCACATAGATTCTAATATAATAAGGATCAGATCAGTTCATTCAACTTTATTCTGTTTCAAATATCTGAGTTTAATGATTGAGATACATGTAGTAGTAGTGATGATAATGCAGTTTGTATTATAAATGTAAAATGATCTATTGGAATATTCATGACTTCAATAGTTATTCTGTTATTGGTGAAGGAACTTCAAAGAAAACACTTATATCTTGATAAACTACAATGTATGAAATAATTAATGTCCCTTTATTTCATGCATTACACAGATTGACACGAAGTCTTAATTTGTACATGCACTTGTATTTTGTAGTACACTTGTATTTTTTTTTCAAGTACCTGTAGCTGGGTATGTTATTCACTGTGAAGGAGTGGATGATTTCCTGTACATATACTTTAGTTTACAACAGGAATAAGTTACATCTTTAGATAAAGGAAATCACAAAAAAGTACATGTATCTAACTAGATGTCTCCATTTAATGTAATTAATTTCAGTTTTGAAACAGTGATTTCTTTTAGCAATTAATCTTACTATGATGGTATTGCATGCATGTGAAGGTTTTGTTTGTACATTTTAATTAAGTTTATTTTAAATATACTGGTATCATATTCATAATCATAAGGATCAACTCAATAAGATACAGCAGTCAGGGTTCACAATTGCCTATCACATTTGTGACTTTGGTCACATTTTGTGATTTTTTGTTCACATACATTGTATCCAACAAAATTTTCAAAAATTCTACATTCTATCCATCGTCTCTTGCAACGATGCACACTATATGAAGTACACAAATTTTGAAAGATATTTTGAAAACCTGCATCTTGTTTTCATTGTTTACACCGAGTTTGAAAATAGGCTGCAAAACTTTGCGATGAGTCTTAGTAGTTTCAGTATATCCAATATTGTTGATACTGGTACAGTTACTACTTTTATCAGTTATCTTTCCCCTTTTCATCCACTTTGTTGATTGGTTCATTTTATACCGTTATAGGGAATACTCTTTATATAACAGGATAAAATTTTTCATATTCTGCCATGTTTATATGACTAGGTACAACTTCCACCTGTAACACATAGACTAACAAATGGTAGGGTACATTCTCCACACCTGGTAGATGTCTATGCATTCTTTGCTACTGTAAACATCACATCACTATGTTCAGTATGCTTCTTGCACACCTGATCTCCATTAACTAATCCAAGCATTAATGATCCGAAACAGGTGTCTACCATGCTATTTGTTAAGACTAATCCAAACGGGCATTCTTCTTTGAAATGAAGAAGTAGAAAGTAGAAGTAGAAAGAGAGGCTTGAGCCATCTCATTGATGTACATGTATGACAGAAGAAACTTTATTAACAATCCCAGTTCTGGATGCCTGATAAAAATTAATGTATAAAAGTTTTAATTGATTTTGCTACTTGCATACCATGATCTGATGACACATGATTTTTAAGGCATGTAGCCAAGTAGGATATCCTTTTAATCATTTACTGTTATAGTTCAGACAGTCATAGACACAGCACAACTCACAGTAGATTAATCGTTGTTAGTCTATTAATACATACCCGGTAGTCTATTTGCTATCCATGTCCAGAAATCATTATAATTTAGGCTTTGTATACACGTATCCTATTTTGAAATATGATTTATTATACAGATACTTTCATTATTTTGTACATGAGATTTCTTTATCATTTATAATTGAATCAGTATAGTTGAGATATAAGTAAACATAAGATTTATTATTGTTTTAATGACATCATGTTTTGGAAGTACACTTCCCTTTTGGAGATAGTAAAGTTTAAGACTGTTGAAACCTAGATGCACTGAGAATATACCATAGTAAAGTCCAGCTATACCAAGGTCAGGTTTGAAGATAACTTCTTGACTTCAGGAAGTCCACAGATTAAGTCGATAATATCAGTAGGTGATTGTACCAAAATTTATGTAAAAAAGGCATTGTCTGTGACATTATCACAAAAAATAAAAAAACCCCATTCAAATCAGAGATAATCAAGCAAGGAAAGGATTGCAAATCGTAATTTACACCAGACTATAAAACTCTGACATACCGATATCTGCCTGAAGTAAGATCTTTGAAATAATAACATCTTACATTGTCTACAGCTGCAAACAGTATAATTCTGTAGTGGTTTACTGAAAGAGATTGATGTAAGGTTTATATTTTGTATTTTTGGATACATAGCCAGTAGGAATATACAGATAATGTTTTAACACACTGTATACAAATTTATGTCAATAGGAATATCTTGGAGGTATGTTGTGCATTGTATATTGTAAAGGTCTTTATGCAATCTCAAGTATTTTGAAGAGGTTACAATGGATTTCTGAAATTTGAGTATTTTAAAGATTTAGAGTGTAAATAGAAATGTTCATGACCTGACATACCTAAACCAGAGATTACATAGTAATTCCCTTTGGCGGTAATGTATTGAATTTTAAATGTCCAATTCTATATTTTCATATCTCCTTTATATCATCAACAGACAGTAAATTAATAAGATTTTGAGGTTACTTAAAACGTCACAAATAAAGGTAATTTAGACCAATACGTAAGGCAAAACAACCTCTATAATTTGAACTATATGGGACCATTTCCCCACTTGTGTGGTAGGTACATGTAGGAGAAAATTCTTGCTTTCAACAAAAATGAAGCGAGAGGTGTTGTTTCTTTGTACAAACATCAGATAATCGGAGATTTAAATTAAGAATTTTGATAATATTGGGAGGAACAAGGGGTTTGGGTTTCCTTCATCTCCTCGTGTCTGCCTCTTATATAAATCTCTATTTAGATAGTAAAATAAAATCTTTAAATAGAGGATGAACACATAATTCTCAATTCTGAAAATGCACGAAAAAGACCACGGTGCTTGGAGCCGTCATTCTGATCTTACGAGGATCTGACAGCGATACTTTGGACGGTTATCTGGCATTACAAGGATATGACGACGTTTCTTGCATTGGCGGATTTAGAAAGGGGGAGGGGGGGGGGGTTGCAACTACCCTTTTGGTCGGAAAATGGTGCCAAAAAGGTAATTTTCGACCATTTTTTGGCAGCAACCTCCCTTTCCAGCCCAAATAGTGCAAAATGTTAATTATGGGAGACTGCACTCAACCCCATTAAGAGATTTCTACATCCGCCTATGTCGTAGGACCATCATCTGGTGCTATGAGGATCCGATTTTCATGAACAGAACTGTGAATTGTTTCATCAATGTGATGTCTGCGGTGCTTCCGACCATCACCAGGTTTTGCGAGAATGCCGTGATGCTTTTGACTATTATTTGGTTTGGCGAGGATATGACTACGGTGCTTGCAACTATATTGCCTGGTTCGACGAGGATTTGACAATACAGTGCTGCTACCGACGTACCGTCATCTTGTCGATATGTGTAGGCCGGTATAAATATCCAGCAATATTCCACATTAGTACAATCAGATGATGGCTCACTTTTATAGATCGGTAATACACTCATATCAGTAGGATGAGTTAAAAAATCAATATTGATCACGAAGTCATTTACACACTCAAGTTAACTTAATATTTATGTAGAGCCATCGGAAAACGTATGTCCGAGTTGATATCCGTTTTGGCGTTTGGCATTGTACGACAATATCAGTCTCTCCGTGTGTGCACATAATATATATATATATATATATATATATATATATATATATATATATATATATATATATATATATATGATTTGCGTAGGCTATATGGCTCGCGTAAAATCTACAAAGATCAACAAGATTAATACTACCCATAGACGATTATCTTTTATGAATATATCTATTAAACGTAAGATGAGTATACGTTTGATGTAATTAAATACCATATTATTTTTAAATGATCGTATTTAATCGCGCCACGTGGACTTCAAGATGTTCTCCATACTCTACCATGCTTTGAATAATTGATTCTGACCGATATTGTCATAATGCTATTTTTAGTCAATTACCCTCCCCATGCGATAATCCCCATTGATCCACCTGGCTTTCTCCAGCACAGGTGACTCACGAGTATATTGCATTACCACGTTCTTCCCTTTGTATTCTACACTCAGATTGGAAAATATAATTTGTAAATAGCGTGACAACTGATACTCAACAGATCCAAATAATCGCTGATACATACTCGCATAGAAGGGGGATATTGGTATGGGAGTATATGTATAAAGAAATAGAGGGAGGAGTTGCATTTCAGAAATGATTTCCTTCATTCCTACATGAAAGCAGAAACTGTTTGTGTCGGGTGCGAATTTCAGCGGCGCGTATGGATGTCATTGCCCATCGTCGGTCTGCCTGTCTGTCCGTCCTACCGTATGGCAAGTATGTCGCTTGGCAAGAGACCCAGGTATACCCTGGGGAAAAGTATGCACACTTCAGTATATGTTGTTATTGAATATCTTACTTATGATTTTAGGTGATGTACGGTATTCAGTAAGACATAACCATGCGCTTGTCGTTGGGATACCTCAATAAATCACTAGTTTATTACCCTGCATTCTATCAATGCGAAAAATCATAGTAGACGTGTAAGAGAAAAAAATGGTACTTCATATTTTACAGTTATAAGCACCTTCAACCCAACCGACCAGTAAACTGATACATCCGATATAGAACCCAAGTGCATGATCATAGTTACAATTCCGATATCACATACTTTCATTCATGAAGAATTCCACGAGAAGCATCCACATACTTCCAGTAAACTTATAAGTCGCGTAGCGAATGCCTAAAGCTTGTTTATATCAACAAAGATATATGGAAAATCACCTGAAGATCTGTTTAATGTAAATATACTTACAGCTTTTATTTATATACAAGGTTCTTGACCTGCAAAATATGCGTTGTAGACCAACGGTGGCGTACTTAAGTCTTGAGTGAAAAAAATTAAATGTCAACGATCTCCTAGCAGTTTTGAACTCTTACGGTTATAATCTACCCCTATCTAGCAGCGTGAAATCCGCAATAATTTCTAAAATATATCTTTTTAAAAATGTTCGGGATTCGCCACCTTTTCATAATTTATAAGCATCGTTATAAATGTTCAGGGTGTGAGACTTTTTTTTATAGAGATTTAAGAGTAATGTCTTTAATGTGTAACCTATATGTTGGGTTTCTTTTTGCCCTTAAAGGGTGGAAAGGTTGATGGGGTGGTATGGTGAAAGGGAGGGACAGGCTTGGTTATTAATTAAGCGCGGGCCTTGCGGCGCCGACCGAATCGAACCCTAATTCCACCAATGTTTTAGTAGGTTGGTTACTTCCTGCTTCCATATCGCGGTATAACCTAAAAATTGTTGAAAGCGACATAATACATGTACATCAATCAACCAACAAATCAATTGGGGTGAAAAGGGCAGGGGAAGAAGGAATAGGAGGAGACATGGGATAGATCGAGGCATAGGAGAAGGGCAGGGGAAACAACCTCGTCGACTGTCTTAGTCTATGGGATTTTAATTTGGCATTTACTTAAAAGTTAACTTTATGTAGGAAGACCGTATTGCTAAGAACTACATGTTTCTATGTTCATGGAACATAAATGTTAATAGTACATATATATGACCTACAGTTGTAATTTGTAACATATATTGGTAAATGTTTAAGAAAGATGTTGGTATTAAGACATTTATTCACTGTAATAACACCCCAGTAAGTATAGTATATACATATACTTACAGTCTAGTTTACAGAAAGTCAGTTTGTGACTATGTTGTGAAAGTTTATTTTATACATAACATACTTGCAATATAATGTTTATCTTATAAGCTGGTTTTTTTGCCTTAACTTTTTCTAGACATTCACAGGATCCATACTGGTCGCTGTCAACCCATATAAAGACATACCTATCTATGACCAGGTAAGGTCATTTGTTCTTGGTCAGTGTACATCACTTCAAGTTGTCATTTCTTACAGTAATGTTACGCATTAAGTGATAAAATATGTAGAAGAATGTTGAGAGGAAAGAATGACCGATTTATGGGAAGCATGACGCAGGTGATAGTATAATGCCGGTAGTAACTAGTATTGTTATATTAAGTAAAAGAATTCACGTCCACCCATTCAACAAATAAAACTATATGCAATATGTATATGAAGGGACGATTTATCTGGTTTGTATTTTGATTAGTGAAGCACCAGAAGATGGATTAATTATATAACTTAGAATGAAATAAAACAGCTAATTCATGAATTGAATGTTTAGACAAGGATTCGATTAAGTATCACTGAAATCTTATCATTCAAGGTCTTGTAAAATCCTTATTATTCGGTTGTTTGAGTTTCCTATTTTCCGAGTCTTGTAAAAACATTAAGACTTGAGTTATAGATCACATTAGTCTGGACATAGAAACGATACCCTTCAACGTATTCCATCAATATTCCTAAAGTCATCATAGGTTGTTTAGCTACCGGAATACCAGAATAGTTTTATATCGCAAAACGCATTGATTTGTCACTACGGTTTCCCATTTACTATTCCAAATCTGTCTGTCAAAGAGTGTGGGCCTTGCTTCTGTCTTTTGTTCCAACAGTGAAACAGTTTTATATAAATTGAAAATTTTATTAATTACTATCACCTTTTAAGACCCCATAGAATATGACAAAAAATTGACGTAAAACAGGAATAGGTGTACAAAACATACATGGCAGTTATACGTTACGCATAGATACCTGTCAGATTTATAGGAATCAAAATAATCCACCCTTGACTTTCAGTCTTAATAATTTTTTTGCACGTTATTCTATGACTTAATATCATATAATAGGGTAATTTACTGTTACATTTTAACCGTAGATATCGTGTCAGTTGATTAACACATTCTCGTATTTTTTATGATTTAAAGTTAGAAAAAAACCCAAAATGTAGAAATAATAACTGTTTACGTTATTTAATATATATATATATCTGTGTGTGTAGACAAGGTGTGTTATGGTTTCGTTATATTTAAATAAAAGGAAGGAAAACCATATTCTAGAATTGTCACGATTTCATGTTTAGAATTATAACGTTAGGGAACTTTGCCGTTTGAGATAATCCGGTATGTCAACTTCTTCCATGCACAATCAATATCAATATGAAGAGGCAGTCGAAGAACACTGCATCTTTTCTGTACAATGTCCACAGTCACATTATCTATGGCATACTCTGAATGGTTTCTTGTTCAATATTGAGTACAGAAATTTCATTCTAAATACACGGTATCTCAAAGCAACTTCGACTCTTGAAGAACTTTCCTCACTTATCAGCAGGAAATCGTTAATGCTAAGTCCATTTCTCTCGATAGTTTGACGTTCTCTCAAGTGCTTATAAATATGTTCCAGTCACAGGTCTGATCTGCCTCTAGTTAGACTGAGATTGTGTATTTTTGTCAGGAAATTGGAGAGGGGATGTTTGTATGTTTCAAGGAAAGGGATGGGAATGTTGGTATGTTACATGTTTAACGATTGAAATGGATTCATCTAGTAAATATACAAGGACCTTGTTATTTTCTTACAACGTCTGTGTATAATTTATGCCTCATCTTTCACAACGTCCATATTAAATGTGATCCACTTCCCAAAAGAACCGTGTAAACTATGCCCAGCCTTTCACAGGAGCCAAGTACCAAATACTCCACCTCTTACAGGACTTAAGACTTTAGAAAATACGCCGTGTAAATTGCAGTATATGACCCATTTCTCACATGAATCGTATTACATGTACATAATTATGGATGATCTATCTCTTTAAGAGCCATCCATAAAATGTATGTCCTATTTATCAAAAGAAACGTGAAATACATGACCAGTCTCTCTCGAAAACGTGCAACGTATTCCCAGTCTCTCGGAACCCCCCCCCCCCCCCCCCCCAACCAACCAATAACCCGTGAAATATATGACTAATGTCTCAGAAGACCTGTCCAGTAATATATAATTGGAGTGAGGGGGTATCCTGCGTGCCATAAAGTAAAGGGAGAGGTATGTTTGTATAGATAGCGTTTCTGGCTATAAATTTTTACATAATTTAAGCAGTAATACTGACCGGTTCTATTTACAGAAAGATGTAGCAGAGTACAGTGGGAAGAAACTAAGCACTGTAGAACCTCATGTATTCGCTATCAGTGAAGCAGCATTCCAAAATCTCCAGAATTCCGACCTCAATCAGTCGTGCATCATCAGCGGGGAAAGTGGAGCGGGAAAGGTATTCAAGCTCTTATCCGCATACTGAATTTGTGATTAACGCTTCACTGGACACGATGGTCCAAGTATTGATGGTTATAGTGTCAATTAATGGTCAAAGAAAGCTTTATTCACTTTTTGATGATACAGAATTTCATCATACTACCGACATTCAATTCGTGCAAACGAAAATACAAGTTGCAGATTTCTTTGAAATGAACATTGTTTGAAAGAAAAAAGAATATGGTGATTTAAATAACTAGCATGTTAATAAAACATTGCCGGTTTATGTAGTATGATGTACAGACTTGGGTCATGTCGTGATTGGTATATACCGTGATAAAGTGATATAGGTGTTACCTGCCTCCGGTAATGTGATCTACACATACGCCATTGTATTTATATAAAAATGACAGGTCTAAAAACCAATTACACGTCAATATAACGGAATAATCATGACTCGGAGTACCAGGTCAAGTGCCATTATTGTGTGACTGACTCGATGACGTAGTATCATGTATCACATGCAGGGTCAGTACTAGGCATGGTTATTGGGGAAGACCACAACCACTTGTGACCCCTCCCTGTTCGAGTACCTTTTCACTTGCCCAATTAAAAAAAGGAGGTATCTTGATAGGTTTGTGGGTTAGACAAGTTTGAAGACTAACGAGACAGAACATAATTTACATTAGTGTAATACTTGGTTCATGGATCAGAACGGACAAGTTAACCCAGTACATAACTAACTTTGAACAAGGGGATTGAATTATCTGTTTTAGTTCATGACAGGGCCAGGAGTTTCTGTCTGTTTCTGACATGGTCAACATGACAGAGACACATATGCATGTTTTAATTTCAGACAATGGTCAGTGTGACAGATTAATTGAAAGAATTTGTTTTCCTAGTTCCTTGGACTTTCTTTTGTTTTCAACACGACCCTTAATTCTTCAGACTGCTTATTTAACATCACATTCCCTAGCTATGCGGACCGCGTTGGAGTTTCACGAGTCGGCGTCATGCTCTCTGATGTAGGTCTGTTGGGCAGTGTACTCTACGCGATAAATCAATATCGTGAAATGATCAGAGGATGTGATCATAGATCATATTCCCCACACGTAGGAAATTAACATTATCTCGTGTTTCTTGGTGGTTTTCACCATGTGTCCCGTTGTTTGAATATTGCCTTAGACCATGTAATAAGTGCGAACAAAGCGAATGAACATAATACACTGCATTAAACGAATTACTGAGTATTCGTGTGTAGATCACTTCGTTATGAGTTGGGGCAGCGTAATACGTAACTCGGATGCGACCAGGAATGCAAGTCCCCAGTTATATTGCCCCTTTCATATGTTGACTATCATTAATGACATGAAGTAAAATGGCAGTAAGAGCTAGTGTAACGGAAAGGGTTGTGAGTGTAGGTGGGTGGGTGTAAGATTGTCCTCCACCTATCGCAAATTAAAAGTGATGTAACTATACCATATTGTCAGTGTTTACGGAAACTGACTTGAAGTAGTGTTCATTCTGCTTTAGTTTATGATTTTGAACGATTTCTGAAGCCATACCTCGTGCACCCAGGAACGGTGTTTGTGCACATATCCATTTTCCCAGTCCCAAGAGGTAATCGAACACGTGTCTAAATGATGACCATTATAAAGGACACTTTATCACTTTATTGATATAGCTGACCATATCGATAGCCGCTAACTCCGGTAATTAACTCGATATTCAATAATGGTGTTGACTTAGACATTGTCGGCAGTCGCCATCTGTTCCTCGATGGTAACCCTCTTTGAACAGCAATTACTTAGATTCAATAGAACCTTGAGTATAATCGTTCCGATCATATTTTATTAACCGACAAGATGCTCAGTAATTGTCACAAATACAAGAAATTGGATAATTCCATTTGTTTTTCTTAATCAACGTCTGTTAAACAGTTGACCTCCTTCGGTCATTTGACTGATTTGTGTACACGTATATTAACGATCAGAATGACATTGATGGTAAAGAGAGTGATATATACAGAGTTACTATTACTGTCCCAATAGTAAGGCGAAGCTGGAGTTTTTGTTTCGTATTCATACCAATTGTATTGAATGTTTTTAGAAAGTTGTCTACCGGTATATTTTCACTCCTATGAAAACGTTTAGACATTGTCCATTGGTTTTATTATTGCATAACAATTGCAAAAATTCAAGAAGCATCCTTAGTATAGAGAAATTCCTTACGCAATATGGTTGATATATGCACAAATGTTCAGTCTTATACCTCCAAGATGGCGGAAAATGGAAGTAACTCCAGTTAAAATTTATGCACCCGAAAACTATCTATATATAGCACTCTAGAAGAAAGAAAATGTTACATCGTCGATGCACATCACATGAAAATAAAATGTAAAAGCAAAGGCATTACAAAGTCTGAAAATAATTGACGTTATGACTTTGTCACTTACCGGGTGCCGGTGTCTATAATTTTGAATGCTATCTATGGTGGCAGTGGATAAACTGTATCTATTGTATCATACATAGAACAAAAAGTTAATATTTTATACAAAATTTGAACCGGAGTAGTATAGTATTAAAGAGGCAAGATGTCCCGTTCCTGAGAAACTTGATCTTCTCGTCGAGTGCCCAGTTTCTCGGATGCAACAGTAAAAAATGAGGTCCCATGTCACGATTAACATGGATATTAACATGGATATGTGCGTTTACAAAATCCGTCACTGCTTGGTTTAAACAATATTTAAAGAGTACATTTACATTTATCATAGTAACAATAAGTACTAACAGGATTTGACGACAAGATAAAGATCTTGTGTTAAGCCCTCATTACTTCAGATGGGTCCTTTGCATTGATTTAGTTTCATTTGTAAGTTGTCGAAAGTGTTTTACTTCTTTTAGATGAAATCTCTTGAGTAGCTAGGTATGAATCTCTTCACAGGGAGGTTAGTATAATACTATCGAGGTCAGGAGTACAATACTTTGTAATATTTCTGATTTAATTTTACCATACTTTGTAACATTGTTGAGATACTTTTACCTTGAATATTTCCATTCATTGCAGACTGAAACAACAAAGTTTATTCTACAATACCTGTGCTCAGTGACCAATCATGTGTCCTTTTGGGTGGAACAGCAAATCCTGGAGGCTAACACAGTTCTGGAGGCTTTTGGTAAATAGGTTTATATATGATACTTTTAAAAGAGTGTAATCACGAGGCTTTCGGTAACAAGGTTTACATATTTTACAGAACAGTGTCATTAGAACTTGTAAGGAATAAGAGGATGGAATGAATATTGAATGTTAAGGAGAAGTATACCAATGATTCATGTGAAGTTGGCGTAGGGATACAACTAAGAAGAGAGAGGGAATTATGTATACACTCTTATATCTTCTTGTCACTCTTTATTATACCCCTCGCAAATAAAGTTTGGGGGGGGTTTCCATCTGTCTGTATGTTCACCAAACCTTGTCCGAACCATAACTTTTCACCCTGTGCACGGATTTCAATAAAATTTCACAGAATTGTTGCTTAGGATCCAAGGATGTGTCATGACCTTGAACCAAGGTAATAAGTGAAAGGTCAAGGTTATAATAGACACAATAAGTAAACCCTTGTTATACCTGTTCTGTGGATGCATCATGGGAGGGCAATGTGTTGTGTACCAAAATTAGGTCACTGTCACCTTGATTTTGACCTTGACCTTTGACCTCCATGATGGTAAAACCTTGTTTATCTCAAAAATAGTTCAGATTCTCACTCCTAAACTATATCTTTTCTGATTCCTCAAGACGAGTTGTAAAGCATAAGTTGGGGATCTCCAGGGTCATTCCCCACCCCATCCTCCACGTCATTTCAGGAATCTCCATTTATCTCAAAACTGGTTCAGATCCCCACCCCTAAACCACATATTTTCTTATTCCTCATGACAAAACAAATATGGATGCATCATGGGAAGGGGATGTGTCATGTACCAAAATTAGGTCACTGTGACCTTGACTTTGGTTTTGGACCTCTCTGATAGTAAAACCTGTGGCACTTTGTGTTCAGAGCGTAACTTTTGAACTGGTTTATTAAACCTTACATGTGGATGCATCATGGGAAGGGGATGTGTCATGTACCAAAAATAGGTCATTGTGACCTCGAGTTTGACCTTTGACCTCTATAATAGTAAATAGCACCTAGCATTATTATATCTGCTCTATGGATGCCTCATGGGTTGTCATAAAGGGATGGTTCTGATGAATTATTGCATGTCTCCACTTTGTTGTCGTGGGGGTATTTGTCCTGTTAGGACAGCTCTAGTTTACATCTGCAACAAAAGTGTTTTATGCTGATCAACGAAGGAATCAGACACATTCCTAAAAGCCCAAAGGCTGTTTGATTTGACCTGTTTATAAATTCTTAAATGTTGTTAAATGTAAAGGAAAGCTTAAAATAATTATGCAATCCTTGTTAAAGGCTTTAAAATATAATTACCAAACTCTACAGGCGAGGATAGACAGCTGGCATATTCATGTATATCTATGAATGACAGAGGAAACACAATTGATTCTGCTCCAATGTGCTAATCCATATCTCTGTTGGCTTTGAATTGGATATAAAGCTTTTAGCACATAGATCAAAATGTGTCTCCAGAGAAATGTCATTTCATTGAATGACTACTGCAAAACAATATGAGCTGAGCTGGTATAACTACCAAGTGCCTCCAGGCTAATGGCTAGAAATCCATACCAAAACGGTGTACTTTCTCTGTAGGTAGGCCATTCTTTGAAAATCTATAGAGGCAAGGACTATGAACAAGTTATTTTCAGACTGCTGTGTTATAGTATTGGTATGATACTGTTCCCTTAAGAGTTTTGTGAGACTGACCATAGGGACAAGATAATTGCTAACCTATGTTTCTGCTAAGAGGAATAGTTACATTATACTCCAAGATCAATGAAGTTTTGCACAAAGAGGGTGCAGTAGTACTACACTCTACAAGGTTCAACAGAGATTTTGTTTCGAATGCCTGATATAACTTTGATTTGGGATGTAGGTGCATGACTTAGCTAACATTAGTTTGTTTTGATGTTGTTTTATGCATTAATAGAATTATTAGGGCCCAGCATATATTAGTACCCCACAGCAGACAACCACTCCATAGTGATCAGGTTGACTGTCTCTTTGTTAATCTAAGTTTTGTGTCTGGGTTACACCCTTGCCTTGTATGAATGCATATTAATCAAGATTGACACTAGCACTTGTTATGATCCAAGAGTGTGTCATGACCTTTTATTACCATAGTTCATGTCTGAATTCTCAATGTCATGATGACAGCTTAGTGTGAAATTGTTGTGGGGGAATATTTCTGCTATTTATGAATAGATTTCATCTGAAATCATGACTCAATCAGTTTTACATAAGGGCTTTACTGACCTTGATCCAATATCATGTCCATTCTCAAAGTCAGAGAAGTAAACTGGTTAAAAATCATTGGGTCAGGTCAATTTTTCGTTAGGGTCCTGCATCAGACAGAGCCACTGCATAGTGATCGTTTGTCTGTTCCTCTTGAGGCCATGTTTAAATTCTCTTGGTCACTCATAGCTTAGGCTGAAAATTGTGTAATCTCTTTACCTCTGCCATTATGAATTAACTTTTCGTACTTCATGTAAATGCTCGTTTTGACCCAAAAGTGCTCTTTACTGACATCTGCTGAGCTTTTATTTCTCACAAGGAATAAAAATGCTGCATCAGAACAAAGCCTGAACATTTTGTTATAGTTTTGTGGATAATGTGAGGTGAATAATGGTTGAAGAACAGGAAGAATGCATTGCAAAAGTGGTGCCCAGTGGTAGTTCCCATCTCAAGCATATCTACCGGATAGTTTCATCTGTATGGTAACAGCCAGTGTTAAGTGGTTGAGCAAAGCAGGTGCCTGTTCTTCAGTATTTTAATCATGGGTTGTACTAATACAAGTACTTTTTTTTAAAAATTAAGTGACTCATTTTGAAGGAATGACTTACTTTACTTATTTTAGTTTTTTAAAAGTCCTATCTGCAGGTATCCCTCTTTGTGTTTCTCACACCGTATGTTGGGATATGTCAAAAACTTTCATTGAATGTATTCATCAATATAGAACTTCCAACAACTAGACAGGAATCTTGGTCAAGGTTACATATGAACGACAGCCTTATTCTCTTTCTGGATTCATAGTCACTATCAAACTTTGTCAGCCACTGTATCTTGTTGATTCTACACTCAGTCCTTACTATTGATTACCATTGCTAATTCTGCACATCTTTGGCATGCATTTTGAGGAGCATCCATCAAATTAATCCATTTCTCTTTATTGGACTTCAGTTTTGCTTAATGCTAACATTTGCCTGTTAGAAATCGTACCATAATAGTTACAAATTTTGTAAATAGATATTGGAGAATTAAGGGAGTTGATAGAATTGAGCAGTGTTGGGTCATGTACTATGGGGATGACATGCAATACTACCTTGTATTTTATGCAATATCAGAATCGCAAAATATTTTAGTCTTCATTCATTTGAACAACATCTCTGTATATGAAAATTTGTTACAGTTGTGATGCATTCCACGATTAGTTCTGATGCCAATATTTTGTTTGCTGGGATATTATACTTGCACATCTATTGACTCAATTTCCTGAATTTCCCATGGTTATTGATGTTATATGATGCACTTCAAATTGCTGTTTTATGATATAATATCTGCATTATCTTCTGTCTTATAATTCTATAAGCCTCAGTTGCTTCAATTCACATCAGAAAGCCAGTAAGATTTGACAGACCCTATTGATTCATGTTTGATGGCCATTTTCTGTCCATCACAGAGAGTTGCTGAGTCACTTCTTTCTGTCCTCTCTTGCATGATGTATTCACAAGATTAATGGGGAACAATGAAAACGCTTTATTGTTAGATTGATCGTGAGTGGAACTGGACTCATTTCCATAAATAATCATCAGTGTTTAGCCTGAAATGTAGAAATCCATAATATGTAGATGTATTATGGGATTTAGGGAGTAAACTGTAGTAGTGTCATATATAGTGGCATTTCTAAACATTTTCTGCATCCTGCAGACAGTGACTTAAGCTGTATATTCTATAATACACTGTATCTCAGTTGGATCCTTTTTTACAAAACTGCTAATTTCAGCATGCATATTTTAATGAGGTACAAGATGTTTTGCAAATACATGTAGTATGTGAAATAAGAAGGTACCCTCTAATTGCCTTAAGTTGGTTTAATAGAAAAAAAATATGAATGGGGTTAAAAGTGAACTATTTAAAACAATATTCAGTTCTATTTTCAACACCAGATAATCCAGTATTCCACTCTGTTTGTTTTGAGGTATTTGACATGCCTTTGACCCAGTCTATAATGTGAACCAAATCTCTTATAGTGTCTGTAATAGTACATGGTTGACCTGCTGTAGATATGTATGCTGTATATGTTTTAAAAACATCAGCAATCTGCTATACTCATCAAGCATAAACAGCTTGCATACTAGTGGGATAAAAAGATGTACTGCGAAAGATATTCTGATAAATTATAAATGCAATTTTATAAGTATTAGAATTACTCATAAAGTATATATCAGTACAAGTATGATACATGTATAAGTATCATAAGTGCTTTCTGAGCTGATTGAGTCTATTCTAATTGTCATTATCAGTATTGCTTTTGTATACAAAGTAATACTGTATGTATTTGCTTTTAAAACACATTATCTGTCTGCAAAACACTGGTGTATATTGGTCGAAATAAACCTTATGCAGAGTAAATTCTATGAGAAAACATTTCTCTGTACTAAGCAAATAACTGACAGTCCCTTTCCTTCAGTAAGAGGAGGATGTTATCCTTTCTAGCCAGGTCATGCGGAGGTGAACCCAACTTGTACTACAGGCAGAGTATCTGAAGCTAGATTAGAGTGTGGACTTTAGAGATAAGCAAATCACTCGATGTCTGATCACACAAAATAAGGAAGTAATAGATTACTTAAGTTTTGTCAAATACTTATACAGAATCTGATGCAAACTATTGAGTAGGCTCAAAGAACAATTTGAAAATCAACCATACTAACCTAATATTGAAGAATTATGATATTAACATTTGAGAATGATGCATTTTATATGTTATCTTTATATATGTTTGCATAAAATTGCTGGGGTATTATGCTATACCCCTGTTATCCATCTGTTTGTCTGTCTGTACCATCTTATCTTGAAAACTCCTCCTAAACCCTTTGGTGGATTTTGATGAAACTTAGTTCATAGAATTTAGAAAGATCAGATTATGAAGATGTGCATACTGAACAGGAAATTTCACATCTCTTCCAAATTCATTACAACTATAGTTGGTGTATTTATGAAAGGGGGTGTCACCGTGTTTTAGTATTTACATGTGTTAAATTGTTTATACATAACAAAATGTGTGCATCTCATGTACCACTTTAGTGGTGCCCTATTTTTAGAAGACCCTGTGTTGATCTATTTAAACAGGAAGGTTAACATTATTCATATATTAACTTGAAAATTTCAAAGCTTCCTTTTAGGATCTTTATTTTCTTTTCTCAATCATTCAAGAATTTTGATAAACAACTTTTGAATATATATCCATTCAATTAGTGTAAATATTGATTAGGTAACAAGTTTGGAACTCTATGAAAAGTTTTGTATCAATTGAAAGGAATCTCAAGTCTACAGAAGGTCATGTTGTATAATATGTCTTTTTTACTTATGGTGTAAAATGAGTTTGTGCTTTGTAATTTGAAAGATTTAGGAAATGAAAGATTTATATTTTTATATACATAATCTTAAAAAGATTGCATTGTAATTAAGACTGATTTGCTCATGGTCACTGCAAATAAAAATCATCAGTACATAGAGGTCATATCCTTGCTTTTTCTACCCTTTCTATTTGTATATATGAAATTATTTACTTGATATTTTATTTTCACAGGTAATGCAAAGACTGTTCGTAATGACAATTCCAGTCGATTTGGTAAATTCATGCAGGTGTGTTTTGATGATTCCTGTCAGATTAAGGGCTGTATTGTACAGGACTATCTATTGGAGCAGTCCCGCATCACATTCCAATCTCCAGATGAGAGGAATTACCATGTGTTTTACCAGTTTGTGGCAGGTGCTCATGCGAGTCCAGAAATCAAGGACCAATTTTTTGTACAGCCTCTGGAGTCTTACTATTACCTGAGGCAGAGTGGATGTACGACTCTAACAGGAGTAAATGATACCTCTATGTTTGATAGGTTACGACTTGCCATGAATGTTTTGAACATCAACCCTCAAATGGTGGATGGAATCTTTTCAGTGTTATCTGCAGTGTTGTTGATAGGAAATTTAAATTTTGAGGATGTAGAAGGTGAAAAAAGTGATCTTACGAATTTGGATAAAGAATTACTAGAAATGATATGTCAACTTCTTGGCTTTGAGCCTGAAGGAATGACAGAGGCATTGTTATACAGGCAGATTCAAGTGAGAGGCACTGTGACCAGTATACCATTCAAGATTCAGGAGGTCAGTACATTTTCATATAAGATTAGTATTTATATGAGTTTTAAATTCAGTGACTTGTCTATAAGGCAGCAAATATGCCATTTTATACAGTTGAGAATACTTAAAATTAGGTATTATAAGTAATTTTTTGCAAGATCTGCATTGGCAAGGATGGTCTCTCATGTAATTAGAATGCTGCAAATACATTCCCTTATTAAGTATTTTAAGATTTATGTTCTTTAGCTGACTTTATCTTGAGTTAATTTTGGATAGTATCTTTTAATCATTCCAATTAAGAGATGCTTTACATTAATTAAAGTTTTTGTAGAATATAGAATTGACTTTAATGTATAACATAATTGACATTAAAGGTCACATTAACATATGAAACTTTTCTCTACACTTAATAATTTGATAACCTTGCTTTTTACCCTGAATAGACCCTTCTTTTTAACCTTGTTTGTTTATATCATTGTGTATATTGCCATATAGCAATTGACAATCTGAAGAGATTTTCCAGCTTATAATCCCTTTAGTTAAGCATGTTATTAGCATACACACCACTACTTATCATACTTATCAAATAGTCAACTATCAGCAGACGGAGAGACTTCCGAAAACAATGTGCACTCCTTTCCTGTTGACCCTGTGTAGTAGTGTTTGCCATTGAATCTCTTTTCTTGGCTTGCGCTGTTGAACTGCTTCACTTGTAGCCACTCTTTATGATTTATTTACACTTAGTTAAAACATCTTTGCCCTTGAAGTTTATCAGGCCCAGTCTTAATTCATGTAGTAGATATTGCCTGTGTCAATTTAAGAGGTGGGCTAAAGACATAATGTCATAGATATATCTTTATGAGACAGAAGATCATTAAAAGCTGTACATGGTCAGTAAGCTGTATATACTCTAAAACAACCAGTTTTCAGAAGGGAATTTCCTAATATGATTTATGAACTACCACTCTACTATCAGTTACATTTGTCATTTTGTGACAGGTAGTAAAAACTGATTTTCATTGATATTGTATATATTAGCACTTAACAGATTGTTCACAATCCACTGCTTAAAAATTTTTTAAGCAAAGCACCAGACAAGTGCCATCACCATATATGTGCCATACTCATAATCCTGGTTAAGGATTTAATGCACCAGATAGGTGCCATCACCATATTGGTGACATACTCATAATCCTGGTGAAGGATTCAATGCACCAGACTGAGACAGGTGCCATTACCATATAGGTGAAATACTCATAATCCTGGTGAAGGATTCAATGCACCAGACAGGTGCCATCACCATATAGGTGACATACTCATAATCCTGGTGAAGGATTCAATGCACCAGATAGGTGCCATCACCATATAGGTGACATACTTATAATCCTGGTGAAGGATTCAATGCACCAGATAGGTGCCATCACCATATAAGTGATGTACTCATAATCCTAGTGAAGGATTCAATGCACCAGATTAAGACAGGTGCCATCACCATATAAGTGATGTACTAATAACAAAAACATAGACTACTTTCAATAGTAGTTTATGTCTCTGACTAGTAATCCTGGTGAGGGATTCAATACACCAGACAGGTGCCATCACCATATGTGTGACATACTCATAATTCTGGTGAAGGATTCAGTGCACCAGACTGAGACAGGTGCCATCACTATATAGGTGACATTTTCATAATCTGGCTAAGGATTCAATACACCAGACAGGTGCCATGACCATATAGGTGATATATTCATGGTCTTGGCATTTAGGATTTAAAAATAAATTGTAAAACCCCACAAATAAAATAAAAGCTGTTCAAACATTTAAGATAAGATGCAAATTATCAGTAACTGAGTAAGTCAGTTGTAAGTAATTTACAACTAATACCATGGTCAGTAGGTCAATAAAGTGTACATTACTTACATGATTACTAAGCTTTACAATCTCTTAAAGAATGTAGTCCATAAACTTAACAAAAAGTCACTTCATTTTTATTCCTCCAGATTGATAGATTGGGAACATATCGTTTTTGTCCTGTCTGTCTGTTTGTTTGACTGTTTGTTTGTTTGTCTCTCTGCTGTCAACTTTAACCTTCAGCATAACTTTTGAACTGTGAGAGATAGAGACTTCATATTTGGCATGTATACTCCACTAATAAAGCCTTTTCAAATTACACTAAGGTCATGGACCTCATAATCTTGACTGTGACCTTTGACCTACATTAAAAAAAAATTGCCTTATTTCGATTTTGATGCTGCCGTCTCACAGACACATTTTATTTCAGATACTTGTATTCTTGCTTTGAAAGAAAGAAAGGTGTTTCAGAATTAGCTTTATCTTGGTTTTTTCTGTTACAGTATCATATTGACGTATACTTGTACATCTTTTAGAATATTGCTTCATTATAGTTATACTTAGACAAATTAAAGAGTAAAGGGATGAATATTGTACAACTTGATTTTATCAGATAATTTTTATAATACTGAAACTGATACAGTGTATTAGGATTGATATACAATATGAGAATATGTGCTTGTGAAGTAAAGATAAAAACATTGAACAGAAAAAAGTTATTACTTCGAGTTAGATCCAGAATTTAGAAAGATCAACTTCAAGTTTAACTTTGCAAAATGAAATTCCAGTGCTCCATAAGATTTTTGATGTGTTAATTTGACATAAACAGGCTCGAGACAACCGCCATGCTGTGGCAAAAGCACTGTACTCAAGGACATTTGCATGGTTAGTAGATGGTATCAACAAATGCACCAACCCAGGTCAACATCAAAGCAAGTTTATTGGTGTTCTTGACATATTTGGATTTGAAAATTTCCAGGTAATTAATATTTGTAAATGCATTACATGCAAAAATAATAAACAGTTGGTAATGTCTTCAGTACACAGATGAACAACATTATACATGTGTTAGATACATTTATATGTTTAACATTTAATAATTCATTAATTCATTGTATATCTTGTAAAAATAACAGCTCATAAAGCTTCCTTATAGATATACTGGAAAAAACCACATTATCTGTTTATACAAACAAGCTCATGAGTTTCTTCCATGCAGTAAACACATGGCACTTTGTTTACATTTTGGTATTTGACTTCCTGTAGTTTAGGAAATAGGGTGATTTGTAGTGCTGGTAAACAAAGTGCATAGTTTTCATACTCTGACAAGCATTGCTGTTATACTGTAGTATTACAGTATGAATCCTTTATGCTTGAAATACACTCCCCAACAAATTAAAATTGATGATATCAGAGGAGAAGTTTTATCTATGGTATTTTAAGATAATGTACAAGTGGTTGTTAAGGATATCAAATGTAAAATTTGTGTTGATTTCTGATCTGATAACTTCAGTTTTATAACTTTGCACACATTCGATTTCTTTAAAATCTATATTGGAGTGGAACTTCTGTTGTTGTATAGTCAGTGTGTCTATGATTATTTGCATTTGTGTATGGTGTGTATTTAGAGTACAGCAGTGTAAGGTGGTGTGTAACTATGTCAGGTTATAGTTTTTACATCCCTTCCTTATCTTGATGAGGATCTTCCTCTTATCTAAGTAGTATCCCTATCTAACAGGAATACTTTAAACAATGTAAAATTGAAATACTTTTGATTTAGAAAAACTTGTTTTCATAAATCGTACGTAAAAGAATTACTTCCTTTATTGATCGTCATGATTTTCAATTGAGTGCTGATCGTGTCTAAAAGTCTTAATAATACATTTCCGAACTCCATTTCTTGCGTAATAAAATTCTAAATTTAAGTCCATAGGCACATGATCTCAATGAAATAATTTGAAATTACTTTAAACAAAAGAATTGCAAGTGAACAAGCCAAAGGGAAAACAGTTACTATCAAAAATTAAAAGAAAAATTTGCACTTCCATTTATTAGGATTGAAAATCTATTATTGAAGAGTTAATGTATGTCCTTAGTCACATGCCTTTTAAAAACTGTAACTGAAAACTCGGAAATAGTGCACTGGTGTCATTCATTTCTGTGTTGATTTCCTGGAATTCTGGTCTGTTCCATAGCTGCATTCTTTGTGTACAATGAATGATTACATGTACTAGTATTAATTAAACTTTTTTGAACATTTATTTCCTGAAAATTTGTTTTGTGACTGTTTACAATATGAAAAGGATATGAAGAGGGATATCATGTGCTTGTTTCCCTGTAAATTGTTATAGAAGGGTATGCATGGAATGGTTTCCTTATAGAGATATTTATGAGGTGTATACTACTTTTCCTATGTGAATATCCCTGTTGTATATGAAAGTTTGTGTACAGTCAGAGTGTGAATTTGTGTGAGACTTTGAGAGAATATTATTACATGTATTAATATTACATGGTGCCCACAGTATTAGAATATGTCATTGAGTTCTGAGTGAGGGTTTGGTCTATATAATACTGCCCTTGCTGATAATAAAAAATTGGATGGTATATGTACTAAGTAGTAGTTTGTATGTGTAGTATTGGTGGTACTTATAGTATTGTAGTATTTGATGGTGCCCATAAATTTAGGATGTACCTATTAAGTATTGTATGGTATCCATAGAATTAGGATGTTCCTATATTTTTAGGTGGTAAATATTACAGTAGGATGTACCTGTAGTATTTGGTAGTACTTATAGTAATAAGGATGTACCTGTAGTATTCTATAGTACTTATAATATAAATATGTACCTTTAGCATTTGGTGATACCCATGTTATGAAGTTGTACCTTAGTATGAAATTGTATTAGGTGGTTCTCATTGGATGTGTGTCTTCCCAGATCAACTTGGTTTATTATCTGAAGTGTGAGTTATTTACCGCCCTGGTGCAATCATCTATCATCAGAGATAGAATCCCAGTTTACTTCATCATGCCTTATCTCTAATGGCATACTTTTACTGCAGACATTTGTAGTAATGTCAAGGTCACAATCCTTCATTCATAATATGTCACTACTCATAGAATGGATTACCAGATATAGTTCAGATGTTGGAGTGCACAGAGATGTTTTGAAGTTTTAATTGTTATTAATGTCAGAGGCATTCATTGTGATAGTATCTGTCTGAGACAATCAAGCAATATAGAATACAGCAGAATTCCTGCACAGAAGTATTTAAACCCAAGTTTGATAGGTGGTTTCATGTTTTTGTTAAAGGTTTACTTTTTGTCTCAACATTTGTCATTACCACATACATTGTGAATTTAACTGCAGAATATATTTCGTGAATATTACATAGATTGTAGATTGTTTTATGCATAATAAATAACATATGTTTAAAACTGTGAATTGCTGTGTGATAGGACATATTGGGTTTCTGCCTTTCACAAATGATGAATACTTTGGATTAAATAAGAATAAAAGTCTATCTACATTTCAGACAAACAGTTTTGAACAACTCTGCATTAATTTCACAAATGAAAAGCTTCACCGCTTCTTCAATCACTATGTATTTGCTATTGAGCAAGAAACAGTGAGTATTTATAAATGACGTAAACAGAGATACTCAAACTTCTTCTTAACAGTATTCCAATCTAAGTATATTCTGTAAATTCTTGTTTTATCTTGGGAAGTGATTGATGTTTTGATTGATTATTGCAATAAAACTATTATACATTCACAAAATATGGTTGTTCTAGTATTTGCATGGAAGTTTATAAATTGAGAAAAAAGAACGGAAGAATGATAAAGATAATTGTTAAACTGCTAATTTTAGAGTTTAACTTAAAAAAAAATGATCATCTATTATTATGCCCCCCTATGAAGAAGGAGGGGCATATTGTTTTTGCTGCTGTCAGTTCGTGGGTCTGTCGGTCGGTCCATTTACAGTTTCTGCTCATTATCTCTGGAACTAATAAAGATATGGAATTCATATGTGGTATACAGATACATCTCAAGGATATCTAGGTCAAGTTCAAACTTGGTTATAATATTCAATAATTTTTGTCATAGTTATCCCCCTTGGACTTACAGAAAATTTCGTAAAATTAGCAGTTTCCGTTCATTATCTCAGGAACAGATAGAGATATTGAATTGATATTTTGCATACAGATACATCTTAAGGATATCCAAGTCAAGTTCAAACTAGATCAAAGCCGGCGTGGCCTAGTGGTATCGCGTCGGACTCCTGATCGGGAGGCCGGGGTTCGAGTCCCGCTCAGGTCATGCCGGTGTCATGTCTTTTGGATGAGACAGTAAAAACCGAGGCCCCGTGTCGTGGTATGCATGGCACGTTAAAGATCCTTCACTGCTTCAGGTGGGTCCGTTGCAAAGGTCAAAATTTGTATGCTCCGCATCAGGCAGGTGCCGTCACCATATACGTGAAATATTCGTGGTGTGACGTAAAACAATAATCAATCAATCAAACTAGATCATGATTCAATAATTTTTGTGAGAGTTATCCCCCTTGAACTTTTAAAATTTCTTGCAATTAGCAGTTCTCTTCATTTCCTTTGAACAGCTTGTCATATTGAATTGATGTTTTGATACATCTCATGAATGGATAAAGATATTGAATTGATGTTTGGTATAAAGATACATAATGAAGATATCTAGGTCAGGTTTTATTATGCATGTAGTGATGAAATAGTTATCGCCGATGATTGATTGATCACAGAAAATATGCTGATTCGGGTTAATATGCTGATTCAAATTCAGTTCTCAGTAAACGAAAATCACCAATATAGAAAAATTAAAAGGAGTGCCAGTGCTCTATGCCCATGTTACAAAAATAACCAGGGTGGGGGGAGCATATGCTATGTTGGCATTGCTGTTGTTTGTCTTTTATATTTGAACTATTCATTCCATTTGTATAAGGTCATACTTGATGTGCACCTCATATTTGCTAATTTGTAAATCAGTGATCAGTTAAATCAATAATCAATCAATCGTTTAGATTACTCAGTTTGGTAGTTAATATTCTTAATGTACAGTTATGTTTATATAGTATAAAGACATATAGTAATTTTGTCATATGACCTTAATGTTTCATGCATACTTTTGAGGTTTTATGATTTTATAAATGCAATTAATTACCTAGTTTATAAGTTAAAGGATAATAAGCTGAATGAGGTAATTTACAAGCTAATGATATTATTGTAACATCTTGCAATTCTTTTTCAGTACAAAGAAGAAGAAATCTCCTTTTCCCATATAACCTTTACTGATAATACACCGTGTGTTGAACTTATAGAGAAGGTAGAAAACTCTTTTATCATGGTTAACACATTGAAGTGGATCTAGTTGTTGCTGAGAAATACATACATTGTATGTGCTGAATTCATTTTATTATACCCCCCGCAAACAAAGTTTGGGGGGTATATATGAATCACCCTGTCTGTCCGTCTGTCTGTCTATCTGTCTGTCTGTCCATCAAACCTTGTCAGGGCCATAACTTCTTCCCCTGTGCACGGATTTCAAAAATACTTCACAGAATTGTTGCTTAGGATCCAAGGGTGTGTCATGTCTTTTAACCAAGGTCATAGGTCAAAGGTCAAGGTCATATCCGACACAATAAGTAAAACTTTGTCTGGGCCATAACTTCTCACCCTAAACACAGATTTCAATAGTATTTCATGGAATAGTTGCTAAGAATCCAAGGGTGTGTCTTGATCTTGAATCAAGGTCATAGGTCAAAGGTCAAGGTCATAATATACACAATAAGTGAAACTTTGTCCAAGCCATAACTTCTCACTCTTTGCACAGATTTCAATAATATTTCACAGAATTGTTGCTTAGGATCCAAGGGTATGTTGTGACCTTAAACCAAGGTCAAAGGTGAAGGTCATGTTAGACACAATTGGTATAACCTTGTCCAGGCCATAACTTCTTCCCCTGTACACGGATTCAATAATATTTCACAGAATTGTTGCTTAGGATCCAAGGGTGTGTCATGACTTTGAACTAAGCTTATAGGTCAAAGGTCAAGGTCATGATAGACACAAGAATTAAAAACTTGTATGGCCATAACTTCTTCCCCTGTGCACAGATTTCAGTAATATATCACAGAATGTTTGCTTAGGATCCAGGGGTGTGTTGTGACCTTGAAACAAGGTCATATGTCAAAGGTCAAGGTCATAATAGACACAATTAGTATAACCTTGTCCAGAACATAACTTCTTCCCCTGTGCATGGATTTCAATAATATTTCACAGAATTGTTGCTTAGGATCTAAGGGTGTGTTATGACCTTGAACCAAGGTCAAGGTTACAATAGACACAATGGGTAAAGCCTAGTTTTCATTGGATATACTGCAAAATATGCATGTAAGTAGGACATCCATTACACTTATACCAGTGATGTATATTGGGATGAATTATTGCAGGTTTCAACTTTGTTGCTGTGGGGGGTATTTGTCCCATTAGGACTGCTCTGGTTTTATTATAGTTTAAAACAAAAATATATATTGTGTGTCAACATGTCTCTGGTATATGTTAGCTGTGATTGTGGCTTATGTAGAGTATTCATGCTTGATTCATCTTCGTATGTAAGAATTCTGAGAGACAGTGTTTGAATCATTGTTTATGATAATTAATGTGACATTTACTACCTGAAAACTGCTGACCTATTTGATTTGTGTTTTGCAGTCACCAAAGTGTATACTAAAGATCTTGGATGAGGAGTGTCGTTTTCCACAGGCAAGTTATCTTCCACCTTCCAAGTGCAAGTATGACTTAAAGATTTATTAATTGCACACAAGTCAACTGGAAAATATTTATTAATGAACATTGAATCATAGACTTCTCTCTCAACTTGATATTATTAGAGAGAAAGTGAACGAATCATCCATATTTAAAAAAAACCTGATTAATAATTTGTTTCACTGATTGGTTATAGATATAAGGTTAATAATTCTGTACAGCATAAATTGAGTTAATCAGTAGATTAACATCCATGGTCACCAAAAGTATGGAGCGGGTTGGAGGATTTTATTTTTTAATTTTTATTTCCTGAGAGTGTTTTGTCAAAAGATGGGTGTCATTTAATGCCCTTATTTCAGCAAGTGGATGTCAAACTATGTTTCTTTTTCTAGATGGATTCCAGGTTAGGCTTTAATTCCATTTTTAAACAGGAAATAGAATTGAAAGTCTATACACTGTACTCATACATGAAAAATTTCCGGAAATCATATATTTTGCTAAAATAAAATAAAATAGAATTTTGAGGGGCGGATGGGAATGATAATCTATCAATTAAGTTGAATTGGCCTCATAATTAGAATATGTTTCAGAGTTTGATTCTGTTTTTATTAGGGTTCTGACAAGTCGTATCTGAATAAACAACATGAAGCATTTGAATCACACCCCTGCTACATCAAGGGGGATAGGCGACTGTGGGAGAAAGAGTTTGGAATCCATCATTATGCGGGCAAAGTGACATATACAGCTCAAGGATTTCTGGATAAAAATAAAGACACACAGCAAGATCAGCTGTTTGAATTAATGCACAACTCTGTTAATGTGTTTGTACAGGATCTCACAAGATTCCAGGTTAGCGTAACTTCTGATATTCACTTGCAATCAAATTTTGATATCTTGAGCACTGCCATACCGAATACCCAGACCATCTTGAAGACAAATGATGGTATCATTTTTTAGCTCACCTGAGCCAAAGACTTCTTCTCTGGAACTGCATTGCAGATTTGGAACAAACTTTGTATAAATGATGTACTCAAGGTCCCCTACTAAAATTGTGTTTGGGATCCAGATTCTCTCGGGGTGGATCCAGGGCGGGGTCAAAAGTGCCCAAAATAGTACCCCTCTTCAAAAATCCTCTCCTCCAGAACCAGTGCATAAATGGGGAAACTAATTGTATTTCAGCAATCTATAAAAATGGGTTTTAAAAACTGTGTTCAGTTTTAAGATCCGTCAAATAGAAATTTACACTTTTTTTACGTGTTTCTGGACTTAGTAATTTCAATTCAGAAAAGTGTCATGTTTTTCAGTTAATTGATATTGAGGATTTCTTAATGACTATTTTGATCATAATTATGGTAAGGAATATTATTGTGAAAGAATTTTGTCAATATCTCAAGTTTTGGATTTTTTATGAATTTTTTAAGACTTCCAAAAAAAAAGTGGGTGGGGAGTTGGCCAGTTTTCACATTTTCAATTTTTTTTCTGCAAAACTGTTGGAAGGATTTTAATAAATCTTGGTAGAAATAAATCACTTATGATCCTCTTCAAATTCTGTTGTTTTCGTCCAGACCTCTTTACAGGTGGCGCCACCATAGTCAAAAGTAGGTCACAAAAGAGTACCCTCCTTTGACAATATTCTTCTTCATACTGGCTGTATACAGAGACAAACAGAATGCATAGAAATGATCTAGAGGGATGAGTGAAGAGGTATTGTCATTTTGGTTCCCTTCCAAAATCAAATTTTAGAATTTTTGCCGACGTTTGTTTGGACTTGGTGATTTCAATGCAGAAAAGTGTCATATTTCCTAGTTAATTGATAATGATGATTTCTTATGGACTATTGTGATCATAATTATGGTAAGGAATGTTACTTTGAGAGCAAATTTGAGACCAAATTGGTCAACAGATAATGCCATTATGTCTGAAAAATAGGTCTCACAATGGTACATATACCACTTGGTAATTAAGATATGTAGAGTAGCGGTTCAAATCCAGCTGTGGTCAAATATTTTTTTCATTTCTTTACACATCTAAATCAGTCAACAAAAGGTCCCACCTAAAGAAAATGACTAACTTGTTGCCCTGAATCACATCTTGCAGAGACAAAGCAAATGCTTGATACCAAAATCACCAGAATGGATGTGAAAAAAAGTGTTGTTTTTTATTCTGGTCTGAAATAAAATTAGACATATTTTAAACATTTGGGTTGACTTAGTCACAGTAATGCAAAAATAAATGAATTCTTCCTTCCTGCATGACTGATTGTCTTGGTACTCAAGTGAGCGATATAGGTCCACTTGGGCATCTTGTTTCATAATAACATGATTAAATTCACATGGATGTCTCAAACAGCAATATGTCAAATACTGTGCTTGTCTGTAATACATTTATATGTCTTCAAGCTTTAATTTACCTGGTTTATCTCCAAGTTGACGTCTAATTGACATATTCACCAGTGTTTTCCTATAATTGTTAGACTGCAGGCATAGCGAGACTAACTGACTGCGTCAGCACACAAGGTGGGACTTGGATAATGGTTCTTTGAAGGCATCCCATTCTTTGTCATTGGATTGTGATCATTATCAAATTATGATAGGAAAATAGATAAGAATTTGAATGAAGTACAAATGTAATTAGACATAATTATTAATTGCAAGTTGCAAATGTCACTAGCAAGTGTAGTAGAAATATAATGATGCACAACAAGCTGTTGAATTAGAATAGTGCACAGCAAAATTATTTTTGAGCTATCAACAGCCTTCAATAAAATTTTTATCCTAATATGATCATCATACAAATGATAGTATTTCTTCCAAGTCAGTGAGTCATCAGTCTAGATAGGCAATTTGAGTGACACATCATGAGATAATTTAAGTCAAATTCTGATTTGGTTTCAAATAATTTTTGACAGACTTATATTCCTTGGACTTGGAAAGTCTCGAATAATTAACAGTTTCCATGCTCTTTAACTGCAATGAATGCATATATTGACTTTATATTTGGTATACAGATACATCATGATAATATCTAGGTCAAGTATTAATTTGGTGCCAGTCAATGATTTTTGTTGGAGTTATGCCCCTTGGACTTTGATGTATAAGTATATATATATCGTAAATTCACCTCGTCTTTGCTGTTCCTCCTCAATCCTTAGGAGGATTTCAATGAACTAAGATCACAATATGTAAATGTGCATTTGGTAAGGGGAATGCTGTTCAAAATTTTTACTATAGTTATGGCCATGGTCTACATGTGTTATTTAAAAAATGTCATATTTCACATTTGCATTCATGTATCGACACATCTAGTTAAACATGTTTTATTATCAGTAAATCTCATATAATAACAATAGCACACCTCTAGCACATTTTTATGAAGAATTTCTCGAATATTGGCTGTGAAGTTAAACTTTGTATATCTCAAACACAGACATCTTGAAGAATTTTTAGGCAGATTGCAAAGCAGTTCTGGTCTATAGATTGGCACTGTCTGTCTGTCCATCTGTCAACACTTTGGTTTAAGTTTCTGGTTTGAACAAAATCTCAGCAACTAAGAGGAGTATAAACATATAGGTTCCTTTTGACTAGAGCTTTCAAATTATGCCATGACTTTTGACCTATTGACCTTGACCTTGGAGTTTTTCCTACTTTTAACAAATTTTAACTTTGGCTTTATCTTTCGAATCAATAAGGGTAGGGCTTTGATATGTCATGTGGGTTCTTTATGACAAGTGCTTTCAATTGATACCATGACTTTGTGAACTTGACCTTGTTTTGAATTTGCTTCACAATTTAGCCATACTGTCTTTAGCGGTTTCTTGTCTGTGGTATCTTGAAGTATTTTGCATGTCCCTACTGCTTTGAGATATATATTTTGTGTAGCAAAAAGACATTCATGAGAATTTTTTTTTTATTGTAGTTGACTGTAATGTTTTAACTGAAATCATATGATATCTTATCAATACAGGACTTGCTTGGGGTTCGTCTTGAGGACCTTGGAGGTAGGCAAACAATATCACGTACAACACGGGGCAAACCAACAGTAGGTGATACATTCAAACATCAATTGTCTGCTCTGGTTGATATCTTGCATACAACAAACCCTTGGTAAGTATAGATAATAAGGATGTCTACATGTCTGCTGAATTTCTAATCTCAGACAACCTTTGACTCTATGTCAGAAAGGCTTCTTCTTTGGAATATATAATTTTTTCTCTCGGTATCTGTCCTTTTGATAAAACTTGAAACAGAGGTTTTAGTCACAGTATGTATTGGCAGGAAAAATACCCCTTACTTTTTCAGGTGAGTTTGTTGCATCGGTAAAAATTACGAGAACATGCACCTGGTGCCACTGCCAAACAAGTGAAATAATGATGTGTCCTAAAACAATATTAAAACAGTTATAAGATCACAAACTATTGCAAATAAATTGACTATACAGAAGTGCCATGTAACGATAGAATTACAAGAGTTCAGAATTATCAAATGAATCTTTAATGTTTATCAGTGTTTATAAGTGTTTTCAATACAGTGAAATCTTTGTGTTATTTATTTTCTATAATATTGACAGGTATGTAAGATGTTTGAAACCCAATTCTAAGAAAAGTCCGAACTGCTATGTTGATGAAGAAGTTTTAACACAGCTTCGATACTCTGGAATGCTGGACATTATCAGGATTAAGAAAGAGGTTTGTTACATGCTAGATGGGTCTACAATCTCATCATTTTACTTTTGTAACTATGTATTGCCATGGTGCAAAAGGTGTAGAAAAATCCTGTACTTTAAAATTGGTTTTTATATTCCAGGAATCAAAGATTTGGGAGCATCTAGTTTTTGGCCTTTCTGTTAGAGATAGGACTTTCATATTTCACATGTGTATTCCTTGTGACAAGAGCTTTCCGTCGGTTCAATAGTTTTTGATGTCTTGACCATGACTTTCGACCTACATTTCAAAAACTTCAACATTGGTTATAACTTTTGAATTTTAAGAGGTGGGGCTTTCATATTTCACATACGTATTCTTTGTGATAAGGCCTCTGCAGTCTTTCAAGGTATTTGATTGAAACTTTGCATATAATTTTATATCAATGAGGGTAGGTACCAGTTTGCATTTCGGTATGATTGACCTGTTTTGCCAGAGTTAAGGCCCTTGAACTTTTTTTCATATATAGCATAATGACAGTTTCTATGGGATATAATAACTTCAGTAATCATGAATTGATTTTCATAAAACTTATTCAGAATACTGTGATAAAGTAAAATAACGTATCTTTCGATTTCAAAAATATCCCCTTTGTGATTTGTCAATTTTGTTTTTTAGAAAATTAATAAAAATTCATTTCTCATTCAATCTCCTTCAAATTTAAATTTGTGCTAGAATTATATATGAACTTTAAAGCTGTATACCCTATGTTCGCATATGTAGGTAAATTTATTCTAAACTGTTTTGATCATATGTATAAGCCTAAAACATATTTTAAAAAGGCCCTTGCAAATGTTGTGATCAAATTCGTCGTATTAAGTGAGAAAAACGCGATGTTTGTAAACAGAACGTTTACAACCAGCTTATCATGTGATCTAATTTGGAAGCCGCATCATGGAGGGCGAGGTAAATAAACTTGACGAGTAACTTTGGAAATTTGCATTCAGGTCTGCTAAAGTTGGTATGTACTGAAATTGTTTTCTTTTGGAGTCTCCCTTCGTCTTATTTGTTTTGATTAAACTGAGCATGCGCGAAGTCAGGTTACAGTTGTATTTATGGAATACCCTCTTTATTTACGAAGTATGTTTTTTTTTATTTTGATATTTCCGAAGGCTTGAAGCAACAAAAAATGTTATTAACGCAAAGTTAATAATTTCTGCCATACGAGAAAAATATAGTTTTTCGTTTACATGCTTTAATTTTTGAAATTATATCGAATTGTAGGGTATACAACTTTAATATAAACATATTTTACTGGTTTTTACTTCCTTTGTATTCTTACATTTTTGATGTAGAAGAAAGGAAAATGGGGAGGGGGGGGGGAGTTAAATTCTACTCTCGGCTATAACTTCTTATTGTCTCCATGGATTTCAATAATACAACATACAATAATACAAGCATGTGTTATTTTGAGTCCCAAATAAGTAAGTGGGGGGGGGGGGGCTAAGCCCCCCACACTTTAGATTTCTTTCCCACCAGACTAAGGATGGGAGTATTATGCCATGCTAGTTTACCTTATGACTTTGACCATAACCTTTGACTTACCTTTTAGAAGATTTCACATTGGGTATCTTTTGAATGGTAAGTGATAGGACTTTCATATTTCACATGTGTATTCCTTGTGACAAAACATTTCTGTAAGTAACAAAATTTGACTTTGTGACCTTTACCTCAGAGTTTGACCTAGTTTTAGGATAACAGCTGATATAGACAAAGATGCCGGGGGTACAAATAGAGCTTGTTCAAAATGTATAGCAATCATAAATATTGAAAAGATACATATATATGTGTATTTACAATGAACATGTACCAGAAACTGTGATTATAGAAAACTAATGATTTGAAAATTATGATTTTGTATTCAAGCATAAGGTAAAACAGTGGACTTGCATTACTTTATGTCGGCCTTTAGAATCTGATTTAGGAGATTAACTACCAGTATATGAATATGAACATTTTAGGAACACCCAGTTTTATGATAATTATTTCATTCTTGATATACTCTATTAATGATAATTATTTTCTTCCAGGGATATCCTGTTCATGTCTCTATAGAAGTATTTTTAGAGAAGTATGGTTGTCTACTCAGCAAGCTAGATGCTGAAGCAGAGTCTAGTGTCAAGGTCAAAAACATACTGGATGTTCTCTTATTACCCATGACAGAGTGGCAAGTGGGTAAGACAAAGGTAGGTGTAAATTATTGCTCTCACAGATTTCTATTGATGTTCAGGGACTAGATTTGTAATATTTATGAGAAGTTTGTATGAAAGATGTGAACTTCTATTGCCTTGTTTTCTTTTAAGGTTATGAAATTTGTCCACCTATTTTTACATTGAAAATGAAAGAACATCAATCTAAGAATGTATCAGGTTATGAATGGATTCCTTCGTCATTGATTTTTGTCTACATACCTTACATTTACCACTAAATGGTAAAATGAGATTTCATGATGGACAATGTATTGTGCTGCAACATGAAGCAGAACCCTTGGTACCACATTATAACTTGGCTAGTTTTATGCTACAAAATGAGAGAGCTTGAAAGTAGACAGAAATTTAAATTTTCCACTGGAATTACTGTCACAATATAAGAAAAATATTCTTGAAAATAGTGTAAAACCACAAATAAAAATAACCTGCTTTAAGAAAACTTTTATAAGATGTATAGCTGAATATTGCCTGACTAGTAAACTACTATAACTAGAGTCTTAGTCCTCAAACTTGTTCTCAGCATATCCTCATGGAAGTGAGATAACATTTATCCACCAAACTGCTTCTCTTATTTTAATTTTATCATAGAATCTTTCCTGTAGAATGTGAATTAGGAGTGACTGATTTAGAATATGTTTTTCACATAAAGTAAATTGATAAATATCTTATCTCTCTGAAATTTGATTGTTTATGCATATTTGTCAAATATTTATGTGATTTTCTTTCTTTATTGGATTCAATTATTTTTCAGGAATTGATTATCAAATATGTGCTAGTAAATGCTCAGGTCAAACTAACCACTACTATGCTATAGATAAGTCAGGTACCACTTGGACAGTATCAAATAACCATTACATAAGCAGAATAAATTTCATCATAATGATTTGATATTTCAGGTTTTCATGAGAAACTCTGTGTTTGAGCCTTTAGAGCAGAGACGTTACGAGTTCCTGAGACTGAATGCTTTGTTGATACAGAAATGTTGGCGAGGGTACTACTGCAAGAGAAGTATGTTGTTGATAAAAATTATCACACTTCTTTTGAACATTAGCTTGAAAACAGAATTAAGATAAATTTTTGAAAGTAAAAGTAGTACTTTATTGAGAGTAATTCTTTTTTCAAATGTACATACATTTGTCTGCTAATGTTAGAGAAGAGAAATATTTTATTACAGTATAATGATCTAAAATTGAAAATATAACAAACTGGAGCAATGGTGTCTCAGTCCATAGCATACTTAATGTAGAGCAGTAGGTTGTGGCAGTAGAATTTGGGTTTCTGTCTGAAGAACAGGTTTTGTTTAAAGATTGTTTTTACTGCTCATGAATATACATTGTATGTATCTAAATTGGAATTAATATCTGTTGTATAATATATATATATAGTACACCTTTAGTGATGATTCTCTTTTCAGTATGACATAAGGCAATGTAACATTGGTAACTTAAGTATTATGACTATAAGAGTAAGTTATTATGCATTTTATGATGCAGATTATCAACAAAAGAGAATGGCAGTTGTAATCCTACAAACAAATTTCCGAGCATTCAGGTACAGAATAAAATTCCAGAGGATACGGAGAGCCACTATCACCTTACAGGTAAAAGAATTCAGTCAGACAGGGAAACTTAATATCGTATTATTGTGTACTTAGATGTACTAATAATTTGTGTGGTTGCAACTTTGCATTTATTAATATTACAGATGTACTAATTGTATTTCATATTACAAAGAAAATAAAAAGGGAATAATGTATTTCATTTTAATTCAGATTATTGTATTTCAGAAATATACCATGGGGATTTATTGTAGTGTATTGTTCTTCAGAAACATATATGTGTAATAATACACAAATTGCATAATATCATATTTCAGAAACAGGCTTGAAGAATATGTAATAATACGTTATCATGAAATTTCAGAAACATGTACGTGGGATGTATGCTCGTGCATATGCTGCACAGTTGAAAGAGCAGAAACGCATAGAGGAGGAAAGACGTCGACAGGAACTCCTAGAACAAGAGAGATTAGAGAGAGAAAAAGAGGCTCAAGATAATCAAATCATTGAAGAATCTCTTCAGTATGTTGTGATCTCTCACATTTATACATTATTATTGCACCTCATATACTTAAAATTCCTGCACAGCTGCTTGGGGTATGGGTCCATATATTAACCAATATTTAGCACTTTTTCAGTAATGAAAAAAATTAAACAATGATATTCAGTACTTTTCAATGAACAGAATATCTTTTTACTCAACAAACAATAACTGTCATCAGATCAACATACATTGTGTATAGAAAAAAATAAAGCATTTGATTAATCAAGTATCCCATTTGTATAAGCTTGCTTATAATGAGGAAAATTTTATTATGCTATGTTGATGAGGGTCTGATTGATGGACAATTTTGAAGATGTATAAAATACCCATTTCTGGAACTAGTGCCCTAATATTTTTGGGTTTTGTTTTTTTTTTTACAAAAAATCCCTACTTTGACAAACGTAGTATTAATTTTGTGTAGTAATACTTTTTCAGAGTACATTTACAATCTGTCTGTTAAAAGTTTTATTTTGGGATGCGCATACAATTAGAAGAGAAATCAATTTCAATAATTTTTGGCACAATATTTGTTTGTACATGGAATGTGAATAACAAATTAATGTATTGTGTAAAGGTAGCATTCCTATCTCTGCATTATTTGTTTCATTAATTATTATTTGACAAATTAGTCATAGATATTCACATTTTGTTATCCACAAAATGAAATTTTTTGCTTTCTGCATCTTGAAAATCCAATGAGCATGAACCAGGTATTAGTGGTGAGATACCTTTGTTCTTTTAGCTACTGGTATCATCATTTTAAACATGTAGATCCAACTATGTTATTAAGTGATTTAACCTAATCGTAGAAAAAGAAAAAGAAAACAAATTATTTAAAACAAAGTACTTCTTAATGTTTCAATATAATCAAAGCATTTCCCATAACAATCTGTGAATAGTTTATAGCCAAAGGAAAGCATTTCTTTCTTTGTAAAATATCTAAATTCAGGATCTGTTTGCAGCACTTACTAACCTTGCACAGCATATGAACAAAGTAATTTCAGCCATAAAGAATAGATGATGATAGAATTCTAAGCTTTGGTTTTAGCACGCTACATTTTGTATGATTTATGACATTGTAGATTTTTACCCAAGGCAGAACTTATTCGGAGGCTGAAGTAGGTTTGATCTTGGTGTTGTGTATCAGAGATGTTGTATTTTGTTTTGTTCTAACATTATAAGTTTGATCAGGAATAGTTTAATACCTAGAATTAGATGTTGTAGTACAAAACTTGTATAGTTATTCCACATCAACAAAATAATTGTTATAATCCAAGAGAAAAGATTGAAGTACATGATTTTTGAAGCTACTACAAGCTAAATGAAAAAATATATAATAATGGGAGCTTGAAAGGTGGGAGTTTGGATGGTTGAATAAGGATTGAAGCTTGAAGAGTTGAATAAGTATGGAAGCTTGTAGGGTTGAATAAGAATCAAAGCTTGGAGTATTGAATAAGAATAGGAGCTTGAAGGATTGAATAAAGATTTGAGCTTGAAGTGTTGAACAAGGCCTGGAGTAGGAAGGATTGAATTAGGATTAGAGCTGGAAGGGTTGAATAAGGATGGTAGGTTGATGGGTTGAATAAGTATGGGAGCTTGAAATTTCAGTTCCTACTTTTACAGTACAGTGTTTTGTAGCATACAGGTACATGTGTACAGGTACTAGTTTACACCATATTCTAAAGCAAAAAGTGCTCAGAAATCATTGCGCCTTCTGTGAAATACGTAAACATCATTGCACATTCTGTGGCATACATTACTGAACATTCTATAGCATGTATTAAACATTATGAGACATCATTGAAAATCCCATGGCATACATCATTACATATTCCGTAGCATACATGATTCATCACTGAATATCCCATGACATACATCCTTGTACATTCCATAGCATTGAATATTTCATGGCATACATTATTGCATATTCTGTAGCATACTTGAGACATCATGGAATATCCCATGACATATATCCTTGCTTATTCCATAGCATACCGTACATGAAACATCATTGAATATTCCATGACATACATCCTTGCTTATTTCATAGCATACATGAAAAATAATTGAATATTCCATGACGTACATTATTGCATATTCTGTAGCATACTTGAGACATCATGGAATATCCCATGACATATATGAAATATCATTGAATTTTACATGACGCACATCATTGGTTATTCCGTAGCATATATAAGACATCATTAAATATACCATAACATATATCATTGAATATTCCAAGGCTTACATCATGGCATAGTGGAAAAGAAAGCAACTTGAAAATAGTTATGAAACCACATATTCAAATTAATGAATTAATTATGAAACCGGATTTGATATTGAAATGAGCAGGCACGAGATAACAATAAATATTGCTTATTGCAGATCAGTCTTAGTATATTACTATTGGATGGTCCGCTATCAATACAATAGTAAAAGATGTATAATACCATCTCTGGAAAATACGTGTGCATGTTATAAATCATTCAAACCCTGAACCTGAATCAAGTGTATGAAGGAAGTTGGTCTTTACAAGTTGTACGGTGTTCGAATCCTTCACTTTCTCTGGTGTAGCTCAGTGGATGAAGTGCTCGGTTCTTTACCAATAAGTCTCGGGTTTGAATCCCGTCTTTGGTACACCGGTGTCCCCTCTTTCGGATGAGGCCGTGAAAAACAAGTTTTAGGTCATAGTACGGTAGGCGCGGTACGTAAAAGATCCTCACTGCTTCGGACTGGTCCTTTACAAAGCTATTAATTTATGTGCAGTCAGTCAGGCAGATGCCATCACAAATATGTGAAATAATCGTGGAATGAAATAAAACATTAATCAAACAATCCTCCATTTTATGATGAACTTCTAAATAAACACAAGTGATTTCTCAACAGTCTATGAATTAGCTTCCGTTACATTATCACAAATCATCCCAAAAAGGATGATTTCCAGAAAATTAAATGCATTCTTATATGATTACGTTTACGCATAATAGCTTTAGTTTGCTCATGACTGTGTGTAATCAGGTTGCTGAGTTGATATGCTGTCTTTTTGTCTTTATTGTGAACTTGATTAGAAGTCATCTTAAAACTATTTCCATATATCCATATAAAATTCAATATACACGAAATATAGTTTATAACTCTGTAACCTTATGGAAGAAGTATTTCAACTTTCTACAGTCGCTTCTTCTGGATTTTAAATATGATCTCAAGATTTTTTTCCGGTATTGGTAAATATAAGTATTATTATAACATTTTCAAACATAAAACGAAATTGTATTAATAATTTTCAACTTAAGAAATGACTGATTTTGACATTGCTTACAACGAAATAACCACCCCAAACATTTCTTTGCGTACATATTTTCATTCCCTTTTAATATAAAAAATTGCTTTATTACTAAGAATAAGGATGGAAGGGACATACCTAAATTAATATCTTCGTGTTCTTTAAGGGCATCTTTTTAAACGAACCAATATTTTTTATTATAGAGTTAGAAAGTCTGTGAGATTTGTTGGCATTTAAGCCGGATTGATTTCTGGATTAGTGACTTTAGCACAGTCCGAGCTCTCCGCAAAACACTAATAAGGTTCTGTTGAATGTGATTGCGACGTCTCCGTAATATCCTTCTTTAAAAGGTAAAGGGATGATTTTTCTTTCAGACTAACATCTTAATCAGGCGAACGCTCTAAATGTCAAGTATTGAACATTCTCTTATAGATGTCAACGAACACTCCCAAATCCCTCTTTGTATGTCAGCTTACTGATTAAGGATTCCGTACAGCGATCCTCGATACATTAGTGACAGAAATGAAAATCATACAAAATGACTACTTTATACCTTTTATCCTTTTTCTTTAAGAACGAATAAAACTGAACATTTGTACAAGAAAAGATTTTGAAGGGAAAAATGTATTTCATTCTACATTAATGAGCATGTAGGAATTGCAGCTTTAACAACAAAGTGGCCATCTTTATCAGAATTATGTCTGATATTGGCATTCATTTATCTACAACAGTTTTTTAGGGCCCCGCTTCATAAGCGGGTGCCCTATTGTAATCACTGTGTCCGTCTGTCGGTCTGTCCATCTGCCCGGCGACAAAAACTTTAACATTGGCCATATATGTTCCTTATGACAAGACCTTTCCGTTGGTACCAAAAAGTTTTGATCATGTGGTCTTGAAGGTGACCTTTGACCTGCATTTTAAAAACTTTAACATTGACCATAACTATTGAATTGTAAGAAATGGGGATTTCATATTTGACCTCTGCGTTCCTTATGACAAGATCTTCTTCTGGTACAAAATTAAGGTAAGGTCATGGTGATAGGCATCCTGTGGGGCCCTTCTGACTTTGCCAGTTTTCTAGTTAACTATGCAAGAAGGGAGTGACTCCCAAAGGACATTCATGAGGATCTCATGAAAATCATTGGGAAGGAGTCACCTTATCATTTAGTACTGTTAAATGGTGGGCTGCTGAATTTAGAAGTGAATGGAGTGGAGAGAGAGAAAACATTGAAGATGATGAACCGTGTGGGTGTCCCAAAGAAGCTACCACAGACGAAAACATTTATATTGTGCATACTTTTGTCATGTGTGACAGAAGACGAAACTTTGGAGATATATCCAGAGAAGTTGGCATAAGCCATGGGGCATTTCTAAAGTTTCGGCTAGATGGGTTCCTATTATGTTGAATTAAGATAAAAAAAACGAAACAGGTATGATGTTTCTTTGCATCTTTTGTCTCGTCATGAAGATGATCCCGAGTATTTTATGGGTCGATTTTGATCCTGAATCTAAGAAACAAAGCATGCAATGGAGTCACCTTGGCTTATCCCCCTCACAATAAAATCCAGAGAGTTTCCTCGGCTGAGAAAGCCATGACTGCTATCTTTGGGTAATCAGAGAATAATCAAGATTTATTTTAGAATAAGGGACCAGCTCACACTTCCGAAGTTGCCATGACGACTGCGACAGAATGCAGCTTTGAAATTCCTCCCTCATATTCTCCAAATTTAGCCCCATCTGATTTCCGTCTGTCCCAAAACTAAAAGTTTTACCTATTTGGTACTTTGATTTTGGAGGGATTCAGAAATGAATTGGAATAAAAATGGATAAAGTGCATCGAGATGACGGGTTGGTTGATTGGTGTTTTACGTCGCTTTCAACAATTTTTCAGTTATATCGCGACACGGACGCAGGAGGTAACCAACCTTTTAAACATAGTGGCGCAACCCGGGAATCGAACCCGGATCGTCGGCGCCGAAAGCCAAGCGCTTAACCACTACACCAAGCCTGCCCCTCAAGATGAAAGGAGATTATATTGAAAAAATAATGACAATCCTTTCAATCCTATGTGTTCCTATAGCACATGGGACCGAGAACGTTTTAATCATACTCGTATCATTCTCAAATCTTTACTTGGGTGTAAAGTAGTCTAACTACATGTATATGACTTTAATTTTTTTTGTCAGATGTATCAAGAGTTATGTCCGGATCCTTAAAGTCGTTATGTGAACCAGTTATACATAATAGCTGTGTATCTCGATTCGACATGACGTATATTAAGTATAGATGCCAGTAAGCATGTATAAGATACGTTAATTTGCAACGTGATGCATTGCTCATTGATGTCCCTTTTCAATCTTGGTATATAATCAAATTTCCACGTACCAAAATCTGTACAGATTAAATTCAGTGTCCGCAATTTCTACGCAATGACAGTATTGATTAAAAATTGAAAATTAATTTAAAATCAGTTATAAACTCAATAGGGAAGTATTAGTGTGACATTTTGAAATGTGACAAAATCTCAAATGGACTTGGCCTTTTCAAGATAATGGATCAGCGGAAGCTGAGCACCGATCATGCTTTAGGGAATACTTGTTTGGAAAAGCTTGGCAGATAGGACTGTTATATTGATATTCAAGACATGTGTACAAATGTCCACAGACCGGTCTCATGAAGTTGCCGTGGCATTTGTCATTCTAGTTTGAAAATTTCATAAAACTTCAAGATGTTAAAGGGCGTTTTTGCTGGATGTTTTGATCGATAGTGAACTTTTGGTCGTAAAGTTCATGCATCATTGTGAACCCAGTTGGGAACTACTTACCGCTGGACTATGTCGATGATTACACGGTCTCATTCTGACGTAGTAACGCTTTTAAAACGACAGAGCAAGTAAAAGAACAATTCTTCACGACCGCTGATACAGCAGATCTGTGATATTTGTTTTCCACAACGAAAAAATAGGAAATACGTTTAAATTTAAGCTGTTCAATAAACGCTGCTGTTTCAGGTGTCTTCTACAGTTCGTATGTTGAGTAAACTAAAAGTCGGAGTTAATTATTAAACAAATTTATCATGCTTTAAAAATTGTATTATTTGTAAGGGAAACTCATCTGTTTTATAAAGATTTCATTTTAAGATACGGAATGCTGGAACGGATGATTAAATGATGATTGCTTTGGGATTACCGACAAGGAAATTACATATCTCATGAATGAACGGAATAAACTAGAAGTTTGGACCAAGTGATTAACAGTAACTAGAAATGTCATTAGCATATAAATACAACAGTCTTATTGCTGTATATTAACAGAAACTTACTCATGCTATTCTGACAGCACGTTGGCTAGTGTGTCCCCGCTTCTGTCCTAATAAACAATCAGAAAATTGTGGAGGCATAAACGCGCCGTTGTGGGCACTTTATTTTGCAGTTCTTGGTTAATTTCCAATGAATAATATATAAGAGCAAAGCAAACGAGTTTCTGTTAAAAGTGTGATAGATGTGCTAGGCTTTGTAACATTCAGTGATTTGTCCCGTGTGACCGGAAATCGCCAAACCCGATATGGAAATGGTAAGCATGCTAATAGATAAAGCCACCAATGTTAAATCATTAAAATATTAAATGCTTTAAATGCTTACTGTTTGATTATACAAATTTTCGTTTAAATTTAAGTTTGACAGCATGTATTTCACCATCACGAGACTATAAATTTTTGTGTATTTCGCGAATACGTATTTTACGATTTTGTTCTCATAGATTTTATAACATTTTACGTTTAATGCGATGCGTGAGTCTTTCATGATGACCTTGTATTTTTGAAGTAACATTGTTTGTCGTTATACTTGTCTGTTACACTATATCAAACTAGGCACATACATGTTCTTTTTTAATTGTTTTGTAAATACGTTTAATTCCAGTATATCCTGACCTTGTATTTCATTGTTTAAACAATATTTTATTCCGTAGATGAAAAGAACTGGACGACACCTTTGATAATACAATAATATAATTGATAATTGTTTATAAAAAAAAGTAGTACAAAGATTTTATATTCGCAAATTTGAAGGACCACATGAAATCATTCAAGTTATCAGTTTCGACATAAGATTTGATCAAACGTTAGTACATTTCTATCGTGAGTTAAAAATACGATCGATTTAAGCGGAGATTCCGCTAACCCGTTTTTGAATAAGCAAGGATCTGTTTATTAGATTCGTTAAACACATTATGCTCTCTACGATTTCATGATAATAGATTTTATTGTGTCGCCAGCGAAGCATAGGGGCATATAGGGATCACTTTTGTGCGGCGTCCGTCTGTCTGTCCTTCCGTCTATCCGGTATTTCTTGAGCCAAGGCCTTTTTGTTGACATCAGAATTTTTGACTTTGTAACCTTGACCTTGAGGTTGGCTTGCTTTTTAAAAATTAATATTGGCCATAATTTTCATTTGACAAATGATAGGGCTTTCATATTTCACATGTTATGTTTATTCCTTATGGCAATACCTTTCTGTCGACACATATTTTTCTACCTTGTGACCTTGACCTTGGAGTTTGACCTACTTTAAAAAAATGACCTTGGCCATAATTTTTGAATGGCAAGTGATAGTTCCATGATAATTTGTATGCCCCAAGAATGAATTTCGGGGGGAAATAGTTTTTTGCTTGTCTGTATGTGACTCCTTTCTCTGTGGCAAAATAACTTTAATCTTCACATAACTTTTGAACCGCGACAGGTAGAGACTTAAAATTTGACATGCACACTCAAGTAATGAAGCCATTTCAAATGAAACCAAGGTTGATAACTCGTGACCTTGACCGTGACCTCTTTGCTAAGAATAGCTATTTTGGACAGTGTTGTGGTAGTACAAGAATCCCCACAAGCAACACACGTGTTCACTTGAACACCCATTCTAGATTCTAGTTTATTTCTAGATACTGCAAATTTAGTATAACTGTATATTTTTGAATAGAAGTACGATCGATTTATCCAGGCATTCGACTTGTCTGTGTTTAGAGAAGGAAGAATGTATTTAATGAATACATTAAATACAGTATGCTCTCTATGATTTCATGATAATAGATTTTATATATTTCCACATACTGCAAATTTAGTACAATTGTATATTTTTAAAGAGAAATACAATCGATTTAACTGGGCATTTGACTTATCCCTGTTTAATTAAGCAAGAAACTAGTTTTAAAATGAATACATGAAATACAGTATGCTTTAACGATTTCATGATAATAGATTTTATTTATTTCTACATATTACGTTTGTGAGATGGCATATATACAGTGTATTGTAAATTTTAGTAATATCTCCTGATTGGTCTGATATTTTACAAATATAACAGAAAATAAAATTGTTTTAAATTGATTAATTAGACTAATTGCCAAAGTTGCTCTCGATACATTTGTGTAATAAGAGTTAATAGGTTTTAGCATTGTTCTTTTCAAGTACAGTTTATCATAGCTAAACAAAGTTAAATACACGTAGATGAAACATAAATTATAACACAAAAATTGTAGTTACATTAATTCGTAATAAGATAAATTTTGAATTGAATATCATGTATTTGACTCAACTTAGAAAGGACCTTTCAGTTATCAAGATTCAGAAATGACCTTTTGTTTGTTACACGTAAGAATAAACCTGTATGGTATCACAAGGGAGAAGGAATCTGATACTTAATGCAATAGAGAACGAACCAGTTGGTTATTATGAATAAAAATTATTTGCCAGTTGTTACATGTCAAAATAGATTTGCTATTGTAACAATTTGACTTGTTTGTTGTTACAAGTTAAAATGGACTTGTTATTACAGGTTAAAATGGACTTCTTTGTTGTTACAAGTCAAAATGGACCTTTTTATTGTTGAAAGTGAGAATAGAGATGTATTTTATTATAAGTGAGAATTGTTAACTGTTCCAAGTTATAATGAACTAACAGTGAGAATAGACTTGTTAGTGTCATATAGGAAAATGGATTTGCTTATTGGTACAAGTGAGGATGGACCTCTTTGATATTAAAAGTCGAAAATAACCAACTAGTTGTTACAAGTTAAAATGGACTTTTTTTCATTACTAGTGAAACTAAATTTGTGTGTTGTTAGAAGTTAAATGAACTTGTTTGTGGTTAAAAGGTGAGAATTGATCAAAACATTATTACAAGGGAGAATGGACTTGCTAATTGATCCAAGTGAGATTGGACTTGTTTGTGGTTACAGTTTAGAATGAGCCTTTGGTAATGTCAGTATCTCTGAGCTTTCAATGGAGGATAGTGCTGATGAATTAGCTTATAAATACTAGATTTCTCTGGGGTCCAAGCTGACTATTAACTACAATCTGTAGAGGAAAATTGATTATAGAATCGTAAAGAACTCTGCTCTCTTGTGTATGAAATTACTTTTTCCAGCCAAAAGATCTGTGCCAACGTGGTGCTTGTCTTAAGGATATTTTTTTGCTATTGTGTTTGTTACAACTACATTTCTAGGTTCATGTTTACTTATGTGGAGTTTGATTGATTAGAGCCAGTTTTCATCCATTCAGTTCTTTTAATCTAACTGTCTGCTTCATGTTTGTTCATATTGCACTAAAGTGCTTTCTCGTTAATAATTATGTTTTCTTTTAATATGAGTTGACAGAATGAAATTATCTCCAAACAGTCATAGTCACTGCAAAATGATGCATCTCTTTTGTTAAAATCAAATATCTAATCAGAATATGTATACCCCTGCTCTATATGCTGAAGAACCCTTTGTATGGTATCATAATGTTCCTTAAACAATGTTTAACTGGACTACAAACATACAGAGAGAAGTTATATAATGCCACGGTTGTCCTAGCATAATATCTATGGAGATTCCATGAACTACATGTATCTACTAAGAAAATGTGTTTGTTTGTATTTGCTGTGTTCAATAATTGATAAACTTGATGTAACATCTATATTAAATATGCTCATCACATTTCTTTAATATCAGAAGCTCAGTATTGTATATCATTTAGTGTTTGATGTACAAATATATATTAAAGTGATCCTTACCAATTTAGCAAATTACTAAGAACACAATTGAACATAATGAAACTAAAATGTTTTATGCCCCGGATTGATAGATCGGGGGCATATTGTTTTTGTTCTGCCTGTTTGTTTGTTTGTTGGTTTTTCTGTCTGTTGTCAACTTTAACCTTGGTATAACTTTAAAACTGTGAGAGATAGACATTTCGTACTTGACATGTAAACGCAACTAAACGAAGCCCTTTCAAATGACACCAAGGTCGATGACCCTTTTGACCTTGACAATGACCTTCATGCTAAAATAATTTTTTGGACTTTGGTGCTGCCAGGGACATTAGTGTTTCACAAACAGGGCTTGTCTTTTTTTTTTTTGTAAGGGGGAAGGGGGGGGGGGAATTTGTGACTGAGTGAGGGATAATACTACACCCAAGCTCACTGTATTTATTCACCCTCAACTTCTATAGGTCATTTAGTCAATGAAATAATTTGTGTGCACTTTTTCTTGTAATTCTTAACACTGAAGTAGATCAATAGAGTTTGACATAGCTATTATAAAATAACACTTCAAAAAGAGTGTAAACACCAGCATCAAATGGAAAGGTTACTTGTAAGAAATTTTACAAATTTTCCAACATATGCAAATTATTCAATGTAAAGATTTTTTGTGAGATAAGAATATATTAATGTTGAATATGTAGCAATATTCACTCATCATGAATTTCATGAACAATCATAAATGACATGCAAACAATTGGACTTTTTCAGAACATCTCAAAAGGAATTGGAGTCACTTACAAATATGATCGAGTCGATGTGGAGCCAATACAAACCTCCTGTGTCTCCAACCAACCTGAATCTGGATGAAATGTTCAGCTTCCTATTAGATGACCAAAAAGATATTCACATAGAAACTCAAGAGGCTTTAGACCAGATCAATAAGCAGTTTACCGAGCTTGACGAATTATTGACACAAGATATGGTAAGCACACTATTAGCACAACAAGCTCTTTTTATTCTTTCTCTGTTTGTTATTTATTTATATATTCTTTTTAATACCCTAGTGTTGCCTGACCTGTCTTATGGGATTATACATTTTACCAATAATAACCTCCTGCATTGTGGGAGTTCTAGAATTGACTATCTGTGATGTGTAGAATTTGGTTTAGGTCTGATGTTTTGGATTAATATTCTACATAGTGCACCAAGTAGGACTTCAATATTTCTCCTCTTGACACATTTAAATACCAAGATATAATTTACAAGTAATGTTCACAGTTTGAGAGATAGATGTTTTATGATTTGGGGTTAAAAAAATGAAATTCTGTAGGAAAAACATGAAGAAGATAGAGACAAGGCAAAAGAACGTGAAGTTCTGAACGACCTTGATAAAGCAACAGATGGAGAGGAATCATTGAGTGAGGAGGAGCTTCCTCCTCCCCCACTTCCCAACATGGAGTCCAGCATGATAGAAGAAGGAACTCTTCCCCCTCCTCCAGAGGTATGTTACTTCAAAATTCCCATAATTTTTCTCAGAAGGTATGACCAAATTATCACAAGCATGTTAATTTTATTACCATAGATATACAACTCGATGGGCATAAATATTTTCTAAAGTTTGTCTATGTATTTATTTTAGGTCCCAGTACCAGGAGAACAAGTTAGTACTGGGGGTCCTCCTCCACCCCCATCCCCTCCTCCTCTTGCTACAATGGAAGAGTCATACTTGCCAATACCTCCTTTACCAGGTACCAACAGAGGACCTGACCTGTCAATACCACCTCCCCCTCCCCCTCCCCCTCCACCACCTTCAGTACCACCTCCAGAACAACCTTCATACAGAGTCTCTGCCACATCACCCATGTCTCCTATGTCCATGACAAACTCTACAGATACAGTAGGTTCCAGAACATCTTATGATGAAAATATGGCTGAGGTGTTGGAGATGCAGAATGTCCTATCACAGTTTGAGACCACTCCTGAAGTAGTTATGAGACGACCTCCTCCTGTGTTACCACCCCCACCCACCATTCCTGCACCTGCTCCCCCTCCACGAGAATCATCATTATCTAATAGAGACTCAAATTTGTCACAGAGGTTATCCAACAGACCCCTTCCTGTCCCTCCTGTGCTTCCACCTCCGCCCACTATCCCTGCTCCTTCTACCCCCAAGGATGCAAAACGCCGTCCCCTGTCTATCAATATTAGAGGTACCAACACTCAAGTTGATCCTACTGCCATAGAATGTTTGTCCCCTACCACAAGACAAAAACTACATAACTTGATGTCCAATGAAGAGGTTCATGAGACTATCCCATCAAGAGCCAGTGTGTATATGAATGGGGATATCATGAGATCCAATGGAGTACCAGAGGAAGATGGGGATGTCATATATGACATGATGGAGTATGCAGAGAAATATTTCAATGATCATGCTAAAGATGTAAGTGGAGGAACCTTAATGAAGAGCATACGGAAGAAGAGGATATCTACTGAGGTATGTACCGGTGTAGGATGTGCTATATAAAAGTGTTTTGATAAAAAAAGATCAACACTGCTATGTGATATGTGGACTATATATGAGAACAAATTTTTGAAAGATTTGCAAAGCTGAAACAAACTATTTTAATAACTTTTAAAAGTTCTTTTAACAACTGGCAGGTAAGTGGAGAATTAAAATAGTGACTCTTTTGTTTGATAGAAGTCTTATTTGATGGTTAGCTCTGTTTAAAACCATCACTACGGCAGATATAACTGTGCTTATACTATATAGCAGAAATTTACTAATTGTTGAGGAAAAATTTAAGTGTAAAATCTTAGAGTAAAGAAAGAAAGCTATTTGTAGTTCCAATTTTTCCAATTTTAGCTGAGGTCAGTACTGATGTTAAGTATCATGTGTTTTCCTTTGAGTTAGTCTTGTGAAATTTTATCAGATACTGTTGTCAGATTTGTATTAAAAGGACATGATATACAAGCTGACACTTCTGCAAATGCATAGTGACTCTTGATTTTCTGTTTGTGACAAGTTTAAGTAGGAATTTATATTTTTAACATTCCAGAAATCTTGTTACAGTAATTTAATAAAATAGCCACAATCTGTTATTGCAGAAAGATATTATTCCCAAGGACGAAATGTTGACTTTCAACAAAACCGGTTTGATTCCAACATCACACATCCATATCCATGACAATGAGAATGTTCACCTGGCTTGCTCACTGTTTAAGGTAATTCTTTCTTTTAATGACCTGCCCCTCTTAAAGATAATGATTCTTGTATTTGTGTTATTGTCAGCATATGGTTATAGATTTTGACATTGAATCTGTTACTGTACCCTTAATGCTGTTGCAGAACCATGTGACTTTTGATATATTGACAATGACTCTGCCATCATATTGTATTAGATATTTACTTTTAGAATTGCGAGAAATAATCAATACACATCAGCTTTCATACAATTACAGGACATCACAAAGTATATCAAGGATGAGTTGAAGGAAGACAATACACTGTCTACAGTCCAGAACTACATCAAGTGTGGTCTAGAGAGGCTGGAACTCCGAGACGAAATCTTCTGTCAAATAATTCGTCAGACAAAACACACCCCTGAGATACCATTCCTTACTAGAGCATGGACAGTGCTTTGTATGTGTACAGCTGCATTTAGTCCCAGTAAAACTCTACATAGGGTAAGATCAATGAAGACATATGGTCCATTTTGATGATCTTTATGTATAGCTGGAAGTAAAGTCCAGTTAATTTCTACACAAATTTGATAAATTAAAGGGTTAATTTTGCCTGAGATGCTCACTGGACATCCGATGTACCCATAGCTATCATCGCCTGACCACTACAGCTCAAAAACATCTTCCATCTCCCACTGAAATCGTACTGAGTAAAATACACTGCAACTTTCATGTCCTCACATGCAGATTTTGTCTTAGATTTTGTACCTATCTGCACATTTTATTTATTTTTTACCATTAAATATAACCAATAAAATGGTTTTTGGTTTGAAATATATATTACAAGTGGTGAACATTTGTTAGACCTTTTGGATATAACCTTATATCACACATTAAGGAATAATACAAAGTATTATAATAATTTTACGTTTTCATAATTTTCATATAGAAGTCTCTAACAATAAGATAAAAATCCTAAGTTAACTTCATTTAGTCAACAATTAAAGGCATGTTTCAGACCATATAACATAAAAATGCAAATTGGATTTAAATATGAAATAATGTAGATGAGTCTTGTTTGATTTAGAAATGTCAATAGACTGTGTATTGATAGGTATCAGAATATTGATCTACCATTAGAATATACCCGTAACACTACATTAGTCTAAATCTGGAGGTTTAAATGAATTATGATGTAACAGCACATTACCAGCACATTACTCGTGTATTGTAGCATTTGAGAATATATGCTGTAGATAGTCTGTGATTTGTATTGTAGTTTTTGTTCTATGTTCGATTTTCATTCTGTTTCTCTAGTATTTGCTGTCCTATGTGAAGCAGAGCTGCAGTGATAGTCTCATAGGCAAGCATGCATTGCAGTGCCATAAACACCTTACTGTACCCAGGGCTACGGCACGAAAACATCCTCCATCTAGCACAGAAATCATGGTCAGTAAATACTCTGCAGTTTTTATTTCCATCATATACAGAATCATCTTGAGAATAGCATTAAATAATTAGGGCCCCACTTCATAAGCCGGTGCCCTATAATAATCACTCTGTCTGTCCATCCTTCCGTCTGTCTGTCAGCAGAAAACTTTAACATTGGCCATATCCAGTACTCTGTCAGAAGATCTAATTTCTGACACCTGAAAGAATTGTTTCCAGGTAATAAGGATAAAATCAAACATCTTAGCAATAAAAGGATAATATTGGGTATCTAAGCAACTTGTTACCAGTTTATAAGGTTAATGTCATATTTATAATGATATGTTTCTTTTGTTGCAGAGTATGCAGAATCTCAGTCCCCTGGTATGTAAAGTATTTTTCATGGATGGGAAAACAAAAGCAGTCAGTGTTATGCCTTGTGACACCACCACTGAAGTATTGGAGAATGTTGCAAGGAGAATCGGTCTCAAGTCTGTTGAGGGCTGGGCCTTATATGAGGTATACTCCTCTTATAATAGCTGGGTCAAGTCATTGTGCCTAGTAACATATAATGCATGGATAGAATAGTACAGTAAATCTATGAGAGGGTGAAATTTGCTTTACTTATGTTCAGTCAAGTATAGAATGATTTACAGATTTATAATGAATGATTTGTTAATATGCATTTTGAACTTTAGTTTTTAGTTTTCATATATGAAAAACCATTATCTTTAAGAAGGTGGTATCATCTTACTTTGGATATGAATCTGATGTATATGTATATCACTTAGAGATCCTTTCTTATAAAATAAAGGTCACTGCACCAATTAAAATCAGTGACCTTTCCAAGATATCTACATTTTAAAAGTTACTTCTGCTGTGTATAGTACTTCTGTTTATTTTACTACAGCATTTTACAATAGAATTGTTTATATTCTAGGTGACCAATGAGTATGAGAGATACATGAGATCTCATGAATACGTTGCTGATATCCTAGCATTCTGGGAACAGTAAGTCTTATCAAACAGTTAAATGGAAAAATTGTATATATATATATATATGTATATATGAATTTGATTAAAATATACTACAATTCTGTCTGCTTTGTTACAATTTACTTTCAAATATAAGCACTTGGAGAAGCATTCTGATTTAGTTTTTCATTTGGTAATTTTCATTCACGATAAGGTTATTATTATTATTATATTTTGAAGTTGAATCTTATACAGTGACTTTTAATTTAGGAGTGAAAAGTTGTCCTCTCAGCCCAGTAAATATGAAACTATCTCCAAGAAGGGACCAAAGCTTGCTCTTGGTGGTTCTGATGCCAAAATTATGTTGAGGAAGAGAGTTTATCGTCACATTCATGACATTCCAAATGACCCTGTTGAATACAGACTGCTCTATGCTGAAGCTGTGCGAAAAGTCATTAATGTAAGCAACTAATATTTGATAATGCATAAAAGTTTTTATACCTCCCGCAGAGGAAGTTTTGGGAGGTATATTGGAATCACCATATCTGTCTGTCTGTTCATCCATCTGTTCTGAAAACGTTATTCTTGACCATAACTTTTGAACCAAAAGAAATGGGGCCTTCATACTATACATATGTATTCCTTGTGGCAAGACTTTTCTGTTAGTACCAAAACTTTTGACCGCATGATCTTGACTTTGATGTTTGACATACTTTTGAAAATCTTTAAGCTTAGCCATAACTTTTGAACCAAAAGGGATGGGGCCTTCATACTACACATGTGTAATCCTTGTGGCAAGACCTGTTTGTTGCGTCCAAAACTTGTGACCTTGACCTTGATGTTTTGCCTACTTTAAGAAAGTTTAACCTTAGCCATAACTTTTAAACCAAAAGAGATTTGGCCTTCATACTACAGGTGTGTATTCCTCGTGGCAAGACCTTTCTGTCAGCACCAACATATTTCACTTTGTGACCTTGATCTCTACATTTGATCTACTTTTGGAAAACCTTGGCCATAACTTTTGAACCAGAAGAGATGGGGCACTCATATTACACATGTTTATTTCGTATTTCTGTCAGCACTGACATTTTTCACCGCGTGTTCTTGAGCTCCATGTTTGAGTATCGGTTAAAAGGTATAAGTCCTGCTATGCAGACAGCTGTAGTTCTATATGCCTTATGTAAAAATAATTAAACTAAAAATTCCTATTTTGTGCTCAGTGTAACAAAGTGTTAATATATGATTAGATATCAGTTTATAATGACCATAGAGTTATATTTAGAATTAGATGTCAGATTTACTTTAAATGTGTTATATGTTATCCGTTATACTCAATTCTTATACCTCTTCTAGTCATCAATTTTCTCTTTCCCATTGTAGGATGAATTTCCCCTTTCTGATAAAGTTGCTTTACAACTGGCTGGTCTGCAGGCCCAGGTGGTATATGGAGAGTATCAAGAGGGTAAAGACTCCAGGTACATATTTAACAGATATCAAATCTAAAAGTATTTACCAAATTTTTTATGGCATTTTAAAGCCACAGAAACATCATAGGGTATATAGTAATTTTATATTAAAAGACTTAATAGCAAAATACAAACTTTGATAATTTGAAGTGTAAGGGACTTCATAATCATTTAATTTGAGTAGGTACAAGTTCTGTGTTGTTAATAAAAGCATGAAAAGACAAGACAAAAATGTTGATAGGGGAATGATATGATTTTACAAGTATTAGTATTATTATATTCATATACTGTAGACTAATTCGATATATTATTTGCCGACATTTAATGATTAAAGTCATATGAATGAACTCCACATACATTGTAGTTAAGACTGGAAATAGAAATTATAGAGTTTGAAGCATACACTATCCCACTATTGATACTGAATGTACCAGCAGCTACTGTTTCTATACTTTCACATAAAAAGCCCCTTATTGAAGATTGTGTACAACACTTAACAAAGATATCTTTTGTTTTCACTTTGACAATCTCAAACCTATGGAATGTGATGTTGTAGATGTTTTTGTTATTGAAAATTAATACATTTGTATACTGCGAGAGCGAAACTAGCAGAAGGGGTTGGTTGGGTGGGTTGGACATCTTGTGGTTTCCAACGTTATTATATTATCATGGGCACATATTGTGTAAGTGTGTAGTAGTCTGTCACACATAAACACACATGAACTGATATTTGTAATTAATGTACAAACAAATGAATTGTTTCCCAAACCCATGGCTTCTTTTAAGAGATTTTGTGTGTGAAATAGAGTACAGTTTTATTAGGGGGGGTGGGGGGGGGGGGGCGACTTCAAGTTTTCTTGGTTTTCAAGTTTAAGTAGTTGAGTTTGAGAAGATGAATAATATTGAAATGTAAAGAAATGTCATTGAGACCAACTGATTTCTTCAAGTTTCTGGGGTTTATTGAGTTTTTCACATTCAAGTTATTGAAGTTTGACTGAATATGCAAAAATGGCAGAGAAATAAAATGTAAGTTCTAAAACATAATATTATGTTGACTTTCACATATTCATTTCTGAATATACATTACAATTGTATAATTATTACTATATATACTTTAATAAATAACTCAGATATTCAGAACCTGACCAATTCCTGTGCAAGCGTATTGCAACGCAATACACTCAGGATTGGAGAAAAGGTCTGGCTAATGCTCACAAGGTAGGTGTCAAGTTATTTATAAGACATGACAATGAATTGGATGCATTTGCTTGTTCCCCATTAGGTATATAGAGGCTGAACAGTTTCTTTGTGAACGAATAACAACTCAACCCTGCAGAGATTGGAATGAAGAAATTGCATCTGCGCACAGGGTAACCACTGTGTTGTAGTGCATGCCACTAATGCTTCTCTTGTAGACATAAAATCTACACACACAAATTAGACACCGTTTTAATGCATGCCACTAATGTTTCTTTTATAAGGATCTACACTCAAACAGTATGTCATAGTGCAATCCATTTAACACTGTATCTTAATGCAAGCCAGTAAAAACTGTGTTTTAGTGCAGGCCACTGCTTCTCTTATATGCATAGAATGTACATACACAGTAAACATTTTGTCTTTATACACACCAGAAATGCTTCTAATTTGCATGGAATCTCTGCACACAGTCAACACTAAGTTGTAATACATGCCACTAATGCTTCTCTTAGAATCTACACACACAGTCAACACTGTGTTGTAATACATGCTGCTAATACCTCTCTTAGAATTTACACACACAGTCAACAGTGTGTTATAGTGCATGCCACTTATGCTTCTCATATGTGTAGAATCTACACATGCAGTAAATCTTTTGTCGTATAGTACATCATATATGCCACTTATGCTTCTGATATGTGTAGAATCTACAAGTACAGTAAAACTTGAATTGTAGTGCATGCCAATTCTGCTTTTCCTAGAATCTATACACATAGTCAACACTGTGTCATAGTGCATGAACCTAATGCTTCTCTTACATGCATAGAATCTACAGTATTAGTAAACACTGTGTCATAGTGCAGGACACTAATTTTTCTCTTATGTGCATATAGTTTATACACACAGTAAACATTGTGCCATAATGCATGCCACTAATGCTGTTCTCATTTGCATAGAATCTACAATACCAGTACCTTTCCTTTATCTGGATCTCCTACCTAAGTAATCTCATTCCTATCAACTTTCCTAATACATTTTTTTCTGTGGGATTTATTGTACCCCGCTTTTCGCAGAAGCGAGGGAACATTAAATCTCATTCATCTGTCTGTATGTCTGTTGTACCGTTTGTCGCAAAAACTTAAACCTTGGTCATAACTTCTGAACCGTAAGACGTAGGGCCTTCATATTTGGCATGTGTGTCCCTAATTGCAATACCGTTCCGTTGTTACCAAAATTTTATCATGTGACCTTGACTGTGACCTTTGATCTACTTCAATGTATCTTTTAAATCGTAAGACATAAGGCCTTCATATTTGGCATGTGTGTCCTTAATTGCAATACCTTTCTGTTGGTACCAGAATTTTTGACCGGATTGCAAAGCAATCCCGGTCTATGAAATGGCGAAATCCGTCCGTCCACACGGCGTCAACATTTAGCATTTGCGTTTAGCTTGGTTTCTTTCATACCCTAAAGGGTACTTATGTCAAAGTTGGTAGGTTTGTAGATACTTGAATGTTCTATCCAACTAATACAAAAATTTAGTGACCTTGACCTTGACTTTACGCTTCAGTGAACACAGTTTTTTGCCTTTAGGGTGACCACTTGCATACATGTTGGTTGGTTGGTTGATTGGTGTTTTACGTCGCTTTCAACAATTTTTCAGTTATATCGCGACATGGAAGCAGGAGGTGACCAACCTCTTAAACATAATGACGCAACCCGGGAATCGAACCTGGATTATCGGCGCCGCAATCCAAGCGCTTAACCACTACACCAAGCCTGCCCCCCTTGCATACATGTATTGTTAATGTATATGCAAAGCAATTCTGGTCTATAAATTGGCAAAATCCGTCTGTCCATCCGTCCGCACAGCGTCAACATTTTGTGTTTAGCATTTGCGTTTAGCTTGATTTCTTTCATACCCTAAAGGGTACTCCGCACGCCGTCAACATTTTGTGTTTAGCATTTGCATTTTGCTTGGTTTCTTTCATACCCTAAAGGGTACTTATGTCAAAATTGGTAGGTTTGTAGATACCTGAATGTTCTATCCAACCAATACAAAAATTTAGTGACCTTGACCTTGACTTTACGCTTCAGTGAATAGTGTTTTTTGTCTTTAGGGTGACCACTTGCATACATGTATTGTTAATGTTAATGCAAAGCAATTTCGGTCTATAAATTGGCAAAATCCGGCTGTCTGTCTGTCCATCTGTCCGTCCGTCTGGTATCAACATTTTGCCATCCTTGACAGTTTCTTGTTTATCATGTAACCTTGACCGTGACCTTTGACCTACTTCAATGTAACTTTTTCACTGTTAGACGTACGGCCCTCATGTTTGGCATGTGTGTCTGTAGACATACACAATCATGACAATATGTCACAGATCACTGCACCCTTACTGATACAACCCTGAAAGCTGGGGACCACAATTCTCTGAATTTGCTTTTTGTTTTTATAATATAAGCATATTTATTTAATGCATGCCCATGGTTTATGGCATAAAGAATGTTATATCTTAAATTAGAAGCATGATTATAAATGTAGATAATTGTTTAGAGTATGTATGAGGTTATCAGGATGTACTGTGCTTATACACATACTGGTGTTCAGGTGAGATAGGATTCTGAGTGTGCATTATCAGGCTATTAATTATTAATATAGAATATAAGGTGTGCCAAGATAGATACACTGTATTACAGAATGTTTAACCAGTCAGTCTCAACTTTACACCAGCTCACTTAAATTCTCGTCAATTTTTTATCCTGCACTTAATACATAGGATATAATCTTTTTCTTTAAATTTTTCCACAACTTTGAGGGTGCGCATTATGACGCAGAAGTGATAAAAGTACCCTAAACAATTGTTATACAGTATGTATACTTAAATTGGTTGGATTCATATATTAGGGGAGATACCTCTGCCCTTCCTGTACTAATTCATGGTGATACTAACTCAAAGTTATGTAGGAGAACTGTCATAGGTCATGCTAATAAATGAATATGGTAATGAGTGCAAAACATTTTATTTCAATATTTGGGTATTAAAGTTTGGTCATATTATAATAAGTGTATGTAAATACATGCTTTTAAAAAATTGATATGTATATAATATGAGATGATACTATTGTCTTGAAAAATGTCATATTGCATTTACTCTTGTTTTGAATTATATTGTAAAATTAATTAATGCATACAGGTTGATGTTGAATATTTACTTATTATGCATAATTTATAATAGTGTATAGAATTTGTTTTATGCATGTGGAAAAGAGGTGAATTCTTGAAAGAAATATGTATTTATACATTAAATCCACAACTGAATATGTAAAAAAGTTTATTCATCTACAAAACAATTATAAATTTATACTGACAAAAGCTATTTTTTCATAATATGTTTGCATAATGTGAATGAACCATCTTTAAACTAAAATGCTAATACATGTATTTTGAACTCAGATGGACTTCTTTCCTTTTCTGCTCAATTGTTATGAATAAAGTTAAGTTACATACTGAGTCAGACACAGTGGATTGAGAAATTTCTTATATTGTCAGGGCTACCCCATATTCTAGTCATAGACGCAACAAGAAGAGTTCTCAAAAACCAAAAATTATTTTATAAGCACTAATCAATAAATGTATTACACACATGTACTAATTTTGGGTTTTTGTAATAATTTTGGGTTCAAAAACTGTATTGTACCGATTTCATTTTTCTTCTAGCACTATGGTAAAGGGAAGTCAGAGCTGGAGTCCATGGTATGGTATCTGACATGTGTGAAGCAGTTTCCTATGTATGGATGTACCCTGTTCCCCATTGCTCACAAAGGAATGTGGTCCCATACCAGTGATGCTATGTTGGCCATCAACATGGATGGCATTAAGTTTGTGAAAACAAGGGACAAGTCAGTACTACATGCTTTCAAATACAGTGAGATAGAAACAATCTCCATTGACCCTAATGATAATTATGTCACGATGGAACTGAAGAATGAAGTAATATGTCCACAACGGTGCTTTATGTTTGAGACAAATCAAAAGGAAGATATAGGACATTTAATATCTAGTTATTCCCCTAGTCACGCCTCTTGGCTCAAGCCAGAATATGAAAGCTTGAAGAAAAAGGTGTGTATATTGAAGTATAAATACATGTTATATTTTACACAATGTTAGCTTAACTTTATTTAATGATAAAATTTGAATATGTGTTAGATTTGATTATTCTTTAGTAAGTCTTCAGTTCTTAAAAACAATGAGGGAGAAGTTTGGCCCAATGAACCTATGTGTAATCAAGTACCGGGTATGAACTTTTCCACTGATACAATTTCTAGACAAAGATGACAGATGAAGAGAAGTTAAAACTGTATGAGGAGTTGGTGAGGTGCAGGCGAGCTTTATCAGATAGTCGCTTAATGAGGGCAGCAGAAGGAGTCAACAAAAGCTTCCTGAGGCAGTCCATCAGGAGGTAATACTTTTATGTACTTTGCAGTGGACTCATTCACATTAATCATACAGTAATAGTCATGAGTAATAAATCACATGAGAGACATTGGTAAGGGGAAATGAGTCATCGCATTGGAACACTTTGTAGCTGCTCATCTCCATTAAACTATGTTTCAAATCTTCTTCCTAGCTTCAAAAATGGGTTGTCAGAAGATTTATGAAAGAATTATTGATTATACAGTTTCTCTGCCACTAAATGTATATGAGAATTAATTAATAATTTGAGTAGTATGATTATAAGAACAAATTTTGTTCAGTAGTATTTATCCATGATATTCCATTACATTAAACAAAATAAAACCTCCGGGTTTGTATGATTTCATGAAATTTGTACAAATTAATATAATTATAAAAAGTCTTTGATTGAATCATTCACCTGCATATGTAATTATTACATAAACTGGAAATACTTCACATTTTGTCTTCCATTTTAGTATGACCATATCTAACAATAGCTGTATTCTGCATTCAGTAACGATATTTACATCCATAACTTTCGAAGATCAATTCTGATATCTTGACTTATTATGTATCCGATAAAAAGCTTTCTTCTGTCTCTTATACTCTTCCTTATATATTCTTAAGCTAAACTTATTTCCTTGATTACCCAATTTACTAGTAAACAGTTAAAAACAATTTAAATCACTTCTCAGATTGACAATGTCCAAGATGGAGAGACTGCGAAGTTCTTCTATGGGTGTTGGTCAGCAATTTGATATCAGCTATTGGTCCTATGGCAAGTCAGCTATTAAGCAGTCATTGACCATGCTGGACCCCTCTCTAGAAGACCATGCTACGAAGATGTACAGCTCGATATTAATTTTCTCCGGAGTGGAGGAACCAGGTAGGTCAAGGTCACTGTAGAAGTAGATAAAAGGTTTCTCAGCACAGAATGTCATCAATGTCAACTGAAATAAATGTATATAACTAGGAAGACATCTCATTTTAGTAACATAGCATTTAAATGTTGGTTATTCAGAATCTTGCAAACACCTTATATGCACTTAGTTCTTGCAGCATGAATTTTTTTTTTTATATTTAAGCATGTTGTTTGTTGAAATGTCTGTAGATTCTTTCATGTTATCTGTATTTGAGGAGTTACAACTTTGAACTGTTCACGATCACAAAGGTCACTTATTTTTATGACATGTGAACAGATAAAATGTCTAGATCTCTTGTTGTGATGCACATCATGTTTGCAGTCAAAATATCTCATTGTGATGCACATTATGTACAGTCTGCATGTTTTATATTACACTGTTTTGTATAGTACTTCCAATAATACTCAGTCTGGTGTGTAGAGGTAAGAAATTGTCAGATTAACTGACAAATGTCATGGAATTATACATTGTACATTCCAACCCTCAAAACTTATAAACAAAATTTGTAGCTTATCTAAGGCATAAAAAAAAATCCTAGATTCTCATACCTGCCTGCACCAATTTTAAACATCCACTCTAATGCTTTTAATTCTTGAAATTCTGGAAATTCAACATCTTGCTGGACTTTGATTTGGTAAGTTATATAAATTTTGTGAAAGTTGATTAATGTCATTATTCAGTGTTGGACTTAGTCTAATTCATTTGTATTCAGTGTCAAATACCTCTTGAGAGAAAAAAAAAAGAAAGGAAAAATATGAGTTGAAAAATACAATTCATCCCTTCTCCCCAATATTTCAGAAAAGTTGGATGAGAATCTAGAAACATTTTTGTTATAGCCTAATGTATTCATTTGTGGAATGGATTTGAATTGTTTGACTTTTTTCTATTTGAAAAGCTTCATCATATCTATCAACTTATCTCCTTGTGGAGATCATCAACATGTACAATTATAATTCCTTATCTCCAGCCATAATCTTTGCTTGTACCCCTTAGCTGTATATATCTCCAGTTGATTATGAATTTAGTTTGAAAGAATCACCAGAACCTGATTATCCACTATTCTTTCAAAATAAATTTGTTATCAGCTTGTCTGTTGTTTAATTTCATTCCAATATTCTAACTACATTTTGAACATTTTCTCAGCTAAACATAAGCGTGGAGGTATGTATTAAGATGATATGGGGTTGTGTGTGTGTGGAATGGTCTTTAACTGTAATTTTCACTTTGATCTGAGGGATAAGGGTTGTGATTAAATAAACATATTGAGGAGTCCACCATTGCAAGTAAGGTCCAAATGTGCTTATTCATATCAAATGGCAAAAACTTTCACAAAGTGTTTTCATATCAATTTATGAGGTGCTGAATCACATGAATGAGTCCTTTTCTCTGTGTTTTGCTCATTTTGATGACATGTCATTTGGACCCCTTGTGACTTCTTTATATGCATATACTTACAATATATTTCAAGCTTATTACAGCTCAGTATAGAACAAAAATATATATACATGCACCAGGTGAAATGTATGTATATAAATAAAATTTCAATTAACAGTGTACATACACATATGTTTGATTTTGTTTAGGTACATGTATAGAGTTGCTTCCTGTATTTATAAATTAAGAATTTCAAGAATTTTATTCTTCAATGGAACTTGATTTTGTTAATAATTTATAGACAAATTTATATTCCTGTCCTAAATGCTTTAAAGAGATGATAAAGTGCATTATTCGACTCTGTTTAGAAGACATCTAGTGTCACAATATGATACCCAAGTCATTTCCTTTTTATGGTTACTATATGTATTTGGAGCAGATTACTGTAGCTGTGTATATATATACCCAAGTCATTTCCTTTTATGGTTACTATATGTATTTGGAGCAGATTACTATAGCTGTATACATATATATCTGTATAACCTTAGAGCTAGTACATAAGTCTAGGAATATATACATTGTATATTTAAATGTTATATTTACAGCACAAATAACTGGATTCTTATTTAACACACAACACATTGATATTCTTGACATTGAATCTTAATCAAGTGTTGTATTCATATCTCCACTGTAACTTTTTTTCCATACTGAAATATGTAATTCTGCTAGAGAATGAAAAGATCATTTGACTTTATATAAGAGTTTGTAATATCTACAGTAAGATTACTAGTATATTTCTTTAATTTTAGTGAATTAAATGTGCAGTTGACTCTCGTTTACTTAAACTCTTATAACTCAGATTTCACCATTCTAAGTTCTTAATATAGATATACATTCCTAACTCAAACTCTGCTTAACTCAAACTGTTTTACAATAGGCCTTTTGAGTTCGAGAGTTGACTATATTTTAAGTTGAATTGCGACTTTTTGCCTGTGTATTATTTCCTGACTATATGCTTGATGTGAGGTATACATCTTGCTTTGATTTACAGGTAAGGATGAACGTGTGGATATGATGGCACTGATTCAGAACTTGGTACAGAAATGTCTGGAGAATGATCAGATGTGCAATGAATTCTATCTTCAACTCATCAAGCAAACCACAGATCATCCAGGTATTTATTGGTTTCATTTTTAGCCGAGTTGCAAAAAGTTGGCTCTTAATTAATTTGATGCGAGGTGGGTGGTCGTCTGTCAACTATTGATTTCTGGACCATAAGTTCAATATGTTAAGTGCTATTGTGGTGAAACTTCATACATTTACTCACCATGAGTGAAAGATGAGCCCTATTGTTTCTGGGGTCAAAAGGTCAAAGGTCAAGGTCATAGGAGCATAGGGGTATCAAAACTGGTTTTCAGACCATAAGTCCAATACATGTAGTGCTGTTGCAATGTAACACCATACACTTACTCACCATGAGATTGTTTCTGGGGTCCAAAGTTCAAGGTCATAGGAGTGGAATATAAAAAATTGGTTTCTGGACTATCAATCCTATATATTTAGTGCTATTGCAATGAAACTTCATACACTTACTCACTATGAGTTGAAGATGTGCCCTATCATTTCTGGGGTCAAAAGGTCAAAGGTCATGGTAGAATTGGAGTATCCAAAAATTGATTACCATACCATTGTTCACTCTAAGGTACAAGTTTGCAACTCGACACATTGCACCTGTGATGCAAATCTCTTGTTCTTTGTTTATGTCACCTTTAACAATGACATTTTTATGTTGTGGCATCTGGTGAATTTAGATTGTATCTTCATACACAGAGATTGTAAGAATAAGAAAAGGTCAGAATACTGAAACAAAGACATCAGATTTTGATGAATAACACATAGCGAAAAGATACTTTGGAAAGATATATTGTTTTGCATTGTTAAACAAAAATAAAAAGTGTTAATTTCACATCCAGTTTAAAGATACATGTACATCATTTTTGTATTGCTGTTCGATTTACTTGCATTATTTTTGAACTGTCAAGTTTCAGTAACTGGGAAATCATAAGAATAAGAAAGAAAGTTGATGGAATGTAGGATTTGTATACAGTGAAATCAAAGTTTTAATGGAGCAGTAGCATTCAGTTATATGTCAAGAAAAGAATTTGTTGATATTAAACAAAAATGAAAGTATTAAAAAAACAACAACATTTTAAGCAAACATCATATTTGTGATGCAGTTTGATTTACATGCAAGAAGTTTAAACCATCTAGTTTAAGTTACGGACGACTTCTTTTGATATGCATTTGATTCTTTTTTATAGATCCTAACAGCCAAGTCAATAAAAGAAACTGGCAGCTAATGACTGTAGCCTGTAGCTCTATCATCCCCACAAATAATCGTGTGCAGAAATACCTGCAATGCCACCTGCGAAAATGTTCGTTAGATTCCACTAGTGAGGAAGGAAAATATGCAAGATTCTCTTACAAGGTATACATGAATTCTGAATGCTATTTGAGAGATCAATTTTAAAAGCTCATAAATTCAAAGATTTAATAGATTTCTGATACCATGTTTTATGTGCAAGTGTTTTATTTTTGTGAAATTAGCAGCATTGGTTCTCTTAAGTGAAAATAAATTTTTTCAAACTAGTTAATTACAGTTCCAACTTTATTACAAATATTAAACACCAAAAATTGGTTTCAGATATCTAATTCAGGAAATTCAATCTAAATACAGTTTACACATTAATACCGTATAGCGGGTTATTTCTGCGGTAAAAAATTTCTGTGATTTCATCAGAAAATTGGGTGAATTTATTTCTGCGGTCAAACGATCATTGGTAATTTATTTCTGCGGTATATAGTAAGAGAAAAGTAAAGTGTGATGGACATTAGTGGGTGATCAGACGGCAGACAAAGTGATTACCAGTTATCGCTCTATCATATTGTGAAATAATAAAAAAGTATTAAACACACATTTCATTCAGAAACAATTGGTACAGATACAATACATACATTGTGTCCCTTGGCAAGTCAAGTTCATGTCGTTTCTTTTTCAGGTACAGCTTAATGATATTTTCAATGCATTTGTGCGTCATTGTTTGCCAAATGATTTTCACTGTGTGTTACGTCCCAATCATTTAGAAATTCAAAGTTTGGGTGACATCTATCAGTCTTCCCCAAATATAATTTGCAGTGGTATAAAGTCGTCCGAAATAAGCATGATTTGCATGTTTATTCACACCCAAGCCAAGGTTGACAACGCACGGTAAACAATAACTGCTATAAACAAGGGAGTATATAGTTAGCCAATCATTTAACTAATAAAAGGTAAATACTAGTAAATACAGTTACCTTTCAATGATCCTGTGAAGATAGCTGTGACCTGACGCTTGTCCCCAAGTCCATTAATTTCAAAACTGCGGGTACTTTGGACTTCCATGGTCCCGTCGGATACAGGGATACGGTAATATTCAGCCTCCAGTAATATCAACATGCATGAACGCGCAGGTTCAAAGTATTTCGGTAAAAATATTCTGCTGTTTTTAATTCTGCGGTCACTGACTAAGACTGCAAAATCTCAGAAATAAAGTCCCCACAGAAATTACCTGCTCAATTTGCAGCTGAAATGTAGACTTAATTCCTGGATTTCTGCTAAATCTTATCAATGATCAATTAACCTTTATCTCATTTGAACTTCTTACCTTTAAAATCTACATTTGAATATGTGGGCAATGTTGGTAGATATAGAAATTATGTCGGCATTAATGCCAATATTACTATATATATTCTTCACATATAAAGTTGTATGTATAGTAAAAAGGACTTTCAATAATACGTAATCCAAAATTATAAGGATTTTTGACATGTTTTAGTGCCTTACCAGGACCCTAGAACAGAGAAGGAGGAAATTCCCACCCTCCATCAAAGAAATCCAGAGTTTGATTGACAGGTAGGGTTGTTAGAAGGTTCAGAAGTATTATTCCATAAATGTATAAAAATGTAATTTTGACTTTAGTTACATTAGTCTCTCGATATGTGAATTTTCAATCTGCATCAGCATCTCTTTCTGTGAATTATTATTTTGTTGTATTTCCTATCCACAGACGACCAATATATGAGAGAGTTTATTTCTTAAATGGAGAAAATAGAAGCATAGAATTTGATTCCGCAGCTACTGTGGGAGAAGTAAGTACAATCTATGTTATATTAAATGATTTCATATTGTGGATTTCACACATGACCTCAGAATTACATACGTTTCCAGGTGTGATTTATTCAATTCATAGAATTGATTTTCTTGGATGTTGTTGCCTTTGTTATGTAATGATCTTAAATGGACTTTTTGAAATACATCCTATTTTGCACAGTCAATGCTTATCTTTTGGCCAAAGAGTTCAAGACTTATTAGTATATCATCTTATTCCTGTCTCTTTGGGACCAGTTGTTTGAAACTTTAACCACTGGTTAAGCTAACCAGTGGTTAAAGTCTGAGAGACAATTTCTGTATAAAAATCTATATTACTTTACAAAGCATGTTTCATGTGCTACATATCAGTACCGATACTATGACTTAAAGGTCTTTCATTTTAATGGTACAGTCAGATGGAATTTAACTATTGGTAAGCTTAACTAGTGGTTAAAGTTTCGAACACCTGGCCCCTGTTGAAGAAATAGAAAATGAGGTTCCATATAGGCAGTTGCACACAAGAGATTCCATTTCAGAGACCAGAATTTCTGTGTAGTGCATCAGGCAAATGCTGTCTACATATAATAAAATAATTGGAATGTGGAGTAAAAAAAACAACCTTAGAAACCCTTTTGAAATAATTGAATTTTTCTCTTAAGATTTATATGATATATATTTCTGTTATTTCAAGGTGATCAGAACAGTGAAGACTAAGATAGGAATGAGATCGGATGCAGAATGCTTCTCTCTGTATGAACATATAGGAATATCAGGTAGGAATGCTCACCTATAATCTTTACATAATAATATCTATTGTTCTTCATAAATCATAAATGCATTTAGAACTTGATTAGATTATATTGCACCAATTACAAATGTCAAGGTTATGACATTAATGAAAAGGTGATGAAGACTTGGCTGTACTTAGTGTTGGTAACAATAATGATTAGGACATACTATCGATTTGTTATCTAGCCATATAGAAAGTCGGAGTATAATGGTTGTTCCTCAAGGATTGATTTTGTAATTACAGAGAGGAATATGACCGTGGACGAGAGACTGTCAGACATGCTCAGTAAATGGGAGAGGTTAGGTCGTGGATTCTCTACAAAGGAACAAAGACTAGTCTTCAAAGTGAGTATTATAATAGGGTATCATTAAACCTAGTGCTTCTTTACTAACAGTGACAAGTAGCATAAAAGCGATGATAGATTTCATGATCATATCACTCTTTTTCATACAAGGTGGAAAATTTCAGCTGCAATAGCATCATTATTCATGCTGACATTGTGATTGTTATAACATGCCACATAGGTTGCCCACATGAAAATCACCTACATGAGAACGATTAATTTAATAGGTGATTAAATCATACTGTGACAGATTTTAGTGATTGTAAGATTGTGTATAGTATGACAAGTCAGTTTACTGTTGTCTTTCCAGAAACGACTGTTTATCCACCCATACATCAATCCACTAGACCCTGTGGAATGTGACCTAGTCTTTCATCAGATGATCGAGGAAATATTTGAACAAAAAATTCCACTGTCCATGGAGGATGCAGTAAGTCTGAACTTACTCAGGTTTCCCTTCCATATAGGAATGTTTAATTGAATACCAATTGCAGATTAGGGATCTAGATGTAGAATATGATATTAACCTGATAAAAAATGCTCAGTTGACATATTTAAAATATTAAAGATCTCTTTATGTCTGTCTTAAAACTTAAATGTTGGATCTCACATTGATGTATGTTTGCTCCCATTGGTAATGACACATCATTTCTTTGTGATAATGGTACTGTGTGTGTATATAGATGCATCATAGGGTAATAGATATGAGTAAGACTTTTATGTTAAGACACTCCATGTAATTTTTTTCAAAAATAAATGGTAAAAATTCAGTTGTTTAAACCATTTATTTCACTTTTAGGTACAGTTATGTGCCTTGAAAATCCAATCAGAAATGGAAGATATCAAACCGTCAGAAATTGACTACAGGTAAACATGGCAAGGGAATACTAAAATGTTTTATATCCTGTATGAAAATTGTTCAAACCAATACTTAGAGTTTAATGTTAGAAAAACTCTACTACCAGTATGTCTTTTACCATTAGTATTGATTATGAGAAGCTATACTTGTTAATTGTAGGTTATATCATTGACAATGAGTATTATTAGAATTCATTGATCCAGATTGGGATATTATTCATGTTATATATCAGGATGTAATTATGCTTGTTTTTCCATTTTGAAGCTCTGTGATAAGGATACTGCCACGTGATGTGAGGGGGCAGGTGATGTGTGAGGACATCGCAGAGGCCCACAAAGCTGTCCTAGGACTAACTCCAAATCAAGCAGTCCTTGCTTTTATAGAACATCTTAAACGATGGTCCATGTTTGGTGCTTCTATATTTGAAGTTTCTGTAAGTGATTCAATCCCTGTACCTATCCATGTCTTGTGCTATATGTATATTTATTTTAGTAGGATTCATATTCCAGTAGCATAAGCACTGTCCTTTTTTTTTTTACTAATATATGACTATGCTAAGATAAGGGTATTCAATGATACAAGAAAGAATAGATGCACACACTTTCATAATAATAGATCTACATTTGATTTCATAAAATTACAAGTTTTCCCATTCAATTTCATATTCTAGAACAATTTGTCTTAAATTTTGCCTGTTTTTCTTCTGATTGTTCATTTTCACTATTAGTCTCTGAGTTTTTGATTGTTAATTTTTAGTCCCCTACCAACATCGCCGAAGGGGACTATAGGTTTGCGCTCCGTCCGTCTGTCCATCCGTAAGTCACACACACGTTTTCCGGACTTTTTTTCTAAACGCTTGTAGATATTCATCCAATTTTTGGTGTGTGAGTATACCACCATGAGTTACAGATCAAGTTCGAGTTTCGTTATGGTCCACTGACTTTTGACGGAATTACGGCCCTTGGAATTAGAAAATTTCTTTGAAATGGCAGTTTTCCCGACTTTTTTTCTAAATGCTTGTAGATATTCATCCAGTTTTTGGTGTGTGAGTCTACCACCATGAGTTACAGATCAAGTTCGAGTTCCGTGTCGGTCCACTGATTTTTGACGGAATTACGGCCCTTGGAATTAGAAAATTTCTTTAAAATGGCAGTTTTCCAGACGTTTTTTCTAAACGCTTGTAGATATTCATCCAATGTTTAGTGTGTGAGTATACCACCATGAGTTACAGATCAAGTTTGAGTTCTGTTTCGGTCCACTGATTTTTGACGGAATTAGGGCCCTTGGAATTAGAAAATTTCTTTAAAGGGTGTTATCAAATACTTAACTTGCTGGCAGCCTGAAAGACAGTATGTTGTGTGTGTGTAGGTGTGTGTGTGTGTTTTGGGGGTCTTAGTTTTCCATTTGCCGGTAGGGGACTTAGTATTGCCTAAGCAATACTTTCAGAATGTCACTATTAGTTTCCGTCTTTTCTTCACTGTCTTCCACACCATCCTCCACATTGACACTCCTGCCCTCCCCTCTCACACCCCATTCTACCCAATGACTCCACCATCCTCTACAATGCAATAACAACATCTTTTCCTCTGGTACCATCATCCTGTGTAAGGACACTACCATCCACCATATTGAGAACATCCTTCCCTATGACACCATCCTCGTTTTCTTCAAATCTCCCCTCTATACTCTGAACATTTAATTGGCCATGCTGTAACCAATTATATGGTATCTAACTCAAACAAATGCTTACTGAGTCGAAGAACATTCACAAAATATTTGCAAGACATAGATAATACTGGTTCAGATATGGTATGTTAGAAGTTTGTACAGTTTTATTTGGAAACTGAAAATACGAAAAAGTAGTATCGGACATTAGGTCAGAGTAAGAGATAGATTTTTCTTATTTTTATCGGATCTTTGTAGATTTTATCAGACAATTCGATAAATCTGACACTTTTCAAGAACTCTGCACTTTACATCAAAATTTTGTTGCACCAACATTCCTGCAAAACTATGATGTACTTTGATTTTAACACACATTTTGTGTATTTAACTATCAGTAGAATATTTCTGACAAGCCTTGACATTATTTCCAGGAAATCTGTCATGTACCCCTATAGCTTGTGGTATTGTCAGTAAACATTGACAAAAAAGAAACTGACCTTGTCAGCATGTTTTGATCAAGTAGTACCTTGAAAAAAATAATGAATAGAGTGAAAATTATTGCATAATTGTAATTCATGTACATGGATTAAGTGCATATGGTAACTATAATTTTTTTGTTTTTCAGCAAAATTACACATCATCACTACCAAAGTCTTTATTACTTGCCATTCATCAGAAGGGAGTAACATTGATGGAAAAATCTACTTTTGTAAGTATCATTAATTTGGCATGATTCAACACAAACTTGCCAAACAGCCATTTATGATTAAAAAAATCTCTCTGGCCCAGGAATACACTATAGAGTATCACCTTTGATGAACTGATTACTGAGGTTTGGTTTCCATAATAAATCTGAAATAATTCTGCATGTAACATGTACAAATATACATTACCCGTAAGTAATAAAAGATACAGTACTCTTCCTTTAAACAAAAACGATTTATCATAACACTGATCCTGTATAATTACATTTGTGTACACATTATCTCATTATTTTGCAGCATGTATTAGCATCATATGAGTACAGTGAAGTGGTTCATTCTAGTCCAGCCATAAAAAGTATTATGATCGTGGTCGGCCATGTTGCCAAAGGACTTAAATATATGTTCTCCACCAATCAGGTAAGAGATACGGAGAGGTATTATAGATATCTTCACCAATCTGGTTTGAGGTAAGGAGGAACATATCAGATATTGTTCATCGATAAATTAATGAATTAGCATAATGAAAGATCATGGTGATTTCTCATACATGTATTGTATGTCAGTCAAGACATTGTTATAATTATATCTATTTAGTTATCGCCAGAACCATTGATGCCGTGTGATATTGTTAAGCAGGCATGAATTATCCATGCTCACTACAGATATGATACCTTGATTGATGCCATGGTGAATTTGATTTGTTGGTTTTAAGTGCTTACAATGGATACATGATATTGCTCTGGATTATTTCCTTATTATATGTCCTCCATTATCAGCACTTGTCTTTTTAAATTTCTACAGATTTGTTGAAAACTGTCTGAACTATTCATCAATTTTGGGCATATTTGATTGTGAATTCCTTCTTTTAGAATACTCTTGAGATGTGCTAACAGAATCCTGTCATACTTCCTAGAGATAATATACATATTTCTATATTACCAAAAGCATTACCATTGCATTTTGTTTTTATGCCTCCAGATCGATAGATCAGGGGCAAATTGTTTTTGTCCTGTCTTGTTTGTCTGTCTGTTGTCAACTTTAACCTTGGCAAAAACTTTTGAACCATGAGGGATAGAGATTGGTATTTCACATGTGTACTCAACTAATGAAGCCCTTTCAGATGACACCAAGGTTGATAACATTTTGACCTTGACAATGACCTTCCTGCTAAAAATAACTTTTTGAACTTTGTTGCCGCTGGGGGCATTAGCGTTTCACAAACACAGCTTCTTTTTACTTATTTTCTGTCCAACATACTCTTGCATAAGCAAGAAATCAGTAGGGAATTAGGGAAGATTAATACATATGACATTGTCTTCACTCCCCTTAGTATAATCTTTTGTTTATATTATTTAAATGATTATTTAGTCTATTAAATTAATTGGGATTATTCTGATTATCAGGCTTTTGAGATAGCTCACCTGATCAAGGATTATATACAAGAGCTACAGACACGCTTCCTGATTGCAGCACCACGCAATGTAGAGAACGCCATGGTCATGAACAGGACATCAGCGGTGTTCTTTGATGATTTCTCCCCTACTGATTCCACACTACAGACACTTGTTTGATGGTATCCCGATGTATAAACAAACCTGATCAGTGTACTTTTTATTTTCCATAGTGCAGAACCCTGTAGATATGTATAATTTTTGCAGGACAGGACCATAGAGGGACCAGAACAAAATGAAATCTTGATAATTTGGTTTTGTGTAAATGAATTTACCAAACATTTTTAAAGCATTTTGTAAAACTTTTTACTATGATATTGTTTGTATGTGTTATATGTATCAGACCAAAGAATTTGCTTTCGGAAGCATTTATTTGCTTGAAGTATACTCGCTGTTCATATTCTGGGTTGGCCAGTATTTAGAGGATTAACAGGGTGTCAAAATGTATTTAAAGCTGCAATATAACACACTTAAAGCACATACTGAGTAATAATCACACAAGTTATCCTTTTTCTGTACCTGTGCTGGAAATAAATGTACTCCCTGGGAGATGTGTCTGCTCTAGGGAACCAATAACTCACTAGATCTGTAAGTTTATAACACTCTCTAGTCATATTTACCTTGCTGTTGTTTTATTTACATTGTGCTGTATTTGATTTTACCAGATTGTATTATTATATTTATGTATCTGTGTTTTGCAACTTGTTTCTTATACATATAACTGAGTTCAAAGTATGGCTAAAGTCATTTCATCAATAAATATATGGGTATCCCTTTGGATTCTTACAGTTCATGCAAGCCTGTTGCATTGTATTTTCTGGATATGTATAGTTCACTCAGTCTGTGACATGAGTCCCTTCGTGCGCTTACTCGATACATCTGGTATTCTGTATTTTGTAGATTTTGTTTTGTACCAGAAACTGTCTTAGCTCATGACAGGCAATTCTACCTATCATTTATACAAAACTCTTTCCCATGCGTAGGAATCTCTGATATGTTTACACGTCACCGTTACATGTATTGTCAGTAAATAGAGACATTATGATTTCGAATTACTTTTACTCCATGTTCTCAGGTTTGACTTGCCTGGATTTTGTAGAACAAATGACATCCCTTTTTTACCACATTTTATGTTTTATTATTTGTTATAATTTATTTTCTTTTGTTTTGTCAGTGAGATGTCAAACATCTAGCCATTGTTATTTGACTTTTACTATGCAAATGTCCGATGTTTTTGTCTTGTGTATGTTGTATTAACCATCCCAGTACATATTTCATGAGGTATCATATTACCAATTCTTTTGTTATCTTATTCCTGCAGCTTGATTATAATCACCAGCTTAGTATATACACAGGTTGCTTTTTGATACAGTTTCATAATGAAAATCTAAATTCTGCAGGATTTGTGTATCTTGTATTCTTTATTAATGAATTGATTCTATATAAAAAGTTAGGGATTAGAGAAAACAATAGCTGATAAATATTCCAAGGAATTAGTTTTGTTGTTTTAGAGAGAACACAGATTCTATGAAGTGTTTAGGATACGAAGCAGTTTTACTCTGATGGTTTACTTTACAATCTAGACTCCTTTACAATCTAGAGATAAATTGTAGATTTATCATTGAACCTATGAACGATCTTGATAAATGTTGCCATGCATTATCACTTACATGTAATCTAATGATATGTATTACTTTAGGTTATCATTGGCTGGAATTAGATCTGATAGCTTACCTTATTCCTTGCAAAACCTTTTCATTCTCTCAAGCTACTTACAGGATTTTCTTTGGTAAACATTGTAAGATGCAGGTCATTATCCTTTACATTTTTCTTAATATTTGTTTGTGTCCTTAATGCAATGATTTTGGTGAAGTTTTATTTCACGTACAAAGCATTGTAACACAAAGGGATCCCTTTGTTCTTTTGTCTATCTGATAGGAGTCACTTCATACACTATAGATGTAACTTTGCATTTGAAAATAGAATGCACTTAATTTGGAGGAATCTGTTTGTTACTGTCAGCATAGAGCAGGTGAATTTTGATAAAGTTTTATAGTTTCTATAAAACTTAGAAGTCACTGTTCAGGTGCTGATCCAGAAATTTGTTGAGAGAGGGTCCTTCATAACCAAGTTTTCCGAGATGGGGTCCAACTACATTGTGCAAACTAAATTCACACGTTTTGCAGGAAAAATATACCGACATGACCCAATTTTGTGGAATCTGAGGGTGGTGGGGACCCCCAGTCCTTACCCCTGGATCTGCCCATGCTGTTCTTTACAACCAAATGTAATTATGTATTTGCATGTTGTTGTATTGTTACTTGTTTCAAGTTGCTGTTGTTACCAGTGGCTAATAATAAAATACTTGACATAGCCAAGTCTAGCATTCACAAAGCCAAGTATAGCATAGCAATGACAAAGCTTAGTTTAGCAATGACCATGTCCAGTATAGCAGTGACAGCCCTTACTTGTGATGATAATACCCAGTTTAAAAGTAACTACGTCTAGTCTAGTATGGGAAACTCCAGTTGAACAATGACAAACCTCAGTCTAGCAAGGGAAAGTCCAGTCTAAAAGGGGCAAGCCCTGTTTTAACAGTGACAAAATATACCAATGCTTAGTATGGTGTTTATGTATGTGCAATATTTCCATTGTTTGATCATGTTTTCTAACATATGCAATGTTTTGATTGTCTTTAGTATTCTTTTCAGCTAATTTAGCAAGAAAACATGCCTTTATAATTAATCATTAAATTTATTTTCCTATGAATTCAAGCATTGTCTGTTTTTCGTTTCTCGTATATTAAGAAGCTAAATCTGCATTGAGTGGTTTACTGTCCTTGATAAATAGGTATATACTACAGAGAGCTCAGCTCATTGTTGGAAAGTAAATCAAGCAGCTGGGACATAGAGCTAAGTCTACACAAAGAAAATGACTGGCACATGAATAATCCTTATTTTTTCTTCATGACGATGATTGAAAGAAAGTTGACAGTAAGCACGTGTAATGTGTTCAGGGGCCTGTGTGAGTGGGCTGCGTTGAATCAAAATTTTGTGAGTTACAAATTAATAAGGAATCTTGGTGGCTGATATTGTTTTACATGATATTTAGTAGCCCATGCTAGTGACTGAGAAGGTTAAATAATCATGTTAAGAAAGCTAATGGGTTACATGTTACTGCGACTCTATTGTGTGATAAATTATAAAATAGCAAAGCAGTTTGACATTTTAATGTGTAACATTATTAATTGACAACGGTGAGATACGTGGTTTATATGGATTTTGTTTGGTATGTGGTGACTAAAGAGGTGACATGATGTTAAGGGTCTCGAGTACTGTGCGTATTGAGGCGTTACACTGGATTAAATTATAGCCTCCTGTTTCTGTGTAACCTTTTCTGAATTATGACTTCAATTATTAGAGGATCCACTATTGAAATAGTCTGTCTGATAGCATTTTGTTGGTTTTTGTATTATTTGTTTGTGATTGTGATACTTCGGCTTATTTAATTTTGTAAGTTCATTGTCAACACAAAACTCTTAAAAGTAATATGTAGAACACTTCGTCTTGGCAGACATCTTTGTGAAATTGGATGAAGATAATGATTGCAAGTAACACAACATTTTGATTCGCTGATTTTAATATCAAAGATTTAGCTTTTCCATGGAGATAATTTCCAAACATTTCTTCTTGTTTGACATCTGTGCGTTATATAAACAATAATTGTGCGAAGTATTCGACATATTTCCCAATATGATTTACATGCATATAAGAACAACTACTTGGCAAATTTCTTTTGAATGGGGCATTCACATAACTTACGCTCATTGATACTAGATGAACAAATCACTGGGGATCTACTACCATGTGCTGACCACTGTACATTTGTAAATAGGTATAGTCATTCCTTCTCTCGGACAATAGAGTTTACCTCTACTTCGTGTAGAGCGTATTCGGTAGCTACCGGTATGTCCAGGTCCGGCGCCATAAACCGAGAAAATACTTAAGTGATAATTTGATATTCTTATTTTCAACGATGAATTAATGACTTGTCGTTGAAACTATTGTTATAGAGAAGACAGTGTTCAGACTTTTGTTATCATAGAATAGTCCACATCTAACCTTTGCGGTCACAGAATGACTGCTGTGTGCGAGCACTTGCTGTTATCAAACAGTTTCCTTCTACTCCTTTACGATCACAGAATTGCCACTGTGTTGGGACACATGCTGTCAATACAGTCTCCAACCCACGATCACAGAATAGTCTCAGTCCGTGTTCGGGCACTTACGGTCTTCTACTCAATTATGGTCACAGCTAGCCTCTGTGCGCGGGAACTTGTAAAAAAGCAGTCTCCTACTCACTTACGTTCATAGAATAGTCTCCGTGTCTGGGCACTAGCTGTCATAAACAGCCTCCTACTTCTTTACGGTCACAGAATAGCCTCTGTGTCCAGGCATTTCTTGTCATAATGCATAAACAGTCCCCTACTCACGGTCACAGAATATCTCCGTGACCGGACACTTGCTGTCATAAAACAGTCTTCTACTCAAGGTCACGGAATAGTCTCGTTTGCAGCCATAAAACAACATCTGTATGTCCGAACTCACCTTATGCCACAGAATAATTTCCTACTTCTTTACGGTCACAGAAAAGCCTCTGTGTGCTGAAACTTGCGGTCATAAATAGTCTACAATTCACTCACGTTCACAGAAAGTCTCCGTGCCCGGACACTTGCTGTCATAAACAGTCTTCTTCTCACGGTCACAGAATAGTCTCTTTTGCAGCCATAAAATAACCGTTACAAGTATGTCCGAACACGCCGTATGCCAATCATGTCCAATGCATCATACTGAATAAATACAATGTATGATGTGTATTTATTTACCACTATGATAACCCAACAAGTCACCATTAACACTATTAAGGCCTCGTCACAAGGAATACCGAGTGAAATGCGAATTAAAGCCCTATCATTTATCATTCAAAAGATATACCCAATATTAAAGTTTTGTAGGCTTTATGTAAACTGAAACAAGGACTTATAAACAAGATTTATAAGTCCTTGACTGGACTGAATTTTAAGAGTATTATTTTGAAAGGAAATTCTCACTTCTAATTGTTAAATTGTCAGATGTCGAAGGTCAAGGTCGCCAAACCTTTTTTTTATTTTCGATGCGATTTTAGTCAAGGACGTATAGACAAGTTTATAAGTCCTTGTTTTAGTCAAGGTCTTGTGAAAGGTTGGTGCCAGTTTTAGTGGAGAGAGATCTTCCGCGTTTGCGTAAACTAAGCCGGTGATGTACCAATAACGGTTAAAATGTGAACTAAGACTGAGGAACATCTACACTACGGTGCTCTACACTACAGTGATTATGACCTGTCAAATTAAAAGTACATTTGTATCTGCACACGAGAAAATGCTTTGTTCAATGAAGTTTCTGAAATATTAATACTAGTTATAGCACTGGCGGATTTAGAGAGAGGGGAGGGGGGTTGTTCCCTTTTCGCCACATATTTACATGTAAAAATCCAGATTTTGCAGCAGCAAAATGGCAGAGAAGTTGGGCTTATACATATGTGGGGCCCCCTTTTCAGAAATCCTATATATAGTCATAAATCTGTCCTCAATACGTTTGGTATTGACACAAATAAATTTAATTTAGAACTTCCATATTTGTAATGCATTCCCAAGATGCACAAAAATACTTACAAACGACGCTTTATCGCTGGTTCCTCGAAGTGTTCCACAAAATCTGTATCGATGCTACTCACAAAAATATTATCAGAAATTAAATCTGGCCTTCATAGATATTGCAAAACAGTATATTCCAGAAGTGGAATTAATCAAATGTGGATCCTTAAAAATTCAAAAGAGTTATTAGAACATCTAAAATCAAAAAAGTTTTACTAAAATTATCTCCATCAAGTCTTTTGACTTTTCGACTCTTTACACAACGACCCCTCATCAGAAATTAAAAGACAGATTAGCGGAAATTGTTCAAAATGCATTACTAGTAAAAACGGAAGCCGCAAATTCAAATATATAGTTATAGGCCACGATAAAACTGACTTTGTTAGGGTAAATTCTGATTCCAAAAATAAATACACTGAAACAGTTGTCATCCAGATGTTGAACTTTCTTATCGATAACATTTTTATGGTGTTTGGAGGAAAGGTTTTTCAACAAATTGTCGGCATTCCAATGGGCACTAACTATGCTCCTCTTCTGGCTGACATATTCCTTTACTCATACGAAGCTGAATTCATTCAGTCGTTGCTTTCGCAAGGAAAAAAGCAATCGGCTCTTGGCTTCAATTTTACTCACAGATATATAGATGACTTGCTTTCAATAATCCTTAATCCTCAATTACCTTAGCATTATCTATCCAAGTGAACTGGAGGTCAAAGAAACCACAGAGAGTAGTAATTCTACTTCGTATTTAGATATTATGTTGTCTTTCGACATTAATGGTCAATTGAACACCTCACTCTATGACAAACGTGACGAATTGAATTTCGCTATCACAAACTTTCCTTTCATAAGTAGCAACATTCCATCATCGCCCGCATACGGCGTATTCATATCTCAGTTAATACGTTATTCCAGAGCATGTTCAAATTACAATGACTTTGTTCTGAGGGCTAGGCGACTTTCAGTTAAGCTGCTCAACCAGGGTTATATATGTGCTAGACTAGCAACGTCACTGAGGAAGTTCTACGGTCGTTACGAGACTCTTATTAATATTACTCCATATGATATCTCGTTATCCAGACTTTTAAATGATATTCTGGACTGAGACCGATTCCGATCATTTTAAACAGATTTGACACCTTCTATACTAGATAGTTACCTACTTTGACTTCTCCATATATATAAATACATATGGCATTTACAAGATTTGACTCTTTCTACTGGGTATATGTGACGGATGTTTCTAGCAAGCAGGAGATGCTCACTCTCCCCGGGCACCCGATCTCACTCCATCACAGGTGTTCACATATGCTCTTCAAGTAGACATATTTTGTTGTTATTTTCGACTTGTTTTTCATTTTCACTGATTTTGTATGTCCTCTGGTTTCATGATTTTTAGACTGATGGTTTGGATTTATCCATCATCTTTACATTCCAGTCTTTAGAAATCGGGCAATACTCATTACTGGATCTCAGATATTGTGATTAATCAAGTGTTGATGGAAAAGAAAAGACTGGCTTTTCCGTACTGACAGTCCCAAGCACCTACAATGTCCAATAGATGAAAGATTGTAAATTCATGAGCACATCACATATTATTGAATATAAATATCGAGTTATCTCCCTTATTGGAATTCTCTCGTTACCATGAAACAAGATGGCTGAGACGAACATGCTTGGTGGTAATGGGGATGGCAAACCCCAAGATCAAGGCAACGGTGAAGACAACATAACAAATGCAGACTCAGTGTCGGATGAAAACAAACGACTAGCTGATGAAATGAAAGAAAAAGCCAACGATTTCTTTAAACGTACAGGATTTACTCATTACAATACTCAGTTGAATATAGACCCTTTCACACTAACCTACGGACTTAATCATGTTTCGGTGGGCGGAAGTATTTGCGGAGACCTATCAGTGCCAGCTCACTATACTCTTTAACTACGCAAAGTTAATGAAAGGTGATACTTATGGTTCTCTGCAAATACTCCCTCCAACCAAAACATTAGGTTCTCGGGTAAGTATGAATGGGTGTGTAGTTACTCAGCTCAGTACAGTCATGACAGTACTGTCAATAGGGCCAATATTTTACTTCTCACTCAGTGGCGGATCCAGCGCCTCATTTGCCAGGGTTGGAGTGTTGAATTTTGCCGATTTTGACCGAAAATGGGCCATAATACAGGGTTTTAGGTAATATTTATGGTCACTGCCGGGCAGACGCCCCCTTGCTCCTCCTGTAAATCTGCCACTGTCACTCCAGGACTATGGGCAGTATGGTGGCATGGTCCATGTATGAAAGATCGACGGTTTGATTGAGTCTTTAATTGTAATTGCCCTAGGCTGTAGCCTACAATGTAGGCAACAACAGTGTTTTATCAGTTTGGGACAACCTCTAATATGAGAGATTAAATCACTCAAATGAGTAACAATCTCTGTTTTCAGTAATCAGTTTTAAATACTTAAAAGGGCTGCATGCTTTTTATTATGTACAGAATATAGTGCTGACTGAATATGAAATTGTAAAAATATTTACAGAACATTCAGTCTGGTAATTTAACTAGGACAATACAGAATATCGCAACTACAATAACATCAACATGCATGCACACGTTGTGATTGTCATGACGTCATATAATTATGACGTAAGTTGCCCACATAAAGGTGCCCACATTGAGAACAATGGATTTGGTAGGTGACTAAATGCAAACCGTGATGGATCTTAATAGCTGCGATACTCCGTATTCCCAGACAGAAGCAATTTTTACAAGACTGAAAGCAAAATGCACATCATGATAACATTAAAAATAACTTTGAAACTGAAATCGCTTCTGGAAAACACCAGACAGTCGGTCCAGAAATTTAAGATTATTTACCGGACCAGCGTCAGAATAACTGGACCTGTCCATAGGTTCAACAATATTTCATTTTCCCTGATAGTGTACAAAACATTTAAGCTGACAATTTATTTTACCAATTTGGAGTTCGTAGCTGCAACTTTTGTGCAGTGATATATATCTGCAAAATGGTGACTTGGAAAGGTAAACTTCTTTTGTATCCTATATTCTGTATGTTATAAAGATGTGCCCTTTGAAATTTGAAGTCAAAATTCTAAAATCTGTATTTTCAGTACTTGTTCACATCTGCTCAGTCATTGAAATTGATAACTAAAAATAGAAGTTTTTACTCATTTGAGTGATTATTCCTCAAATGAGAGGTTGTCCCAACCCTCATATTGCTTTCATCTCCACACAAGAGTATCCTGAGCATTCCCAGCATGTCACAAAAAGCACAAACAGATTTAAAGCTACGGCTGGTCCAATAAAATTTCCAGGATGATTTTCAAGGTTTTTACTAGCCACTTTTGTTACAGTAGACCTAAATGCATAAAATTTGGTATAAAGGGTGGTTGATCCTTGATATATATTCATGATAAAAATTATTCAGTTACAGAGATGTCGAAAAGTGCCAGACATGCCGGTAAATCAGACTCGATTCATTTGTGTCTGACAAACTTTATAAATGTGGTGGTCCAAATATTTCACGTGTTTCTTATGTTTCTCAAACTGCCCTTCTTTGTAGATGTCTGTGTTTTGACAAATGCACTTACCATTGTCATTTCAGTGCTTATGTCTTGAAATAAGAATTTCTGAAAGCGCTGAAATAACCCAGAACACAGTACTACAAATCACTTAAAAATATCTGTGGTCACCAAAAAGACGAGAAATTCACTGAAAAGGCACTTAATACTGTGGTTTTATTCTCTTTATTCTGTTACAAATTTATTCTTGACTTTGTCTGCATTAAACTTTTATGATAAAAAAGGTATATTCAATAGTCAAGAATTGCATTGGTTTGGCAGATTGAGATCCTTTAATGCATTGGTTTGGCAGTTTGAGATCCCTTATTGCATTAGTTTGGCAGATTGAAATCACTTATTGCATTGGTTTGGCAGACTGAGATCACTTACTGCATTGGTTTTGAAGATTGAGATCTCTTACTGCATTGGTTTGACAGATTTAGATCTTATTGCATTGGTTTGGTAGATTGAGGTCCCTTTTTACATTGGTTTGGCAGATTGAGATCCCTTATTGCATTGGTTTGGCAGATTGTGATCCCTTATTGCATTAGTTTGGCAGAGTGAGATCCCTTATTGCATTGGTTTGGCAGATTGAGATCCCCTTATTACATCGGTTTGGCAGATTGAGATCTGTTATTTCATCGATTTGGCAGATTGAGATCCATTATTGCATTGGTTTGGCAGATTGAGATCCCCTTATTACATCGGTTTGGCAGATTGATATCCCTTATTGCATTAGTTTGGCAGAGTGAGATGTATTTTTACATTGGTTTGGCAGATTGAGATACATTCCTGCATAAAGCATAAATTTCTGAGCAAAAGTAAAATTTCTGAACCTGCATCAGTTTGATACTGCCATGGTATGACTGAAATAGTGTTGAAAGTGGCTTAAAACAGTTTTTCAATTTTGACCCAACAAAAATGGTGGATTGCTTCATGGCTCAGTGGTTAACAAGTTGCATTTGTCATTGGGATATCATGGATTCACCTTGGCCACTGGATTTGTTTACTTTGTGCTCTTAAGCAAAGCACTGTCTAATCTATGTTGCCTCAATCTACCCGGTTTTGAATGAGGTCTGACTCTAGCTGTAAAGGTTTTACAACAGATTGGTGTCCCATCTGCGGAGAGTTGTCCTCATCTACTTTATTCCATGGAAACTCCTGGCCTTATAAGTCTTTATAACTTGAAGATAGAGAGTAGAAAATGGGCACTATAGCATCCATAGGGAAAATCTTTCACTTTGAACCTCTACTGTTTTCAAAATAGTTGCCATGATGCAAGTATTACCCATTGTATGTTTTGGTCATTTGGTTCAAATTACTCTTAAGATAATTTTTTTTTTTTCTATTGCCAGGTCAGGATTACAACCAAGCCATTACATTTTACAGTCAAGCAATAGAACTCAATCCATATGTGGCAGCTTACTATGGGAATCGCAGTTTTGCTCATCTTCGGACAGAATGTTTTGGATCAGCTCTGTCTGATGCTGCTAAAGCTCTGTCTATTGATCGTAACTATATCAAGGTAAACCGATCTGACAAATACTAGGGGAAGATTTTTTCGCTATTTAGATGTAGTTTTTCATTATCTCATGTTAATTGAATGTTACCAAAGAAATTTTTTCATGTATACATCAAAAATATTGCTTTGTACTCCATATATAGGCTAAAAGCAAAGAATATCTCTTCAAAGTATTTCTATTGTTTCATCCAAAAAAATAACGGTTTTACACTTTAAATTCCTTGTTCTTCCCATATTTACTGATGTTATCAATAATGAACCTGGTGAATTTTTTTTCAAGTCTATCGTTTACTGGCTGTTTTCCCCTGGAAATATTATATTTTCTTAGAATTTACTAATATTTTTCAAATTTAAAACTTGGAAAAATTACAGCATGAATACATAGTATTTTTAAACCAAAAATTGTGAAATTGTATCTCTTTAAATTCAATTTGAAAGTGATTCTATTATTTGGTACAGGTAGTTAGATTAATTTTTCAAAATAATATTCCGAATTTTAGAAAATGATTACATTTTCCCAAAGGTTGTTGTGACTTTTAAAAAAATCACTGAACTCCAACTTTGACAGATTTAAATTTTTCCCACGAGGCTGTGGTAAACTTCTGGTCTACAGTGAGCTCATTCTGCCAGTAACATGTATTTGTGTGCTGTTGTATGTAATGTGATAATTATTATATGAAATTGTTCCTGTCACAGTAAATCGCAGAAACATTCAGGTATAGTGTGTAAATGTATTTTTACTTGTTGCAATAATATTTGTAAATTGTGAATGTAAATTTCAGGCATATTATAGACGTGCATCAGCTAATATGGCACTAGGAAAGTTCAAAGTAGCATTACGAGACTTTGAAACTGTAAGTATGTTGTTAAATTCTTTAATGTCTCATACAGGATGTATTTGTAACCATAGTTGCCATTCATTTTCTTGAACACTGACAACTGAAGTTTTAGATTGCTGGAACTGATTTGCAAAGTCCCAATTCTTATTTTGATAAATGAATATATATCCCTAACTTGAACTCTGCCTAACTCAGACTGTTTTGAATAGCCCTTCAAGTTTGAGTTGTGGATGGTCAACCATATGTGTAATGAATTAGAAACCTATGTGTTGATTTTGCTTTGTAAGAGTCATGTACACATTGTATTTAGAAGTCACTTCTTGATACTGCTTGAACTCTACTTGCTTAATGCGTTTTCCCTTGAAAAGATGCAAGGATCAAAAAGGCACATACAGTTAACTCTGACTCGTTACAACGGCCATTCTCTTATATTGAATATGCCTTTGTAATTACCATAAAATTTACTTGCTGGTGATCATTTATCTAGATCGGTAGTTCAAGTAGTCTGGCAGTATATTGAATTTAATAAGGTGTGAAAAGGTATTTTTGTTCCCAATAAGCGCTGCCGGTGCCGGAAGGTGAATTTGTGGTTTTAAAATTCAAATAAGAGCATATACGTTTGTTACGGTCTAATTTCTATCAGTATCTGAATATGCTGGTATATAGAAAGCAGGTGAAATGAGAACTACTGTATGAAGTCATATTTAATGTACATGTTTGCAATTTACTGCATTTTTCCACACATTCTGTGTAAAATATTAACGAAAGACTAATACAGTTACGTAGATGAAAGAAAACAGGAAGTAAATTGACAACATTCCCATTGAAAAATAAAACTAAAACAATTTTGTTGCAACTCAAAATCTACAGTAATACATTCTACAAATGTGGAATCAATGTATTCCAAAGTGCATTGAATTCGAGACTTGTAGCATCAACTTTGTAAAACAAATTTTTATTCTATACACCTAGCAGAAAAAGTGTTTTATTGAAGAAATGAGTAACATTGTAAATAGAAATGCATAAATCTATAACATGGTTACAATTAATGGGTTTGAAGCATTCATTGTGTAAGGCTAAGATACATTACATTGTCTATTATTGAGGATATATTGAAAATTGTGAATTTTGATGTTTCCATTCTTTATTTCATAGGTTGTGAAAATCAGACCACAAGATAAAGATGCAAAGGCTAAATTCACGGAGTGTAAAAAAATAGTGAGAATGCAAGACTTCCAAAAGGCAATAGCGGTAGAGGACAATCATAAGTGTGTCTCTGACCAGATTGATGTAGAATCATTAAGTAAGTCAGAAAATGTGTGAGAACTTGATCAAAACTGTTTGCATAATTGTCTCACATAATGCTTTGGAAGGTAGAGTTTCATTTTCATCTCTAGTGTGCTCAGTTTTGTTTGGGATGTTTGTGATCTTTCATTTTGCAGATTAACCATAAAACTATATGCTTAAAAAAGCCAGAAACAATAAAAGAATAAAACTTAATCATGGTAATGTAACACTGCATGGTATCTAGGTGACAATCTATCCAAGAAAGGTGACAGTAGACACCATGGAAAGTGAGGCAGATGAGGTCACACATAATAAGAATTGTTGGTTTGCTGTTTTCCTCTGGAATGGTCAAAATAATTGTGATGGTCATTTTCTCAAGACATTAGTTTTACATATGTATTTGAAAAGGAAGAATCTGTACTTACCATTTGTCAAATCATTTTGCTGCAAAACACATTCATTTCACATGTCATAGTCTTTTGTGTCAGCTGTTTTTGATGTGAAAGTACCAGTCCTCATTGTAACTTTTTATGAAGTTTTCAATAAAAGACTTTAAAAGTAGTATGTATGTATGTATATGTAGATTATAATGAAAAATGCCTACAATGTACTGGGTAATACCTACTCACCTTGTAGGGGTGTCAGGAAACAAGAAATCATATTTTAAATGCATGTTAAATTCTAAGCAAAGTTCCATGAACTTTAACAAACTAAGATGAGGTAAAACTTTATCAAAACAAGTAAAAGGTGGTGTAAAACTTGTTAGCTTACACATTAAATAACTGGTTTCCAAGAAATAGTCTCATGTCTATATTTAGATTCTGAATATAAATAATTATCAAAGAGCCTGTAACTATCTTTCTTTTTTTTTTTTGTAGCAATTGAAGAGGATTATACTGGACCTCGGTTCAATAAAGGTGAAGTAACATTAGACTTTGTGAAAGAGCTAATGCAGACCTTTAAAGACCAAAAGAAATTACACAGAAGATATGCTTATGAGGTAGAACTGTTCTTGTTAGGCGCTACAGCATATTTTCGTAGTTTTGTCAGAGATTTGAATGATCTTTACCCATATAGCCAGTTAACTATGCTCCCCAAAGGGAGAGTAAATGGTTACTACTTTGTCCACCCGTCATAATTTTGTCCATTGCATAATACAAAAACTATAAGAAGTATCAACAGATAGATCTTTATGAGAAGTGCGGTGCACAAGAACCATGACTCTCTTTTGCATAATTTAAGAGTTATTGCCCTTTGTTTATTTTTCATAATTAAATTTTGTCTGAAGCACAACACAAAAACTATAAAGGATATCAACATGAAACATCATAGGTAGATAGGTCTCAGTGAGGAGAAGCAAAGTATGCAAGAACTATAACTCTCTTCTGCATAGTTTAGGAGTTATTGCCCTTTGTTATTTTTCAACCTTGAATTTTGTTAGAAAAATATTTCTTGAAGTAGAAAAGGTATCATCTTGAAACTTTAAAGGTAGCTAGATTTTATGTAAGACATATAAAAGCACAATTAAGAACTGTGGTATTGTGAAGAGCATAAGAATCAGAACTTTTAGTCTAAGCATACAGAACATGTTGGTTAATGATAAAATCATAGCCCTTTTGGAACCAGCGTTTATTTAGGGAGCATCCATCATTTCTACTGATTCTCTTGTATAAAGAATGGCTGGTAATGATATGTGATATACAATCAGGTTGAATGACAAAATTTCAAGCACTATGTCAATATGAACATAATCTAAATTGAATACTGAAAATAACTTTCATCAAAATCAAAGGCATGCATTAAATTTACTTTTTACCCAGTTCAACTTTTGTTATATATGTATGTCTATCAAACAATGTTTAATTTTTTATTTTGTATAATGTAACTGTTGATGTAGTTGATGGAATTAATGGTATCATGAGCATTGCTGATGAGAATTTCTATATATCAGTAAATATGACCTTATAATCATTGTTAATATAGAATTTGTATATATGAGTATGTATGATCTTATAATCATTGTTAATATAGAATTGTTAAGGATTTATTATAAAATGTTTGTAAATTTGATTTAATTGTGATTTGTGTGCTGTTCTATTTATAGCATGAAGTTTATTATGATAAATTCTATTAAGAGATATATTTACTACTTTAACATAATCTAGACTGTAAATTAACGTGGTTGGTCTTCCATTTTCAGATATTATTAGCTGTGAAGGGTATATTTGTAGGACAGCCTAGTCTTGTAGATATAACAGTGCAAAGTGTAAGTCTTTTATTTCTTAATCTTCATCTAATTATTTACTTTAATATGGTGTGTCCTTTGCTCTGGACCTTGAACTGGCCTGACCCTAGTATTTTCTTTACTCAGTATGTGACCTTCATATAATCTATAATATTTTTCAGTATCTCAATATAAGATGTACATTGTCCTTGTCACCATTATGATATGCTCCTAGTTTTATTGCTTCATCATGCATTATGGATTTGGATATTAATGAATCTGTATATCAAGGACTCAGTATATAGTGATGATTTTGTTAATCTGGAAGCATTTGTTCACAGTCAATTTTCTGGATTAATAAATGTTTAACTGTCTTCCAGATAATTTTACACTAGCATTTAACCAGAATCTTACTTCATGTCATGTAAAGAAAGGAAGAAAAATTAAGTAAACAAGTGAATTTAATTTTACTTTCAGAAATTTGACTTCTATTTAAACTTTGGAATAGATTGATCAGTTCAAGTGGTTAAATGGGAAAGTTACATTTTTCTCACATTTCGGACAGGAACATCCTCATTTTTTCCTGGAAAAGATTTTGTTATCTCACCCTCTGTTCTCTCACCCTGTGGGCATTTCTTAAACCAGAGATTGACGAACTGCTTTTAAAATCTTTGTGTGTGCACCATGACCATAGTTATAAAGATATACCCTTTGAATTCTTGTTTAATAAGTTAACTATTACAGAAAATCTTCTTTACGCTCTTTATACTTGTCAGTAAAAATCAACTTGAACAGAGACCTATTTTTCTTGTGTAAGGTACTGGTCTGAGTCTGTCTGTAATTATTGGGGTTTGACTGCCAACAAATTAAAAACAGTGAAAAGGGGGAAATGTGAGAAAAAGAATCAAAACACCATGTTCCGGGAGGAACAAAGAAATCTCATTCCTCATGTCCATGCCATTTGTTTGTCCCGCCTGGAACATGTTGTTAGATCCTATTTATCTCCTACAAGTGAGCTTGTCCTGACCTAATAAAAAGCAGTTATTATTGGCAGCTTACATGACATTTGATAATATCCCATGCAGTTTATTGTAAGATGGACAGGTATTTAATGCACCACACTGTTCCTAAATTTCCTTCTTTCGAGAACACAGATTTCCTGAATATTGGTGCATAATAACATTGAGCAAACTCATTCCGGTACTTTTTTACCAGATATATATAATTTCTGGATTACCAGGGTCTGAATGAATGGAGCATCACGGTAGGTCTTTCTTGAGCTGTTTTTTTTTTTTCCAAAATATTCCCACAAAAGTTTTGAATTTTAATGCTGAAATATTGTGATTTAAATGTCTGTGATGTTTAATTTTGTAGGACAAGAAGTTTACAATATGTGGCGATATACATGGTCAATATTATGATTTATTAAATATATTTGAATTGAATGGTCTTCCTTCAGAAGAAAATCCTTATGTATCCTTTTTAATGTTATATATTACTATATCTTCACTACAAGGAAAAAATCCATTGTAGATTTAATAAATCAACGTCAGCCTACTTGACTGAAGGTTATAATTAGGTTTTTCAGCAGGAGATATTGGTTGTTTGAGATTTTACATCCCTTTCAACATTGCTTTAGTCTTCCTGAAACCTAGAAACAGGAGAAATCTTCCAAACATTGTGGCACTCTCAGCAAGAATCAAACCCTCTTCTTCTGCACAGCAAGCCAGATGCTCAATCTTTACATAAGTTTGTCAGCCGGAGTGGCCTAGTGGTATCGCGCTGGACTCCTGATCGGGAGGCAGGAGTTCGAGTCCCACTCTGGTGTTGCCGTTGTTCTGTCTTTCGGTTGAGACAGTAAAAACCGAGGCCCCGTGTCGTGGTATGCATGGCAGGTTAAAGATCCCTCACTGTTTCGGGTCGGTCCGTTGCAAAGGTCAAAATTTGTATGCCCCGCATCAGGCAGATGCTATCACCATATATGTGAAATATTCATGGTGTGACGTTAAACAAAAATCAATCAATCAATCATTAAGTTTGCTACTATTCAGAAGATAAGAATTATGGACTAACATAGCCTGCATCTGAATTTACAATTTCTATCAATGTCTGTCTCCATAATAAGTACTTTTACAATTATTAAATATTGCTAATAAATAATACATGTACTAAACATTAAGAATTCTATATATGATCCTTAATCATTCTACAGTTATTTAATGGTGATTTTGTTGACCGAGGATCATTCTCAGTAGAATGTATACTTCTGTTATTTAGTTTTAAAATCTTATATCCAAACCATTTCTTCATGGCCAGAGGTAAGTGTTCACAGATACACATGGCACTAGGTCAGTGTTAGTGTTTACAATCGGGTCAAACCCTTCCTGCAAGGGAGACCATTCCATCGCAAATTAACTTTCAAGTTAAACACCCCACAGCAAAAGTAGGAAGGGGTATACATTAATTACAATTATTAATTAATACATTTGATTTTCAGAACTATTTTCTCCCATCATTTAAGATAATGGACTGGAACTTGGTATTCACCTTTACTAACATCAGCTGCAGACTTAGTTTTAGTTGTATTTCAGTGGACCCATTTTTGCTGGAATTAGGTCACTTTGCCTGAAATAAATTTTGCAGACATTTTTCATATACACATACATCCTTTTAGATATTTGACTGAATTTCTTTACATGTATTTAAGTGTATACAAGTCAATGAGGCATTGCAGACCATTCATTGGGTAAAGCTTTATACTTTATTGAAATAGTTTTACCTGATCATTGAGTTTTAACCAGATATTTGTGCTGGTCAGGTGAATTTGACTTACACTGGTCTTTACTATCAAGATGTACAGGTTAAATTTTCTTACAGTTTACCTAGTTTTGCCACAGTTTTGGTTTTTTGAAACTCATTTTCCACTCATTCTTAGAAGGAACTTTGTTTTTCATTCTAGAGTCATGATACTTTGTACATAGGATACTTACGACTCAGGGAGGATTCCTATTGCTTTAAGGGTCAAAGTTCAGTGTTAAGGTTACAAGACTTTGTCATTAAAAGCTTTTCTGGACTGCAAATCAGTGGTTTTTAATCCTAGACTCATGATACTTCATACATAGAATTGTTACCGATGACACAAGTGTGTGTCATGGCCTTGACCCTAAAATGTAAATTCATGGTCACTGTTTGCCAGTAACCAAACTTTTTGTTCTGAGACATACCGTCATGGGGGTACCATATTTGTTCCATCCATTATGATAGTTCTAGTGAAAAACTCTCCTAGTTTATACTTGAGTAGACTTTAAAAGTAAACAATATGGATACCATAGATAAAGTCTCTTGTCAAATGACTCAACATAAATACCCAACATTGAAGACAGAACTAACAATATTTGATTGACAGTATTATGTGCTAAAGTCTTAGTAAAATTTGAGTTGATCATCTAAAACAAACATTTAAGTTAATCATCTACAACAAACATTTAAGTTGATCATCTAAAACAAAGCATATCCAGGATCAACTTGTCAAGTGTTATATTTATGGAATTAGAAATATTTATATACATGTATATTATTTTACTGAATGATGAGATATGTTTGAATTATGTTTAGATGGGATTTAGTAATCATTACTTGTAGTGATCTAAAAGTAATGAGTTGTAATTTGTCATATTATCAGATATAGCCCACTGAGGTGTTAATTCATTATTTTTCCAGGAAACCATGAAAGTGTAAACATGAACCAGATGTATGGTTTTGAAGGAGAGGTCAAATCCAAATATCCTTTCATGCAGCATTTCATTTGGTGACTTTTACTGGAAATTCTATGATTTAGCATCTAGCTTGTGCATCTTAGACCGTAAAGGGTACCTTTTCTATGAATAACTTATATTTTAGACTAGATCAACAAACTGAATGCACCAGAATGATCTTTTTTTATAATATTTTCATAATATATAAGTATTTTTAAGAAAGGTTTTTATTGTTTTTTGTTCAAGTTTGAAATAAAAGTTTTGAAAAGGATCCTTGTAATAGAGAATATTCTGATTCTTCCTCAGTTTCTGATGCTTTTAAGGTGCTCAGGTGAGCAATATAAGCCCATTTGGGCATCTTATTAATATACACAGTAAAACATTTATATTTTGTGTGAATTAATTTTGCGAGGGAGTCACTTTGTGTAAATGTGTTTTCATTTTGTATTATGGATAATTCAAATTCTAGGACAGTATGTTGTGACAAGCCACACTTGTGAATTTATGTGAATTCAGAGCTTTCACAAATAAAAAATGATTTATGATTTTGGAATCTTCTCTGTTTGCTAATACCTGTTTCCAAAATCCTTTTCTTCAAAGGCACGAATGTCTCTGACTGACTGATCACTAAGTAAGCATCAAATTCATATAGAATTCATATAAATCATCATTTACAGTATTAAAATTCATGTGATACCGCATATTATAATTATAAATTAAAAATTCAATGACATACTTATCATCCTAATGTTCCCTTTTCATTACTGTGTGTGATTGTTACCTTAACCACTCCCACATATACATCACAAATGGCAGAGCTATTTACAGAGATATTTAATTGGTTACCACTGTGCCATTGTATAAATCAGAAAATTCTAGTAAGTATACTTATTTATAAAATCCAGAAAATTAAGTCGGTTATATATTTTGATAAGATACAGCAGATACAGTTCTGAAGGTACGTCATTTTCTATATGATTAAGTAAAGTTTTGATTGTGCAGTTTTAGTATTATTATACAATATATTGATCCTGTTTCCTCAAACATCAGTTTATCTACAGTACTGCAAAATGTTTTTGTGCTGACGTCATATAAGTTGAACATTTAATTATGATGTCATATGCATAGCAATCGAAAGCCTTCTAAACATCAATAAATATAAATGTACTGTGATGTTGAATGGATTTAAAGACATTTGAAATAAGGATATATGCAGAATCATTGAATAAAAAGTCCTGGGTCCGGCGCCATAAACTGAGAATATACTTAAGTCATAATTTCATATTTTTCTGTTCATCAATGAATTAGTAACTGGGATTTGGATTTTATTGAGTTTTGTTCTATCCATAAATAGAATTAAACCATTCTGCATGACCATTTATTTGAACGTTTGATAATTGAATGAATTAAAATGAAATATTTTACTTAAGTATGTTCTCATTTTATGGCGTCGGACCCTGATGTAGTTTAGTTTTCAGTCAACACACATACAGTTAACCCAAATAACTTTTAACTTGAAGGACCCATGTAAAACAGTTTGAGTTAAGCAAAGTATGAATTATTATAAAGAAATTTTGGTCTTTTTAAGCTAATAATTGTATAATGGAGTATATATTATACACATTTTCATGCCAGCATGGCTAAGGGACAACAATTGTTTGCTTTGTCCATCCTTCATCACGCAGTTGGTTTCAGGATGATAATTCAAGTTCCTTGCATCCTATCCAAACCAAATTGGATATATAGATACTTATTAAAAGGAAATGATACCCATTGATTTTGGGGTAAATAAGTCGAACCTCAAAGTCACTACTGGTAAAAAATATTGCTGTTACTGGTTTTCGGATGATAAATGCCATGCATCCTATATATAAGTTATTTGGATCATAAGGGGGGGGGATGCTTATAGATTAAGGATCAATAGGTAAAAGGTCAAGTTCAATACTGGTGATATTTTAAAATAGTTATGGCCTATGAAACATGGTTGCTGCTTTGAAATAAACCCACAGCGGGGACATATGTCTTACAAAAATGCTCTAGTGATGATTACTATTACCAATATAAAAAACATTAAATAACATATTATTGTTCTCAGGTCATGCATGGTGGATTATTTAGAGACGAAAATGTAACTCTGGATGACCTACGGAAAATAGATAGAAATAGACAGCCTCCAGAATCAGGTGTATATACATGTTCATTGAACACTCATTTTCATTGTAACATTGCTTTAAGAATGATCTCTTATACAATGATGACACTGCAAACATGTGCTTCAGATTAAGACCTATTGGAAGCCACATAAACAGTAAAGGATCTTTAACAAACAAGTTCTATCCTTTGCAAACTCTTGTTTTACATTACAACCATAGGATGAACATGATTTAGATAGACAAGTTTCTAATATGAAGTCGAAAGTCTTAGACCATTAGGTGACATTGGACTTTATTCTTATAGGAACATGTCAGTTATTGCTTAGATCAAAAGAAAAAATATGCATGTTTCCTGTAACCTGACTGACCCTATGTTTTGGCCCTGACCCTAAACTTTTTATTGCACTTTTAGTAGAATATCATTCCAATATTTAATATTTGCCTTGAAATGTAGTTTTTGATATCCAGGGGATAATTATATTCAGGCAAAAAAAAGTAATTGTCACTTGTGAGTAGTCCAAATACATTCTAGTTACCATCAAACATTAATTAAGTAATAATTAAAATATAAGCAAAAAAAAAACCCCCCTGATTTACTTACCCTAATTTTTTCAGCATGTTACAGGAAACATAGTTACATTTTTTGTTTGACCTTGGTCAAAATCAATATATATACAGGTAATAATATGCATGTTTCACAGTACAATATCTCTGTCATTATTTACACATTATGATGTTAAGTGGTTGGTCACATCCTGTTTACATGTCATAATGTGGTTGAAACATTGTTGAAAGTGTCATAAAACACTTGTCAACCAAAAAAAAAACAATAATGTGATACAATATTGTCCATGTTAGTGTTAGTATTTTGTATTGCTCATAGTGAAATAACTATGTTAAAATAGCTTTCCTTTATAGGATTGAACCAGTGTGGTACAGTGGTTATGGTAATTAGTTTTAAGTTAAAAAGTCCTGGGTTCAAACTCTGCCAGTGGCATCAGATTCATTATGGTAATCATTGACATGTAAAAATGAAGTTTGTCACAGTAACTATTGGCTTGGAGAAGTGAGGTTTCTATTGGTAACTACAGTGATGCTCTGTTTATCTGGACACGTTTGTTCCCGGCTGATTTGTCCGGATAAACAGATTTTCCGGATTACCGGACCATAGTACCAGAACATTAGATGTTAAAGAATCTTATTTCTTCATGAAAAAAGGGTGTATACAGTACACGATAAAACACAAGTAATAATCCTTATATGCATTTAATTTGTATACGGTAATATATATGTACATGTATTACGTATTTAATATATTAACATCTTTAGTAAATTGTATATTAATTGCAGCCAAACTTCTGAAATCTACATGATTTTTAACTCATTGTCCTCTATTTAAATGTTGATAGGCGCCTTGTATATACCTCGTGCTTGACTAATTAATTTCACTTCTATCACGATCGGAGTGTTCATCTAACGTCCTGCTGTGTCATACAAATTTAGAATCGAAAAGAATTTATGTCCGGATAAATTTAGACATTGTTCATGTTTTAAATATGAAAATTTTCTATAAATATAAAACAGAAGAATAACTAAAAGTTAAAACTTCTTTACAAAATAATGTAATGAGCACTGATAAGTAAGGATACGTTATCAATGATCGATCTCTGATAGAAGAGTGATGCTACTTAAAGTTTGGTTACAATTTAAAGCCCCAATATTTAATTAACAATGTAAACTGCGAAGTAGGCAATTTACTTTTATATACTATCATTTAAGTAACAGTAATCTTCATATCTGGCTTGAGTGTGTACTGACTCATTAAAAAGCAATCATCAGTGACCGCTAACATGAAGTTCGACTACACCACAAGCAGTCAATTCTTAATTGGATAGGTAATTAACATACCATAGGTAGGTGACCAGGTAAACGCGTCATTTAACTGTTAAACAAACAATCAGTCAGTGCAGAGAGGAGATGAGCAGTGTTGATTTGTGTATTTTCCAGATAAATGGAGCCTGGATTAATGGAGCATCACTGTATTGACATGTAAAAGTGAGGTTTGTCATGGTAATCATTGACATGTAAAAGTGAGGTTTGTCATGGTAATTATTGACATGTCAAAGAGATATTTGTCATGGTAGCTATTGATATGTAAAAATGAGGTTTGTCATCATAACTAATGACATGTAAAAGTGAGGTTTGTTATGATAACTATTGACATGTAAAAGTGAGGTTTGTCATTGTAGCTATTGACATGTAAAAATGAGGTTTGTCATTGTAACTATTGACATGTGAAAGAACACTCACTGTTATGGGTTTGTTTGTGCATAGGTAGAAATTTATGAAGCAATTCATCGGTGAGATTTTACCACTATGAAGGCTACTACGAAGTGGTATTTATTAGGAATCAATCAATGTCTGTTACAGGAATGATGTGTGAACTACTGTGGTCAGATCCACAACCAATCTGTGGAACAGGGGACAGTAAAAGGGGTATAGGCACCATGTTTGGACCAGATGTTACCAAAAAATTCCTACAACGAAATAAATTAGACTATGTGGTTAGAAGCCATGAGGTAAAGCAGGAGGGCTACGAGGTGGCACATGATGGAAAATGTATAACTGTTTTCTCAGCACCAAATTACTGGTAAGACAAAATTCTCAATATCAGATTACTGGCAAATCAAAATCCTCATCATTGAATTACCAGTTAGTCAGAACCAGTAAGTCGGAACCAAATATCTTACCAGTCAGAATTCTCAGAATGGAATTTCTTGCAATACAAAATTCTTTATATTGAATTATTGTTGTCATAAATTTCAGAACTAAATTACTGGTAGGTCTTTTAAAATTCTTGACAAGTCCTAATTTTTTCACTATATTACTGATAAGACAAATGCTCGGCATTTTATTACTGGTAAGTCTTACGTCTTATAACCATGGTAAAGGAAAGTGATATCTCTCAACACTAAGTTACAAGTATAAAGTATTACCCAGTAAATTACTGGTTACTGCGTAGATTTTAAAAGTATTAAATAAATTGTTAGCATAAGTGATACATTGTTTTGCAATATATTGTAATTTTAATCTAATGTCACATAATAGCAGATCCCTCCATTATATCTTATTTCAGTGATACAATGGGGAACAAAGGGGCCTTCATCACCATCAAAGGAAATGACCTCTCACCAAAATTCACTTCTTTTGATGCAGTTGTAAGTAAACACATTTATTAATTATTTGTAATTTATTTTATTAATGATAGAGTAAATTGGTCCGTTACTCAGCCTTTCTGTAAACAACGTGGTCTTACTTCTCTTAGCAGATACAAATGAGCTTTACTGTCTGGCGCTTGTGTTAGAAACAACATTGAGCGTTAGCAACCTTATGATGTCATGAAAAGGTTTCATTGTTTTTTACCTCATCTTTGCAAGAATAAGTTTTATTTCCTCCTTTAACATTAGGACCGCAGTTAATTTCGGCGAAGTCCATTTTAGCCTCTAGGCCTCTAGAAGTATTGTGTTTTAGTAGTGTTGCCGCTTTATTATGCCCCCCTTCAAAGAAGGAGGGGCATATTGCTTTGCTGCTGTCAGTCGTTCGTTCGGTCCATTTACAGTTTCTGCTCATTATCTCTAGAACCAATTAAGATATTGAATTGACATTTGGTATACAGATACATCTTAAGGATATCTCGGTCATGATCAAACTTGATTATTGTTATCCCCCTTTGACTTTGAAAATTTCTTAAAATTAGCAGTTTCCACTCATTATCTCAGGAACAGTTAGAGATATTGAATTGATTATCTAGACAAGATCAAATTTGGTTTTGGTTCAATAATTTTTGTCAGAGTTATTCCCCTTGGACTTAGGAAATTTCTTAAAATTAGCAGTTTCCGCACATTATCTCTGGAACCAATAAAGATATTGAATTGATATTTGATATACTGATACATCTAAAGGATATTTAGGTCAAGTTCAAATTTGGTTATGGTTCAATAATTTTTGTGAGAGTTATCCCCAATGGACTTAGAAAATTTCTTAAAATTGGCAGTTTCCAGTCGTTATCTCAGGAACAGCTAGATATATTGAATTGATATTTGGTATACAGATACATCTTAAGGATATCTAGGTCAAGTTATAATTAGGATACCTATCTTTGGCACTTTTATTTTGATTTTGTTTTTTGTCAGTTAATACTGATGTCTAAATTAAATGAAGACAATTGACTTTTCTGTTAATCATTAGACACAAACTTTTGAATGGAAAAATCTTGCTTGTGGGTGATTATTAGGAGTAGATGACCTCTAATGCGGTCATGTGGGTTCTGCCATCATTACAAAAATAACCAAGGGGGCGGGGGGCATATGCTACGTTGGAGTTGCTCTTGTTTCGTTTTCAATCAATATGGGAATTGTCTGATTCGAATGAAATACATAACCATAGACCATAGTGTAGTATTGTTGTTCAAGATTCATCCATTCTAGTCAACTGTATACTGTAAATCACTTTTTATTCACAAAGACATTTTCTTACGCAATTTTCCTAGTATGACTCCATGCAATAGTTAAGTGCTCAGAACCATTGATTTTTCACCAGTAAAGGAGGTCGTCAGTATTACTTCTTGTGAAAATTAGGTCATACGAATATATCTAAAGTGAGATTATCACAAAAATAAGGTCAGGTGAAATATAAGTGATTCATAATGAATATCTAGATCTGATGCATTAATTTTCCCCCTATGTGAAGATTTTAAGTGTTTAAATGAACGAAATTTTATCCTTCACTTGGTTCTCTTTGAAGAGGAAAGCATGGTCAATGAACATTGTCAAAAGGCTTTATACTCAGGGATGTTGAAAAACGGGACGTATTATGGTATGGCGATATCCGTCCGTCATCTTTGGAACGCAATGACTTTAGTAAACGTCTACTGTATTTTATGAAACTCATACAGAATGCTAAGTTAATGTTGAGGAAGCGGCCTTTCGATTTTGAGCAAATTCCGTTTCGTTGTTCCGGAGTTATGGGACTTGGATTTTATTTTTACTATGAAAAGATGCTATGTAACGCAATAACTTAAGTAAACATCAGTTGTTTTTCATGAAACTTCTACAGAATGCTTAAAGAGTGTAGGGGAAACCACCTTTTGAATTTCAAAATGTCATAAAAGTATTACGAAAGAGACCCAAGTTTTGGGGTAATAAAACATTGATGCCGTCCAATGTAAGCGACGGGCGTATTAAGCCACGCTAGGCGTTGCTCTTGTTTAAAATTTTATACATGCACCATCATTGTTCACTGCCCTGTTTTTCAAGTTACATGTATTTGATTTGCAGTGAAGAAGTAAAATCTAAAAACATATATGTAGTCAACAATTTAATATGCCTAAATCAGTCACAATTTAATGAAGACTACTAAAAGGAGTATTTTATCTTGAACATTATTTCAAAAATAGGAGTAAAATAGTACAAACATAAAGTTTTCAACTACTGAAATTAAATGCCAGGAAAGGGTAGAATGTAAGATTTTACACCATTTACTCCAGAGCTAATGGGATCTTTAAGTGGGCCCCAGCCTGCCACATAGGCCACCTCTCTTCTTGAGGTGGTAGATTTCTCTTATAACTTTTCATAGTTCTCCTATTAATTCTATTCTTAATGACATCCTTAATACTCTTTTTTGTGCCCTCAGTATTAGAGTTTAAGATAGAAATTAATTTTAAATTTTTTCCCAAGCCAGTTTTGCAAATGTTTATGAGGACTTCTTATTTTTCAGCCTCATCCCAATGTGCGGCCCATGACATATGCAAATTCCCTTTTTGGATTATTTTAGCAGTTGGATGGTTATGAAGAATTATATGGAAGTGTCTGCAGCTAGCAAGAAGCAATAATGTTTAATAGAGATCTCTGTTGATTGTCTGTTGATTATCTTTGATAACATATTTGAAGAACTGTTTTAAGATATTTTTATACGCATATACAAGACATTATATATTAAGGAACAATGCAGTAAAAACACACTGTTAGCAGGTCCAAGTACAAATTCAATCTGTGTTGATTCAGCAAATGTATTTAGAAATACTGCGAGTTTAATCTTTTACATCCAGGATCTATTGATCCCCACAGAATTGAGAATTAATTGAGAACAGGATTTGTCATTCTACGAGTGAAGTGACTTCAAGTGAATATTACTAGCACTGCTGGTAATTCACATGTGATGTAGGTGAGACATGCGAGAGGAAGATATAAATTGTACTGTGTCAGCCAGAGTTTTCTTACACCAAAATAGATATTTCTGATCTGAGGTAACATTTTTATCCATTGTATTTACATCACTCTCAGACTCGTGGATCTCTAACCTCTGACGATTCAGTCATAAGTCTTATAGCAACTCAGGGATATAATACTCCTGTTACTCTGTAATATCATTGATATTCCATATGCATTAGAGCAGCTTATTCCCAAGTTGTCCTGTACTTGGTATTTATGGAGGAAATCTCTCGTAATGCTTCCATGGAAATACTGTCAAATCAATTTCTGGTTAATTGCAGTTTACTCTCATATAGAAATATGGTGACTTATAGAGAATGATGCTTCAGATGTCTAAGACAATAAGATTAGTCATGTGTGTCATCCTGCATATTGACATCACATGTGTACTTTGTACCCTTTGCTTATGAAGGGCATGTTTATTTTTCTTATAAATGATGTCATAAAATGGAATCTTTTATTTTCAAATGTTTGATTGAGCTTGTTGAAGTACCAATAAATGACTACAAGGGTTAATTGAAATGTGAATGAACAATATAAATTATTTTCTCCATTGTTATCTATGATTTACTCTTCATACTTCTGGAGATTTTATTTGAAACTGTCATTGCAGTATAGAGGCTGATCAAGACTAAACTTTGATTAATGCAAGGCTCAGGGCATGCAGGTCGAATATGTCATAGGCCAAATTTAACAAAAAGCTGGGCTTAAGTTAAGCTAGTCAGTATTTAAATATTATTATATTTTGAAACTTGTTCATTTCATTATGTATCAAAACTCAATAAAGATGCAATATATAAGATAGAAGTTGAACATATTAGTGGCTTATTGGCTTTTGTGAAACAAGACCCTGTAACATAGTTTTCTCTGTTAATGTTCTGTTAAAGTTGGGAGGGATCTGATATAATACCAGGATTCCATTTGATGTACTGTATTCATGTTATTTGTAATAGAATGAGACTATATCATTCACTGCATTTCCACTTTATAATATACACAAATTTTTATTCCTCTTGGTTTCTGAATATTTGTGTTCAAATTCATTTAAATATGCCAACTCAGAAAGATCTTAAGACATACTCTAAAATGATCAAGTAAGATTTGATCTGCCTGTCTGTGTTTTGGAAAAAGCTTTTGATGAATTGTTAGTGAGACAACAGGGTGATTTGTGTTTCACAAAAACGTCATGTTGTCTGATAAAATACAAGAAGTTATGAAATGTTGAATAATCTACATGTATATATAAAAATAATTGTATAATGAAGCATAAATACACTTAAATACAATAACATTCATTGAAAATTTAAATTAGAATGCTAAATGTTTAATCTCACAAAAGTACATTACACATTTAAAATTGCAGTTCAACGACCTGATAAAATATATTTGACCTACAATATACTTGTACTTTTGTCCTGGGCTGAGAAAAGAAAAAATATTTATCTCTTTGTAGTTTTCCATAAAAGAGTTACTTAAATTTGTACATGTGTATTATTAAATGAGATGGAAATAGTAAGATTTGCGTGAAATGTATTACACTGAAATTAAAAACAGTATCCAGCATTCAGTGTTTAGATACAAGATGTATATGTAGTGACAGAAAACTTAATGAGTTGCAATATTATTTATTTATGGCGAACAGAAATGAGATTTTATCATCTCATTGAAAAAATTTTATGATAAGGCACATGATAATGCCTTTATTAATATGATAGACTCTGAACCATTACATTGGATTTCCCAAAGTGCAAAACAGTATTATTTCTTCGTTTGGTTTTTTTTGGATTCCACTCCTACAGTGGGATGATTGCTGATAGAGCATTGATAGCTCTTTTGTGGAAGGATCATTCCATAATGCACAAAAACTTTTCCCAAAACCAAGCATAAATCCTTTGTACAAATGGACATATTGTTATATATATATGTATAGATGTATTAGGTATTTAAAAGGATGTCTGACTGAAATGTCCAAAAACGAAAGTGTGGATTCCATTAATACAATCTTCAAAAAGTAAAATTTAATGAGGAAGAGTTTGTTCTCAGTTGACATAAAGTTCAATTTGATTGCTACAGATGTGATATCATGTAGAATTTCTATCCTATGTTTGTTTTCTTGTATGGATGATCATGTGTCATGCTTCCACTTAGAATTGTGCAACATTGTTAGATAGTATAAGATTTTGTTTGTACTGAAAATTCTTACATGAATATTGAATGCAACTTTTAATAAAGTCTGTTTACTTCAGTGCATAATGTTTTATGTCCATGCAAAAGTACATTGACTCAAGTATTTGATTATAGGAGTATTGGATATGAAACACTATACTAATAAATTTTTGTTCAGATTGGGAAGCAATTCTAGTCAATAGATTGTTGACATCTGTCCTTCTGTCTGTCAACATTGAAACAAGGTCATGGTCAAAAGTCATGATATCATTTGACATCTCTAATGATAAAAAACCCGTGTGTGAAGTATGAAAGTCCTACCACTTTTAATTCAAAAGATATAGCCAAAAATTAAAGTTTTTCAAAGCTCTAGCCATGAGCGGGTGTGCCTCCGATCACTTATATTTCACTTAACCTTATTTTTGTGATAATCTCACTTTAGATATATACTCGTATAACCTCCATATGGGACCCTCACACCAGCAGGCAGATCAACCAGATAAAGTCCAGCGTAGCGTAGAGCGGCACGATTCGCTACAAGGAACTACTGGGACAGAAAAGCAAGCCGTGTTACCAACATGGTCAACTCCTCGAGATTGAAACCACTACAGATCAGAAGAGTAAAGATCTGCCGTTTGTTGCTAATCAAAACCCAGTACAGCGTAGTGGTCATACCAGCAGGGCAATACTTATCCAGACAAACACCAGGACAAGGGGACATACCTTCCGCATTCCAACAACAAAAGGAGATGTGTACCGGTTCTCCTTCTTCCCACTTGTCATCAGGGATTGGAACAGACTTCCATCAGCAATGACACCAGCATGTGCCTTGGAGGACCACCGGACAGCAATGGGCAAAACACCATTGACCCACTTCAGCTTAGAGTGAAGATCAAGGATTTTAACCTTTTAATTATATATTACGAGGGATGGACCGAGGTGGAGTACTTTTCCCGGTTTGAATAACAATAATCCATAATTTTCCCGGGAAGGATAAAATTTTTTATCTGATTTTATGAATATAAATCCTTAATTACGATTTAGACCAAATATGCTCATCCTTTTCACCGATCAATCCGAACACTTCATTTCAAGTCGACTTCACGGTATGTAAAACCACTCGACCGTGGTGTTCGACATAAAATTCACAACAATATCGAATGTTCGTCATAAAATTCACGACAATATCGAAAGCGACAAGGTGAGTATACTTTTTATCTTATTTACGACCGCATCACCTATACAACAACTCTAATATGAAAACGCCTCTTGAAAATTGCATATTATGAAGCACCTTTCCATACATAAGCCAGAGGTAATTTTATTATAAAATAAGACATGTTGCCAGGCTTAAAGCTGAATAAGAATATTTGACAGAATATGCATTACCGGTATATCATCAGATTATCGAGATCTTATTTAGAGCTTTTATCAAAATTTGGAAATATTACTTTTCAACATTATGTGTAAGATCATCGCTGAGACGATCAGTCTTGTACTGGACCCCATCTACAGTCCTTTACAAACCTTTTCTGGAGCGTTGCACTCTGAGTAACAGGACGGTGGGGACTCGATGATGGGCCTTGTTTAAACCATCCTCAGAAGATATAAGGTCCTGGGCCTTGTCTTCTCTGACTGTTGGTCGGAATTTTGATGGAACAGGGGCCTTAGCTCGCTTTCAGAAGACCACAGCCCGGTAGGTTAAAACTAATATAATTATTTTGTTCGTCTAAAGCTATACAGGTCATGGACATGCATTATTTGTATTATTTGCACTGTTGAAATTTTAATAAACTGGATGGGACATAAATATACGTTCAACGTGTAATTTATCTGCTAAAATGAGCTGTTTGATAAAGAAATGTTCTTGTCCTGCTAAAGGTTTCTTTTAAGAAATCTCGTAGGCTTTTTTTTTCAATTTACATATAAACATAAATGTATCTCCTACATCTTTCATCAGAATTTGATCATACTTCACCAAAAATGTTATTTAGGTTAAGGGCTGTTGAACACAGGTCATTCAAGGTCATTTCTGACAGGTCTGGGTCACTTATAAACTATGACTTAAAGTACCATGAAGTACTGGTACTTATATCTCCTACTCTTTTCATCATAATTTGATCAAACTTCACTCAAAATATCATTTACGTTAAGGACTTCTGGACAAGGGTCACTCAAGGTCATTTCTGAAAGGTCAAGGTTACTTATTAACTATGACTTAAAATACCATGAATGACATATATTTCCTACACCTTTCATCAGAATTTGATCATACTTTACCAAAATATATTTAGGTTGATGGCTTTTGGACAAAGGTCATTCAAGGTAATTTCTGACAGGTCAGGGTCACATTATTAACTATGACTTAAAGTATCATGAAGTACTTATTTCTCCTACACCTTTCCTCAGAATGTGATCATACTTCACCAAAATGTTATTTAGGTTAAGGGCTTTTGGACATAGGTCACTCAAGGTCATTTCTGAAAGGTCAAGATCACTTAATACCTATGACTTAAAGTTCCATGAAGTACTTATATCTCCTACATCTTTCATCAGAATTTGATCATACTTCACCAAAAATGTTATTTAGGTTAAGGGCTTTTGGACAAAGGTCATTCAATGTCATTTCTGACAGGTCAGGGTCACATTATTAACTATGACTTAAAGTATCATGAAGTACTAATTTCTCCTACACCTTTCCTCAGAATGTGATCATACTTCACCAAAATGTTATTTAGGTTAAGGGCTTTTGGACAGAGGTCACTCAAGGTCATTTCTGAAAGGTCAAGGTCACTTAATAATTATGACTTAAAGTACCATGAAGTACTTATATCTCCTACATTTTTCATCAGAATTTGATCATACTTCACCAAAAATGTTTTTTAGGTTAAGGACTTTTGGACAAAGGTAACTCAAGGTCATTTCTGACAGGTCAAGGTCGCGATAAAAAGTTTTATTTTTAAAATAACTAATTAAGGCCAAACTTACTTATTTTAGTTTAAGATGCTGTGATCACATGTTGTTCTATATGGATATCCATATGATGCATTGAGATTTGAAATCGTCATCACTTAAAACTATGATTTCCTACATATTGAGTCATTCATTTCCTTCATTATTGCTCTGCTTCTTGGAGCATCCATCAGTTTTACTGATTTTTTTTATATGAAATGAGTCATCAATTTCCTGCATTATAACTGCCATTCGGGAGCACCCATCGGTTTTACTGATACTCTTGTTTTAACAATTCCACACCTATTATATCCTGTAACCAACTGTTTAACTCAATCCATATAAGTTGTGAGTCATGACAAGATTAAGTGGGGATTTTTTCAGGTAAAGTTTGACAGAACGAACACAGATAGAGAATTTGTTCCCTGTCTATATTGAAACCATTTTAATCTGCAGTCGTTTGTATCCTTATGTATTACCATATTTATATCTTACCATTCGTTTTCATCGCTAACAAACTGTGATTCTGTTTCCCACTCAATCTCACTTTTTGATATATTATATTTATTTACAATAAATTTGTTATGAAAATCTCTACATCCGATTTTGCTTTTCAAACAGATTTGAACATGATGTGGAAAAAATGGCTGATTCTGAAGGTAATTGTCAAAATTTAGATTAAATTCTTTTTCCGCAGTACATATATACCGTAGATATACCATAGTATAATGTAAAAGGTGACGAGAAGTTGAATCTATTACAAAATGATTCATAGCTTAATATATTGCCATCTTCACTAAGTAGATTATACACACAAAAATACCTTCTTTTTTTTAATCCAATCACTATAACAAACAACCTTCCCATTTATTGGCATCATACTGTTGTACCACAATGGTTGGTGATGACATAGATCACAGTCAATAAAATTAAATCATAGTAAGAGGGAAATACATCCTACCAAAAAGCGTTGGTAATCCTCTTTGCCAAAACTTTCATATATTCATTACCAAGAATTATGAAGGATTGAAAATGTTTGGGAAGGGTGTCATTTAAGGGCTTGCACCATGATATATATGTTCATCGCCATTTACTAATCTTCCAATCCATGTAATTTTGAGTCCCTTTATGAAAGTTCTGATGCATATCATACACAATCCCTCATATCATACACAATCCTTCATATTTGTAATCCTGTATTAAGTTCTTCCTCGCTTCTCTTTCATGTTTTTGGTTCCAAATATGTCTAAAGAGAATCTTTTCTAAACCTCTGATGACATTCTCACATGGATTTGGAAGTGCAATTAGTAAATATGTTAATTTTGGTAACAATATAGTCTCAGCCACAGTGACCCTACCATTTGTACTAAGTAACCTTCCGGACCATGATTTAATCAAGTTCTTGATCTTTTCGATCTATTTTTTGGAGTAAAGTTTAAGGTATCCATATTTGATAAATTTACTGAGAATACAATTCCTAAAAATCTAATAGGTTCTTGAGACCAGGTTAAATTATATTCTTTACATAGTAACATGTCCGAATTGTTTAAAAAGAGCCAATCTTGATACACATAGTTTTACTGCAATCCGGATTCAGACCAGGGTCCGGCGCCATAAACTGAGAATATACTTAAGTCAAAAATTTCATTTTAATTTATTCCATTATCAAACGTTCAAATAAATTCTAATGCAGAATGGTTAAATTCTATTTATCAGTAGAATAAAACTAAATAAAATCCAAATCCCAGGTATTAATTCATTAATGAACAGAAGAATATGAATTTTTGACTTAAGTATATTCTCAGTTTATGGCGCCGGACCCAGAACATTTTGCAAATTGATCTATAAGGGATAGTGCATTATTGGATGAATTTTCAGATCCATCTAATAATAAGGCTGTATCATCAGCATATTGTAGTACTTTATAACTATGGCTATAAATATCTATTCCTTTTATATTTTTGTTTTTTAAACAAAATAATGGCCATAATTTCTACAAACAATATATAAAAATATATATAAGAAGAAACTGGAACCCCCTGCCTGTAGCTACGCTCTATTCCAAAGAACGAAAAGTGAAAGCCATTTTGTGAGACACATAACTATAAATCATTACAAAAGATATTTATCCATCAAATCATATATTTTGTCCAAAAAGTAAAGAACTTAAAAAACTTCATTTAAATACTTCCAAGATATTGAGTCATATGCTTTTTCAAAATCCAGCAATAAAATTATACCAGGAATATTCCTTATTTAGGCGTTCGTTGCAATGGTGTATGGTTTCGTATAGTGGATGGTTTTCTTAATTGATAATCTGTTCCCAATACTTCGTTGATATCTTGATTCCAGTCAAATTGGAGAGTTTCTTGATCTGGTGTTAATTTTCAGTATTTTTACCGAGCAGTCATTGACGGACTTTCGTTTTTTTTTCTTTCTTTTTTTTTTTGGCATCTGTAAATGAATGGAAAATATCCCGAACACGCAAATTTTGTCTCATAAAAATACCTACCTGTTTTGCTTTGGTTTTGTTTTTTTGTTTTTATTATTATTATTATTATTATTATTATTATTATTATTATTATTATTAACAGTTTCTGACATAATTTTGTTCAAAGTAATTGATATTTCCGAATTTTGATAAAAGCTTTAAATAACAGCATGCTAATCTGATGATACGATAATGCAAATTCTGTCAAATATTCTTATTAAATTTTAAACCTGGCAACATGTGTCTTATTTAATAATAAATTTACCTCTGACTTATGTATGAAAAAATGAGCTTTAATTTATAAGACGTTTTCATAATTGAATTTTGTCTAGGTGATGCGGTCATGAATAAGAAAAAAGTATACTCACCTCGACGCTTTCGATGTTGTTGAATATTCGTGGTGTGACGTAAAACAAAAATCAATCAATCAATCAATCGATGTTGTTGTGAATTTTATGTCGAATGGTTTTACATACATGAAGTCGATTTGAAATGAAGTGTTCGAATTGATCGGCGAAAAGAATTAGTCTAGTCTATCTTATATCTTTTTTTTTCATAAAATCTGACATTTTTTCCTTCTCGGGTAAATTATGGATTATTTTTATCCTAACCGGGAAAAAATATTCCACATAGCCAAGTTCATCCCCCAGTATATGGAAATAAAGCATCTGTATCTATAAATAGATCAGTAACATATCGATCAACAAATTATATTGGATTCCATGTAATGCACTCCTTTATAGCAAAGTTACTTTTGTATTTTTATTTGCAGTCTTGGCTGTAATGTGTAAATGGTGGCTTTGGAGACGCCGAACGTGGTATATAAAAGTTGCTAACCACCCTTTGCCAACTAGTCCGACAAATCTGACGAAGGGCATTTTTATCATTTAATTGTCGTTATGCCCTAGCCTAAGGAATAACGACAAATGCCCTTCATAGGGCATATTAACGACATGGTATACATGTTGCCAACCACCCTGTACCAACTAGTCCGAAAAATCTGATTAAAAAATGCCCCTTCGTTAGAGTTGTCATGTCGGACTATTTACCAACATAACGCAATGTAACTTTTCTGTAAATTCCGGTAACTCTACTTTCTCTTTCGTTTTTGCGATGGCCACTGGAGTGTCGTCATCTAGCGTCAAGGCAAGGATAATACTTCAGCAATGTTTGTCCAGTAGACTGATGGTGCAGCCTGCATTTGACGATCAAGAGGCACAGTATGTAGAGGTATCATTGATTTATATCATAATTAATGTTCCTGCTGATCCTTTTGCCACGTGGTCATATGGCCTGTTTATCAGTGTTTATACAGACTCGGTTAATACAGCCAATAATCAGATAATGGCTATACAGACTAGTCCTAAATGTCAGACCCAAGCATTAATCTCATACGTAGGCTAACATTTTACACTATACACAGACTTGATCCCCTGCTATATATATTGTTGCCTTTACAACTTTACTCTTTAGTGTTTCAGTAAGCATATGCATCTCCAGTGTTTTAAATGGTATTGCTACAAACAGACAGTAAGAACATCTCCATATAAATGTTAGGATTTGACTATGATGATACATTAACACATGTGCACAGATTTAACTAATATTAACTGATAAATATTGTATACAACTTATGTTTACTCATGAAAGCCAATTATGTCTGACATTGAACTTGTTGGCATACTGATATATGATGTCATAAACAAATTATCGCGAAACTGAATTAATTGCAATGTCACTAGATGTCATGAATGAAGCAGTGTAGTTGGGCTTCGTTTAGTCAAGTCTGATGATCCCTCAATCGAATTAGAAACAGCAGAATGCAATACTGTCAGTAGTGTGCTTGGCATGGGAGTTGAAAGTCCCAAATTCATATGTGACTTGTGACTGTTTGGTCATACTAGTGGTCAGATATCAAACATTAAACATGGAGGTCCCAGCTGTGATCACAGGCCCTCCGATTACCTGGAAATGTCTCTTCTCTATCTTAGGATGACATAGAGAAGAGACATATCTAAGCGATCGGAGGACCTGTAGCTGTGTTGTGGTAGATGTTAGCATGTATGGAAGATTCCTTTAGTACAAGAATCTTGGCACAACATAAATTGCTATCACATTTAATAAACAAACATCTAATCATGTCTGGCTAAATCAATTATATGTTGTAACTTGGGTTAGTCCAGTTGTCTTAGTTAAATGCTCCTAGGAGACAAATTTTTTATTTGACTTTAAGTAACATACAAAATACATTACATAGGGGACTGACTGGTCAAACTAGACTCAGGTGTATACATATTGTGGCATATTAGGATGGTATGTCTGCTTAGGTAGTTCAGTTGGTAGAACATTTGCATAGTAGGCAGAGGTTTCTAGGTTTGATTTAATGTCTAACCATGCATAGGTTTTTCCCCTCAGCAGACCAGTGACTAGCTGTCTTCAACAATATTGTCATTTAGTATTTAGGAATCCTTTTATTTACATTTCATTTACTAAACATATTGTTTTACATTAAGCAATGTACATGCACATGGATTGTATTGTCTTCACATCTCTTTTTGTTACAGCAGCTAGTAAAATGTATAAGATCAAATGAACTGTCTCAAATAAAGATTCCTCAAATCACACTCAGAGTTTGTCCATGTATTGCTATATTGTTTGTACATGTATATGATTAATATTGCTATACAATTAAAGAAGATTCAAGTACTATAAGTTTTAAAGTATATATAAGTAATGGTATTTCAAGTATCTCCCAGAAATAGTTATGTATGAATAACCTTTAATTGTCTAGTAATATAGTAGTATCACTTTTGGTTGTAAAATTGTCAGGTACTATGGAAGGTAACCTTCCTCCCCCCCCCCCTCCCATTTAAATTTGGCTTGAATTATGCATGCAAAACTGACTGACAAAAGGGCCTAGCTTTTAGTGCAGTCTGGAACAAATTCTCCTTCATTTGTCATCTTTCTCACCATATTTACCATTCCTTTTTACTTAGATTGGAAGAGGTCTGATAGTTTATGTATGTTTCATGAAAGAAGCAACTCAGGATGTTGTAGAGAAGATGGGTAAGTTTTGCATGACACTATATATGTGATAGCTATAGTTATTGATATGTGTGACTGTAAATATAGTTGTGGGCATCAGTGCTTGATTTTTTGGATTTTTGACCTGTCATTGAGTTTAGACCACAGCTAGAGTAGTCCTCAACCTTGTTGTAGAATACATTGAGAGGTTTGTCATTGTCATGGTTTCCTTCATCAAGGTATTTCATCCACTTTGGTTTTTAACTCTGCTTTTCCAATATTTATTTATAATTAGAATTCCAATTATATGTATTCAGCCATTAGCATTACTGAAGAGACACAAGTTGTTGAAATGTGCACCTGATGCACAGAATTATAACGTATACATGTTCTGATGTTTATTATCCAAAATGCCGAACTTCTCCAGAATGAAATTAAGATATGTAAAATGTTGATTACGAATTTCTCCATGACAAAATCAGAGGTTTGTCACACGCATAAATTTTAATCTAAGAATTTTCCTAACAAGTGTTCAGTTTTGAAAGCTCATAATGATATAGTTATATTCAAACTACCAGCTCTTTGGATCCAATCAGATGGAAATAATGTCAGAATGGAAAATAAACTTGATGACAAAAATAAATCAATATATTATATATATATATATATATATATATATATATATATATGTATGTATATATATACATGTATATATAAACGAGTATATATATATATATATATATATATATATATATATATATATATATATATATAACTTTGTTGTCACTTTTGGTGTCAAATGCGTTGCAAGCAAAAGTAAATTGAATGTATCAATTTTTTTTGTCCCCCACTTTTCACAAAAGCGTGGGGACATTAAATCTTATTTGTCTGTCTGTCCCTCCATCTGCCACAGAAACTTTAACCTTGGTCATAACTTTTTAACTGCAAGACGTAGGGCATTTATATTTGGCATGTGTGTCCCTAACTGCAATACCTTTCCGTTGGTACGAAAATTTTTTATCATGTGACCTTGACTGTGACCTTTGACCAACTTCAATATAACTTTTTTAACCGTAAGATGTGGGACCTTCATATTTGGCTTGTGTGTCCCTAATGGCACTGCAGATACATGTAGACATGCACAACCATGACAATATGTCACAGATCACTGCACCCTTACTGTTAGAACCCCCGAAAGGGACCACAATTCTCAAAATTTGCTTGTTTATCCAAAAATTAAATGTTGTAAACTCTGGTGCACAAATTTTGCTAAGTGACAGTATATTATCATCTTTTGGCTAATGCATGATTTTTATATGCAAGTTTGCCATTATGGATGTAGATATAGAAATATAAAATAGATACAGATGTATTCATAAAACAGTATTTTAATTGTAAAGCCATGATGAAATTACATGTCCAAGTGTATCAACTTTAGACTTTGAAATGGTTTTAATCAATTTCAGTGAAATCGTCTCTGAATACTAAACTGAGTACCTCAGAAGATGGGAAGCTAGTCTCAGTATTGGACTTGCCAGGAGATGTGCTTATCATTCCACAAGCAACACTTGGAGGCAGTCTCAAGGGCAAGGTCATGCAGTATCATAAAAATATTAACAAAGAGGAGGGTTTAGAACTGTATACAAAATTTGTTCAGCAATGCTCAGAAACTGTTAAGAAAAATGAGAAATGTTGTGAACAAAGCAAGACTGTAAAATCAGGAACATATGGGAATGTACAAGTGTTTAGAACAGATACTAATGGACCATACACTCATCTCTTAGAGTTTACATAGATCTGTGTCCAAAATACTCCATATGCATAGTTTATAATTTCTTTGCGAGTTTATTAGTGCATTAACACAGTTGTTTTATTTGTACATAATATGTAACTGTACTTTTTTTTACCAGTGCAAACAATTACTGGTACTAAATGGTGATTTCTGTATAAATGTAGCTAATTCACTCCTTTTTCTGGTCCTTATTCGATTCAAGGGTATTATCTACCAATAAAGGTAGTAATACTGTACAAAACTGTCCTCTCCAATTAAAATCCTTGCAGCAGCTTAAGAAATGATATAACAAAGAATCTATCCAGCATCCAGCACACTGAGCACATGACAAATTGCTTGGTCTGTAAAAACGAAGCACTAAGTTACACATGCTTCACACAATTGTGATCCACAACATCTAAGGTATGCAATGATCTCTACCCATTACTGTATTTCCAAGGTCAATGTCAGTGTGCTTATAACAAAATTTTAAAATTTGACCTTAAAACTAGTAAAACAGATGTTTCATTTGACATATAATGGATTTTACTTATCAGGGTAGGGGTAAATCGGTCCCATTAGGACTTCTGTTTTTTTTTCTGGCATAAAGGTGATACGATCCAATACGATCCATGGCCATAGTTTGGTTCATTGGCCAGTTTGAGTGTGGAAACAACAAATTACTGTAATGTTAACGAGGTGAAAATTTAAGAATTATTATACCCCCCGCAAACAAAGTTTGGGGGAGTATATAGGAATCACCCTGTCTGTCCGTCCATCAACCTTTGTCCGGGGCATAACTTTTTTATTCTTCATCATATGATGATCATACTTGGTACATTTGTTCCTTTGGAGATGCCGGTGTGTCATGATCCTGAACCAAGGTCGTGGGTCAAAGGTCAAGGTCATTATTCACTCTATTGTGAAAATCTTGTCCGGGCTATTTTTTTGCTTATACCTTAAAATGTGCTTGTAAGTGGGACATCCATTACACTTATACCAGTGATGCATATTGGGATGAATCATTGCATGTTTCTACTTTGTTGCCGCAGGGGGTATTTGTCCTGTTAGGACTGCTCTAGTTTCTCTTTCTAAGATCAGTTTAGCCAAGGGGATTGCTATGACCCATTGGCTTCTTATTTCATAAACAGATGCCGCCTATCAAATGTAATGATCCTGCAGTTTTTGGTCCAGTATGTATCTACCTGGTTGCAACATAACAACAGAACCCCTAGGCTTTGTTGTTTTACACCACATACAAGAATTATGTACTTCTACCATGGCGATGCAACTATTTGTATGAAGCCTGAATTTTCACCTGCTACTGACATCTAAGTTCAGATCCTCGACAAAGCTTCAACTTTACTTCCCCAGTCCACACCCATGGCCATGGTGCAAGAGGCTTGAACTAGCAAAATGATTATAATGTGTAGTGGCAGACCACCTGGTCATGCAGGATTAATTGAATATTGTTTTATGTCACTTCACGATTATTTCATGTATATGGTGACGGCATCAGCCTGATGCATTGCATACAAATTTAGATCTTTGCAATGGACCCACCTGAAGCAGTAAGGGATTTTTTCTGTGCTACATCTACTGTGACATGGGACCAAGGTTTTTACTGTCTCATCCAACAGACAGAACACCGGTGCACCCAGGGCTGGAGTTGAACCCTGGACCTCTTAATCACGAGCCAAGCACCGTATCCACTAGGCCACACCAGCTTACCATGCAGGACTTTACCCCATAATGTCTCAAGACAGGATAATATATGTACTGAAAATGTAGTTGACAAATCAATACATCATGTACAATTGACTGTGAGAAACTGATAAAGAACAAAAACTGAAAACAATTATATTTATTGGCATCTCTAGAGCAGGTCACAAAGTAACTGACTGAGGATAGCTCATATTTGTGTTGGTATAAATCAATACTAAGTCTATATACAGTAGACAGGAAAGGACAGGCAATTACAAAATAGTCATCTGTTTGTAGTATGAAATGAAAGGTTCTATATTATAAAAGCACTTTTACAACATAGCAAATCGGAACATAAATATTCATCAGGTCAATATACCATACACTATATGTGAGTGAAGCATTAATGATGAGCCCTCCACAGTGGGAGGACTACCTACATGACTTGTATGTACAAAATCTAAAATTATCTCCTTCTTGCCCTATGACCCATAATTTACATTTTAACTATGAGGGGTGAAAATCATTTCTTCGTTGAAAAAAAAAATAGGGAAAACCCAACTTAAAAAGTAACAATTACATGAATGACATTTCATAATAATGCTCTTTGTTTTAGATTTATCATATTCCCCCCTGTAAGTAATAATTAAATTATGGAGATATGACTTAAAAGGGGCATAAACTGATTTTTATGAATTTTTAATTCCAGTACAAAAAATCATAAAAAAAAAACAATAAAAATAAAAAGAAAATATTATTAAATTGTGTATCACACATCATGGGATAGAAAATTCAATCTTTGCTTTTTCGATGTAGACATCTTGAACAAATACCTTAGACAGGGAGATACCATGGGACCAATCCCAGCTGCCAAGGTCCCGTTTGGAAGCTGGGAATGGAATGTGAGGAAAATTTTCAAAAGTACATTAGGCAGGATGAAAATAAACAATTACTATGGAACATTCACATGCAACATAGCAATAGATAAAGTAAAATTTAATCCTATTACTAGTGTATAAAGTGACTGATGATTCATTTTCATACTTCTGTCCTTTTAATCAAAACTCCATGTTTTCACTGGTGTATAATATTAGTGTATTTTACAAGTAAATTATCTAGAGCAATATTTACACCTGTAATCTGTACCTATCAATTGATGAAAATCTTATTAGGACACTAAAAAAAAAAAAAAAAGTTACATAAAATTAATTCATGTCAATATAATGTACTCACACATACCTCTAATATACATTGCTAATATTCAATGAAGAAACAACAAAGACTTTTTCCTGTAAACTTCAGAAGGAACACATGTCGCTACATATCATGAGATCTTATAACAATTACCAGTACACTGAACGAATGCACAGTCTACTGACGACTTGATAGATGTTTATCATTATGTAAGTATGATTTCACAGTGTAAGTTACTTATCAAACAGGAAGTATTCATGAGATAGGAAACAAACAAGATGAAGAAATAGATGGTGTATAAATTGTTAACAGTATTGTTCACATCTTTCAAGGGATGTAAAGACAATTTAGTTCATGTGTAACTGAGAATGAAAAATAATGTATGTGTACACTGCCAGATATTTTAGAACATGAAATGATGACATAATCACTTCCGGATAAAATTAGTTAATGAGCACTAGAGCAGGGACTTTTCATACAAACAGGAAATTTCAAAACGGTACATTCTAGGTCCAAAATTTTTTCTATAAGATATTAGCAAATGAAGTGATTATTTACTTCCTGAAAAGTATGTATCAGCGATTTCTATTGTTTCGTTGTACAGTAGCACTATACCCATACAGAAAAACCCACAAACAGTTTTCTCTCATAAATATACAGACACTGAACTATAGATATGACTCCTAGAAGATATTATACATAAACATCAAAATGAAGAATCAACAATGATTTTATCAAGTCACTATTTCAATATAATGCACAGCAACAAATACAGAGGACATTACACTCAAGATCTTCTGTGTAAGCTGTCATCCATGGAAGTTGAACATTTGTGAGAAGGTCATTATATAAACCATAGACTATGTTCATGTAACATTCAATATTTGTCATAAATTGAAAAACTAAGCAAAATCAAAAATAAAAGGCACAGAATTCTATGCACAATAAGAGACTTATGTATGAAGACTTCAAGAATAAAACATAGGAATGCACTTACTCTTAATTGCACTATTCTTCAATGACAGACACCTATGTGTATTATAAAAACAAACTGAAGAGAAAAATGTCAGGACTTGAAACTAAGTATAAATAGGCTACACCACTGAAACCTTTATAATGAGGAATTTAAAGGTTATTAAAGTGATTCGTTATGACATCTGACATAGCAAGTTTGTATTGTTCTTGACGTCATTTTTGTGGGAAAATGTTTTATTTCCTGCCTTTACAATAGAACTGCAGCAAATGACAGTGAACCCCATTAACATTGTGGAAAAGATTTCGATTACATGAAGTTGATTGATTTAGGTTATTTTTAATGCTCATGGAATCCAAATTGCTAATTTCAGAAGTTCTAACAGAAAAAAATAATTAAAAAAATAGTGGTATATTGGAATTTTTACACTAAGTTTCATTGTACATGTTGGTGTGACACTACATCCTAATCTGGCAGCTATTAATGAGGGAATATATAACTTAATTAGTTGAGCATATACATATGCATTCCAAAATAATCATTATCTTCTACAGTTTCACAGTACAAGGCGTGAAAATAAATGCTCTAAATCAATGTTAATTTCAAGTCCTGATACAAAACAAAAGCTTACAAAATGAAATACTTCAAAATTAAGGATACAAAACAAATTGAGGATAATAATAAAAATTGCTTACTCTAATATACATTGGTAAAGTCAGATGCAGGGTACCACAGTCGGAAATGATCTATATCATGGTATGAAGTACTGAGAATATCTACCTTGGAAATTACTTGGCCTGCATCTACCTACTTCTCTGATTTAATTCTGATTATTTCACACCACTTTACCCATTCCTTGCTTAAGATTCTTGAGCACTTACAAAATCTAATATGAAAGTAATTACTAAAACTAACAAGTCTTCTTTCATGGGTAATTACCAGGATTATAGATAAATATTGTGGATCATATATTACTATTGTGGATCATATATAATTATTGTGGATCACAGATTGCAGGCAATTACTACATTATGGAGAATTACTGTAGATCATAGATAATTACGACTTCAACTATATTATTGTTATTGTGATTGTTAATTTCTTTAATTTATTGGTTTCCTTGGAAACTCTTTGTAATAATAGAGTAAGCAGTAAGTTTTTCGGTATAATCTGGTATCCTGACAATCAACTGGAGATGCTGCGAGATTTGTGAATAGCTGAATGATTGCTTCTGTTTAAATGACAACCAACACTTCAACTATTTGTCGTCATCCTGAAAATATACACAATTCTTGTTAAAGAAAAACTTGTATATCTTCTTACTTTTTATAATCCTAGACACATTTTTAAAAGGCACATTAATGAAGATGATAAAGAAATTTTGAAAACAGGCTAGTTTTGACCCACATTCAAGAAATTATGGAGATTTTTAAAATGATGCACACATGTATTAAAAAAATCATACTGACACGTGTTACACTAATGCTGTATAGAGGAACTACTCAGTATGTTGTACTATCATATCTTTAAGAAAAACATAACTCTACATTTTGAAATATCTGTCAGTTAAATTTCATAAAGGAATTGGGTATATTATGCTGGCATATATTGTCAATTATACTGATAAAACAAATCACATCTATAATACTGTATAAATATAATATGCTAGATTTGGTTCCCACTTAAATGCTTGTTAAATTGACACATTGAGGGTTCAAACTCTTGACTGACAACCTGGAATAAGCTTATACAGGATATATGTGAAGTTAGCTCTGAAGTTGTAAGCATACTTAAATTCAAATGAAGGTCATCAGCTATACGTGTTCACTTAAACTTTACATAAACGTGTATTTCTTTGATGAGAAGAGGTGCAAAACATTCTGAATGTATTACAAGGTATAACTTTGATTTTGTTGTAATCAATAATGCTAATTTTCAGTCATATATATAAATATTGGCAATTGAATTCACTGGAGAAGCATACAAAAGAAGAAATATTTCTAATTATTTTCTATGACAATAAATCGTCAACTAAATTTCAAAAAATAAAATTTTACTTAAAAGATAAATCCCAATAAGTGTAACTCATGCAAAGTCACTTATCTGGGTCATCTCTTCTCTGAATGAACTTCAGTGACCCATGGGTTTGGGGGAATAATTGTCAATTTTGTGACATCAAAATACATTATAATGTTTGTCTGAGGGATAACTTGGGTATCAAGTATTGTGACATCAACCGATTTAACAATCTTTTAAGTGCAAATGGAAAGGTCAATTACTAAAAGGTCATTAATAAATAACTATAGGTGATGGTCTGAATTTGATTTCAATCGTGGAATTGGTACATGACACATGCATACTGTTAAAGGAAGCAGTGGAGTGAGAGAAAATTGAGATAAAGATTTTATTCGCTGTATTACGATACATAACATAAAGCCTCTGTCTGAGTAACAAATCATAATAAAGTCTATCTTCAAACTGTAAACTCACTGTTACACATAACTATTATAGAATACCATGACATTATAAAAATAAAATTTCTGATTTCAAGTAACCTAAAGAATTTCACTCTGAATAAATTTCTTCCAAATGTGATCAATTTTGTATCCAACAGAAAATAAGTCACCTTCTAAACTAAACATATACCTATGTCTGAAGAGCTTGTATAAAGCGAAAGCCCTTACGGAAATATATTGAAAAAGTGACTTTTCAGATTTTTCATATTTTATTTATATACTTTCTGTACCAAGATATTGTTATATATTTTATATACATGTATATATATTATTTGATACACAATAATGCGCTTATTAATGTGCCAGAATAAAGATAATATGACAAGTGATTTGTTAAATTTATATCAACTTTTTAAACAGAAAATTAAGCTTGCAAAATAAAAAGTGAGATGGCATAAATATTGTGGTTATGATTAACACTTCAATGAAAACAAATCTTACAAACCCAGTCCATTACTGCATGTTAGAAAGAAAGGAAAATATGGTTAGCAAATTTGTAAATGCTGTCTCTGATAAATAAAAGAATATGTATTAATTACTTTCATGTCAATTTTCAATGATCTATTACTCGCAGTATAACATGAGGTCAACTGAATTGGACCAAAAGAACCAACGATAAAGCAGAAGTCTTGCACTGTCTGTTATGTCATATTTTTTTCAATTGAATGCTTAGCCTTCTGAGACTTCAATCATTAAAAACATCTATACATGTTTGGCAGTTTGCTAATTCCCTTTATTAACAGGTAACAAGGTACATGTACAACTCTTTTGAACAGCAACTCCTGGCACTCTTAACTTATTAATTCCATTGAAAGATGTAGAGATTCATGCCAAAAACCTTTAAATGAGTATACTGCATTCTTCCACAAGTCAACATCTATCATTTATTAATGTTTTATAGAATAAAAGTGAGTGTTTTGTTAATAAAAATAATTACTTCATGTAAATGCCCTACATACAAAGTCTCAGCAAGATGTTAACTAAAAACACCTTATGCCTGGATATTAAAATTACAAGAGGCTGAAGCTGGCCTCTATCGTTACCCTGAGCGTCTTAAGCACATGAAAAACTTGGAAAGTATCAAAATGTTCCCTAATGGGAGTACTCTTTTTCAGAAAGTTTATTTCACAATTAAACCAAAATCAATATCACATCAATCTAAAAGAATACCATACATCTAGTGTTTTCATTCAAAGTGATCTATCTCCAATTTCTCTCTACAAAAGATGGCATTTTCTGAACCTACTTTGCCATACCATAAATCGTGACACTGAGTACCTTTAGATCCACCCCTTGACACACTGGGTGAAAAACAATAATACTTGCATGGGATCTTGGGTGCTTCATCAATACCACGTTTTATCAAAACCTTTCCATCAGTTCTGAATAAGTATATCAAAGTTTACTATTACAAAATAGAATATCAACACCTCCTCCCCTTTTTAATTTTCAAAAAACTGCAAGAACTTCTGAAAATTATTTTTGTATTATATGTCTTTCCAATTACATTTACTTCAATAAAATCTGTTAAAATACAAAGAGTTCAAGTATTATCAACAACCTTCCAACATGACAAAATCAAAGAAATTACCTGAAAATATTCAAAAAGGAAAATACAGCCAAGATGTTTAAAATTTGATTTGATTTGTTAACGGATGACAATGGAAGGTGGTCAGTATGACCAGATGGATGGCGGATGGCATGCTGTGACAATAGCTCACTTGAGACTTTGGCTCAGATGAGCTCAAAATAATGTAAAATCAAAATCAAACTACATTAGACAAACTTATTCCAACTGATCATTCACCATTAGTTAGGGACAGAGTTAGGTAGCTAATGCTAACCCTAACCAAGCAAAATTAAAAAACTTCCTCCCATCATTCACCATTAAATACACTCATGCCTACCAATGTAGATGTCAGAATTTCAAAGGGAAATCACTGTACTGTAAAATGTAATCAGTTTTTCATCATTATGGCATGTCTTGACAGCTTTTGTCTCGTTGGAAATTGACGTCAAATGAAAAGGAGTCTGAACAAGTCAATCTGGTCATTTTAATTTTCTAAATACATGATCAAATTGAGAACTGAAAAATTTATAAATATTTTCAATTACTAAGTCTCTAGGCAAATTCAACTGTTGACTGTAGTTTTTCTTGGGAGAACTACATTTCAAGCAAACATTTATTATTTTGAAAATACTGTGTGAGATTTTAATCTACAATCAACTGCTTATGAAATTTATTAGATTTCTTATTTAACTATGGGCTGAAAAACATGTGCATACTCATTTCATTTTAAACTATGGTTGAGTAGTTGAACTTGCCCTCTGTGTTCTCTAGCACTTAACACCATCATGACACTTAGTTACCATATAGGTAAACAGAGATATTTAGCATTAAACCAAAATCAAAGATATCTCACATTCTCAAACATTCTTGATTTGGATCACCCTTATTCTACTTTTTGAAGTTGGTTTGACTGGATCAATCTTGTCGAAAGTCAATGTCATACACTGTGGCAATAATTATTTCAATATTTACTATGTTTTAAGATCAATTTTAAGCCAGTAAATATGAACAAGACATATAATAATCATACCTCATCTTGTTTCTGTGGCCTCAATTTGTTTAATATACTATCTATGGTACTTTTTCTGTAAATACAGAAAGATAATGAAGAATTAGACCTTTGCTGGATTATATTTGATATACATGTATTAGCATTAATTCATGAAAAGCGAGTAATAAGTTTTTTGTATTCTATACATACATAACAATGTAAACAGAAACGAAATTATATCAGAAATACAAAATACATTTGTAAAATATCACCAACAGGATTCAAGATGACAAGATGCTTTTCTTGATCAATATGCACCTTGTACTTTTGGTTGGTTGATTAGTGTTTTATGTCGCTTTCAACAATATTTCAGTTATATCATGACATGGAAGCAGGAGGTTACCAACCTCTTAAACATAGTGGCGCAGCCCGGGGATCGATCCCGGATCGTCGGCGCCGTAAGCCAAGTGCTTAACCACTACACCAAGCCTGCTCCTCGTACTTTTGGAACTGAACAACTATTATGTACACCGGTAAACCAAGAAGAGTCTTACTCAAAACCAAGTCCTCCTCCAGATGGTAACCAAAAAACTATGAAGTACACCAATAAACCAAGAAGAGTCTTACTTAGAACTAAGTCCTCCTCCAGGTGGTAACCCAACAAGTTCATCATTTAAAACTGCCATGATATATGATAAATCTGCATCACACGTCTCAGTTTGAGCTAGAATTTCTGCAACAAAATAAAATTATTCATTACAATAATAGTTTAGTAGAAGACTAATTTCCTGTCTGTATTACTGTCCATAATCAGAAGCATGCACTCAATTATGACTGAATTTAAGAAACTGTCAGCATATCATGTACTGTACAATTGTGATTTGAAGCAACATGTACAATGAGCAAAAATCTGGGACATGCAAATCTGAAATCAAAATCTGAAAATTCAGACAGAAACTGCAATACATGAATCTGTACTAAAACTAGATTTGACAGAAGACAACAGAGCTCGCTAGTCACAACCAAATTTAGATAGCCAATTATTTTGTAAGAAGGTCAAGGTCAAGGTCAAGTTCAAAACATAAAAAACTTTGAGTGCTTCATCCCTACAAAGTTTCATCAAAACTCAATTAATTCTAAAAAAAAAAAAAAAGTCCATCAAACCTGATCATTACATATTCATAGTACATGTAACACATTCCCCTTTTTAATCTTGGAGAATTGCAAAAAATCCTAGAAATTAGTTTTGAATTATCTTTTAAATTACATTTAATACAATTAAAATACACAAAATAAATATTATTAGCAACTTACAGGGAGAAAATTTTAAAAATTACCAGAAAATACCAGTAGTCTATGATAAAAAAAATGATATAAAAAAAATTCCAAGATTTGATTTCAGAATGGAACCAAAAACAGTCATGCTTCTTAAGACACCCTTCTAGATCGCTCTGATTCATTCAGTTTGATGATCTATGCAGCTGTTCTGAAGAACTTTGTCAAAGGAAGGTTCCTACGGGCCTATGTTTCCCCATCCTTTCTAGGACACTCTGATACCATTAGTTTTTAAACCCACACATCCCTTTTAAAGAAGAAGATTTTCAAAAGAGGGAACTCTCTTGGTCATACTTTTGTCTATGGTGGTATCAACTGTTGACAGATTTAAATAAATCAAAGGCTTGAAGAGCCACAAAGGCGTCGAGCTAAATTTGATTTAAAGCTGTCAAAAGTAGCAGAAATTACCAGTTGTGTTCATCTTTTTTGTTGAATTCCGATAATTTTTTTAATAGAGTAAAAATAAAAGCTTAAGGACCAACAGCCATACTGCAGTATATCATATAATATATCATCATAACATTTTATTGTTCTTTACATCATTCTTGCAGAAATATGTCAAATATCTTTTCACAAAGAATGTACATGTGAAATCAATCGAACACCATTGCCATTTTTTTTTTACAAAGAAATGGACGAGTTGTTACCATTGCCTGTAAAATATGGAAGCCTTATGCTTAATTTGTTTTAAGATATGGTCTAGGTTTCTGTTTTTGTCTACGCTACTAACACCTACACTAGGGCCAACAGCTTCTATATATTGTCCAAAAACACTACTTATTCGGTCGTTTATTGTATGTGCACGGGTAAGGGTTACAACGCCATGCCGATCGCCGTAATGACGCAAGCCGATTGTGCATCACAATCGCACTTTATCGGTTGATTTGGAATAAAATCTTCACATGTAAGTTCTACGTAATTTATTTTTCATGCGTTCAATCTAAAATTTTGTTTTAATCCATGCTATCATCCTTTACATCCGCATTAAATTTTGTAGGCGATTTGAAAACTTTCCCGGCTGCCAATTTTTATATCGTCGTGGGAACTTTTCCAGATATGTGAAAGACCATGTGATATATACACATGCTACTTCCCTAATAAGGAAAAAATGAGGCGTGGCTTCAGAAATTTTAGCGGGAAAATTCACAACTGCGCAAAAACAAGCAAGTAATTGCCATTAACATAAAGCTATTTGGCTTTGTGACCAACATCTTGATCATTTAATGCTATTCCGATTACAACTTAAACTTTTTAAAAAGCTTTGCTTGTTTATGATAGACTGGAGTTACCTGCTCTTGCTTGCTATCACTGCGCGAAGAGACAAATGACCACCGCCATTTTGTCAAGGATATTCCCTGTCCAGCAAGTGCTATTTATAGCACCGACGGTAAGGGCAGATAAGATTTTTGTTTTGTTTGTTTGATTATTGTTTTACGTCACTCCACGAATATTTCACGTATATGGTGACGGCATCTGCCTGATGCATTGCATACAAATTTGGACCTTTGCAACGGACCCACCCGAAGCAGTGAGGGATCTTTTACGTGCCACGCCTACCGTGACACGGGACCTCGGTTTTTACTGTCTCATCCGAAAGACAGAACACCGGTGTGCCCCGGGCGGGAGTCCAACCCGCGACCTCTCGATCACGAGCCGAGCACCTTATCCACTAGGCCACACCGGCTTGGGCAGATAAGAAGCTGTACACACTGCGTGTAGTTATTTTTAAAATTCGTCTGCAGTAGCACACACAGCATAGGTATACAGTACCTGATGTAATTTATGAGAGGCTCGTGATGTTTAGCCTTGAGGATGTAATTAATTTTGTCGATATTTGTTGATTCTAGGTTAAATGAATAAAACAAAGACATATATACACTGTATATAATATCTCTGAATGAAACAAAGCGAAATCCAGTGAGATAAAAAATAACCGATAACGCGTCACTTGAACCTAGGTCAGCCTCGTTATGAATTAGTGGTCACCTGTTTAGATATCTTCGTGATACGCATTGCCAGTCTATATTTAGGATTCTATGAAATATTTTATTTGTTCTTTTTTTGACTGAAATTTATATCTACAGATATTATTATTATATTATTTATATTATTATATATATTTCGAAGATTGCGCGATCGGTTTCCATATTGGCGCTTAATGTAAAATTAGGCCTTGATCGCGTGTGTTACAAGCGTTCTACTACGATTTCTCCAAATAAGGCAATATGTCACATGGTCTTCCCCATATTTGGAAAAATTCCCATGAAGTGCGATTGTAATTCATAATCAGCTTGTGTCATCACGGCGAATGAATATTTAAACACACACAATAAGCGACAGAATAATACGTGTTTTAGGGCAATATATTGATAATTTAAGTTTAGCAGACCTATGCTTAAACCTATTTCTGTGCAATGAAATTTCAATAACAAGGATAACAAAGCCGGTTTTGCAAGAACTTTTACTACGTTTAGTACTTTAAAGAAGGTACTACTTTGTTACGTGGATTAAAAAGGCGGTGTAGAGGTAAAATTTTTACGATCGCTAGAAGACTGTTGAGCAAATGCTCGACGCCTTAAAAACAACTAGAAATATTACAAATTTTAACACAATCTGTCTAGTGGTTTAGGAAAAAGTTGAAAACGTGGAAAGTTAACACAACAGACAATGGACAGGCAATGGATGAAGTGTTATGACAATGGCTCACTTGAGTCTTCAGCTCAGGTGAACTAAGAAGTTGAGGTCAATCGATAATAGATCCCTTTATGATAACTGTGGCCTACAATATATATATATATATATATATATATATATATATATATGCAATAACCTCTTTTGGATGGCTACCTATGAAACCTTTAAAAACATACTGAACATCAATCAGTAATTATTAACTAGAGCTGTCCTAATGGGACAAATACACCCCAGTAATGGCCCAAACAAGTTTCATGGACAGACATATGGACTGAGACACAAACCCACAACATGCTCCATACAATGTGATACACACCTTTGGATCATTGAAAACGATGGTGTGAAATATTGTCCAGATCCTACATAGCAATAAGGAGCTATGACCCCTAACTGAATTTTGACAATGTGTGCAGTGTGACCTTGACCTTGGAGATATAATCTTGAGTCAAAGTCGTGGCACACCCTTGGATTATGGACAACAATTGTGTGAAATATTATCCAGATCCACCCTGGCAGTAAGAAGTTATGGCATGTAAAAGGATTTTGGCTGTGTGCACTGTGACCTTGACCTTGAAGATATGACCTTTGGTGGAGGTCATGACACACCTTTTGGTAATGAACAACAATTGCCAGAGATGTTATCCAGATCCAATATAGCTGTTATGGCCCAGACAAGAATTTTGACCATGCATGTATTTTGACCTTGAACCTGGATATGCGATCTTCTGTCAAGGTCATGAAACACCCTTGGGTCATGGACAACAATTGTGTGATATATTATCCAAATCTAACTTGGCAGTAAGAAGTGATGGCCCGGACAGGAATTTTGGCTACCGGTATGTGTGCACTGTGACCCTGACCTTGACGATATGACCTTGGGTCAAAGGTCATAACACACCCTTGGGCCATAAACAATAATTAAGTGAAATATTATCTTGGATTATATTCCAACTTAGCAGAAAGAAGATATAGCCTGGACAAGGATTTTGGCTATGTGTGCACTGTGACCTTGACCTTGACTATATGACCATGGGTCAAGGTCATGACACACTCTTGGGTCATGTACAACAATTGTGTGAAATATTATCCAAATCAAACAAGGGGATTAGAAGTTATGGCTTGGACAAATGTGACTGACAGACAGACAGGGTGCTTCCTATATACCCCCCCCCCCCTTCAACCAAAAGGGGTATAAAGATCAGTTCTCTTTATGGTTAGAAAGGGCTATTGCACATACATGATTTGTTAGACTGCAGTTATTCTAAAAAGGTCTAAAGATCTAACGGTTGGACAAGTGGAAACATTCATATTTTTGGCGCTATTTAATAGAAAACAGCAACTTTTTTTCATTATTATGTATGAATTTCCTTTTACCATCTTAAGTGAAGCTTGAAAATCTAGCAAAATCAAGTGTTACAAAGCTAATAAGATACTGGGTAATGCATAACATACCTGACATTGATACATTTACAAAAATTAACTTAACAAAATCTTACAATTAACTTGAATCTTGATCAAATGTGACAGTAGAATTAATGTAGTTGATATCTGTTACTATATAGGTGAAATAATTATGGCATGACAAGACTAAATTTCATCTATCTGTAAATCCCTACAACAATTAACTCTGTACCAAAATTTCTTGAATTTAAATCATAAGCAAATAGTCTAATTCCTAATGTAAATCTTAATATTGCATACATATCAGTAATGCACTACCAAATGCTTGGCTAGTCAATACCTGTGCTTCCATTATAGAAATTTACAACTCATTATCTCTTTAGGAAAGTAAGTGTGGCCTAAAGGATGAGGTGCTTGGGTTCGATTCCTACCCAGGGAACACCAGTGTTCTGTCTTTCAGATGAGACTGTAAAAAACCGAGGCCCCCTTTCACGTAAGGCATGGCACACAAAAGATCCCTCACTGTTTCGGGTGGGTCTGTTGCAAAGGTAGAAATTTCTATACAATGCATCAGACAGTTACTGTTACCATATACGTGAAATAATCGTGGGGTGACTTGAAACAATAATCAATCAGTCTCTTTAGGATTATTTTATATGGTTATTGTCATTTACATCTACAGCTCACTCTACATACTAAAAGTAAATTCTCATTCAAATAGCATTATGTACTTGTAACTGGTTGCCCACTCTCTCAATGATAAGATTCAAATCATTTTACATGACCTGATTGGCAATACTCTCTGGAAATTTGTCTATCATCTTAAACTCATACAGAATTATAAGCATAATGAAATAAATTATATCATCAATCTGTAACACTAATACTTTTCTAGTTTATACCTTTAATTTTATTTTCTATCGTTTCATCGAGTTCTTTATCTTGTTTGATGGCCTCTTCTGATAGTTTTGGGGCTCCTTCAAATGCTACTATAACGATACTCATGTTATCTCTGCTACCCTGAAAAAGTAATCCTCCTTTAGTAATGTAAATACGTGTATGAGCAAACCGACCAACACATGAATTTCATATTCTACAGATAGTAAGGGGCCTAATGCTTGACAAAGCTATTTTACTCATTAAGACATCATTGCTTACATGTATATTGTGAAAGAGATTTGTACTGTAAAAACATCATATGTTGGGAATGTTCTGTGTAATATAAATGTGAATGTGCTATTATTAAAACTGGACAAAAATTAACATGTTTAATATGATGTCAAGAACAAAAAGTAACTGATTTGATTTATGTGCTTTTTCAAAAATATTATGAGTATACATGTAGAGCACAGTTGGTTTTCTTATAGATGATTAACACAAAATCAAAAAATGAAATATGTAGCTTCTTGGCAAAGCTATATATTTTTGGTTTAAGAATCCTCACTGAAATATTTCTTAGTACAAGTGTATTTAAAATTATAATAACCATGAAAGTATCTTGCATAATCTGTTTGGAACAGTGCTAAAATTATATTAATACATTGGATTATGGAAAGAAGATGGATGGATAAAAAGACCAGCACTGTATGATACAACCATGAATGATGTACAGTTAACTACATGTACCGTATAAAGACTGGCAAGACAGTCACCATACAATGAAATAATCTGGGTGTGACATAAGAAAATCTTGGTGTGACACAAGATAATAATCAAACAAAGGACTGGCAAGAAACACAAAACTGTATTCATATTCAATTATCTTGAGGTAAGCTGGATCATCTACCGTATATATTTATACTTATATGCGAGTATATACGGTATGTAAATAAAGTTTCTTTTTATGAATATTAATAATGATTAATAAATAGTGCACACCCATTTGGAACTATCCTTTTGCTGTTCACAAAAGGCATGGATACCATTTGAATCTTAGTTTTTAAACAAACATTTTGAAAATACTGGTAATGCATGTATGAGGTATGATCAGACAGTTTTTAGCCCATGTACTTAGGAATATCCAGGATAGAAAAAATTTTCATTCTTTTTCATTATAATCTCCCTTCATCTTCAAAATACCAGTAGAATGCTTCATTCTGGTCTCCCAAGTGTTCATATTCAGCATCTATGACTCCCTCATTGTTTTCAAAATTCTTACCAAATGTATGTAAGTATATTAATTTTCTATAACCCTGTTTCATGAGATGATGTACTTTCATCCAAACTTGTAACTATTGCTACATATTTTGCATCATAAATAGATCCCTTTTAACCTTTTATGTCATTTATAGGTATGGCTTAAGCCTAAATTTTACATGAGCCTAAAGTCAATTACTACATAAAGTGGTACATGTTGTATCTGAGTTTTACAGAAACACATGTAAAGATGAGGAGTTCCAATATGCACTCCAAATGTTTTGAAAAAAAAAACTGCACAAACACACAGTGGGATTTGAGGACTAAATTACTTCACAATTATCTTATTTCATATTAAATCACTATGTTTCGTGCAATTCTAATGGATCAGGGCCATATCATATTCAATTGCAAAACACTTCCACCCTTCTGGAATGCATGTACTAAAAATTCATCCACTACACATATTAAAGTAAGAGCATTTTTCCCTAGTATATTACCTTATAGAGACAGGTGTCCACCACCATGTTGCAAATGGCTTCTAAACTATCAGTTATCCTCATGCGACTACGAATAAAGTCACAAAGTTCTTCATTGGACATCACATCCCAAATACCATCACAGGCTAAGACTAGGAATTCATCCTTTACATCTCTTTTTTCCACAAAAATTTCTGGTTCAGGAGACACCAGCTGTTCACAAGGACCCATACCCTGAACGTTTTTGTATTCAAAGTCACCTAATGCTCTGGAAACTGCCAGTGATCCATTGACCCTCTGAATCATGACACTGCCTCCTGCACGCTGAATTCTTTCTTTTTCTGCTGGATTGATTGGCTTGTGATCACATGTTGTAAAAGCACAATGCCCTGCACGACAGAGAACGGATCGTGAATCCCCGCAGTTTGCAAAGAAAATATGAGATGGTGAAACAATAGCACATACAGCAGTGGATCCACTTTTATCTTCACCGCTGACCATTTCTGGCATGCCACGAATTTTTTCATCTAGTTGCAGGAAACCGGTTTTTATGCCTTTGTTTACATCCTCAATAGAGGGTTGTACTTCCGTGCCTTCTTTTAATTCTAATTTGCCTTTGAAGTCGTCATTTGATACAATTTCCTGCAGTAACTGTTCAGCACAGGTAGCAGATACCTTTGCGCCAGCATGTCCGTCAAACACAGCAAAAAATGACCAGTGCTTCAGGCCATATGGTAAACCAATAATAGCTGTATGTGCATCCTCCATCTCAACCCGCCATCCCTGCATACTGCTGAGTCCATACCGTAAAGCATTACCCATTCCTCCTTCATTATGCTTTTCAGTCTTTGGTTTATCTAAAAACGCTCCCATGTCTCTATCTGGAGAAAGACATTAAATCATATATATTAAATAATTTCTTATCTTTATGGTGTAAAATAGATTTAAAAATTAAATAATCCAAAGACACATCTATAGGTATACATCATTCCATGCATGACTGATTTGTTATTTTACACAAGATTCAAATTGCATCAAATCTGTAAAACCTGTAAGATGATGTGCAAAAAAATACCCCCCCCCCCCCCCCAAAAAAGCACTCTTAATCTATGTATTCAAAACCTCTGGTTTAGTCCCATCAATTCTATTAATCTGCATTTCTATACTAAAGGTGAATTTAATATTTTTGGGATGGATGGAGGTACATCCCCCCAAAAAAGGTGGACAAAAAACTGCATTATTGAACATAATCAATCAATGCTTTATAATACACCAAAAAGCATTTTATAATCCAATCAAATGTACCATTACATATAAAAATTTTACGATGAGTGTATCAAGTTAAAATTTGTTAGTATTTTTTTTATGTGGGTGTAATGCTAATGTAATCTCTAAAATTTGTATGTTATATCATTTTCAAGACTGGATGATCATTTTACTATTTTTCAGTGAATGAATCTATATACAGACTAAAGGCAAAAACTATCCCAGATTGGGTTAGGCTATCCAAGTTTCATTATTTGACATAATTTGGAATAGCTCATGTGATATCCCATTGATAAAGTTTGTCTTACACACTGATTTTTAGGTCACAGTTCAAATTAACATTGACTGGACCATAGAAAAAAAAAGCCTAGAAAGAAATTCAATTATATCTATGAATTAGAAAACATCTATGCCCTTCACTTGTCACTTTGATTAAAATGATAGGACATAAGATCATTTTGAATTGTTACCTTGTTAGTTTTTGAACTTTTACTAGGTTTTGAACTTTTATTTTGTTTTTAACAATTTTCAAGACAAAAGAAGCAAGTAGCTATCTAAACATATAATTTGTTAATCAAGCCTCAAAGGGATCATACCCTAATCACTTCTACAGCAGACAAAACATAACGTTCTATGTAAAGTATGCTGAGACTTTGTGTTATAAACAGTCTATCAATACATGTACTAATGAATCTCACTGAAACTATTTAGAATTTACAGGAGGAAGAACATTTTGTTTAAGTTTCCCTAGAAACGAGTTGTGTTGTAATATTAATGAGGTAGTTTTGGACACCAGTCAAAAAAATGTGGAAGGCTTATAAAAGTAGACAAAGATGGCCCCAGTAAATTTTTCACAAAAATACTCAACAGTGTTTCCATTTTTTTCTATACATTATTCTTCTGTGGCATTCAATAAGAAATTGCATGATACAGATAGAGGAAAGAAGGTGGACCTGGGTCCGGCGCCATAAACTGAGAATTTACTTAAGTCAAAAATTTCATTTTAATTTATTCCATTATCAAACGTTCAAATAAATTTTAATGCAGAATGGTTAAATTCTATTTATCAGTAGAATAAAACTAAATAAAATCCAAATCCCAGTTATTAAATCATTGATGAACAGAAGAATATGAATTTTTGACTTAAGTATATTCTCAGTTTATGGCGCCGGACCCAGGAACTGGTTGTCTTCACCTCTCTCCTTTAAGAACTCCACAATGAAGATAAAGAAACTCTAACAGTCTAATTCCTGTCAAAGTCTCAAAACAAACAGGATGAGATTCTTCTTAATCAAAGTGAAAGACCATCAGAAATAGATAGAAATTTATTCAGAGTTTTTTTCAAAAACAATGACCAAGCAGTGTTCTAAAATTAAAAAATGAAAATAATTTACCACATATATCTATTGAAAAGTATACTTTCTTAAACTAATATTTCACTGATCCAAATTAACAAAGGCACATTTATACATGTACCAATTTTAAAGAGACATGATGATTAATGTACATGTAAGTCGATTCACTACAATTTCATCTACTGAAATTAACAAGTTTTCTGATATTTTCCAAGAGTTCTAACTCTACTTAAAGTTCAAAGTTTTTGGTGTCTTTAATTGATTCTAAAAATGATATTCAAGAAATTTCTTGCTGTCTAGTAATTTTGGGTGAGAGGTATCTTCATCTTAACTTCTCCAACCTCAAATTTTGCTTACCATTGGTAATAATAATTGGTTTTTTGTTTAAGTAAACTATGATAGTGTCAACTGGGCTTTATTACAGTTGTATGGTTTAGACTTTAGTAATACACAAAAAACATGATGTAATCAAAGATAACGATCAATACCACACTCACCTAAATACAGTATTTGTCGAACAAAAACAAAAAAGCAATAGTAAGAAGTTCTATAGAACATAATCTTTTACTGAGTAACTCAAGCATAAATCAAGGTCAGATGCATCATCAGATGAATGCGCTTCATGCATCATTTTAAGGTGAACATTGTGCAAATTTGGTGATAATAGCAATTATATTTTCTCCAATACCAAATTTCCCCACACTACTTCACTGAATCACTCAAGCAGAAAATGCATGTCAGATGCATCATCTTATGCATGCACTTTAGTCAGTTTTCCTAAAAAGAAACTATGGTACAAGTTTGGTGACTGTAACATCTACACTTTCTCCAATACTGAATTACCCTACTACTTAATCGAGTCACTCAAGCAAAAAACGTAGGTCAGATATATCATGTGATGCATGCACTTGAGTAAGCATCCCCAGATGAACCTATGGTGCAAGTTTTGTATCTATACCACTTATACTTTCTTCAATACTGAATTATCCCAAACTACATGTATTTAACCGAGTTGATTCATGGTTGTTCCGGTCCCAATACTCATCCAGCCCAAGTTGATCCGGCCCCAAACCCATTCAGCCCAATTATTGATCTGGCCCCAAAATTTTGTACACAGGTTTATTTAGAGATCATAATTATAATTTTTCTATGATTCTCTTGTATTCAATTATATTAAAGTATATAGATCTAAAAACTAAATGTCACATTTACATATTTTTCTCTGTTGTTTTGACTATATTGTCATGTATTTGAGCATTTCACTGCGAATAATTATAACATGCAATGTACATACAATTTCTATAAGATTCTTTTGTATTTATTATATTCAGGTATATACATATATATATATAAGAAGCGTCATATTACATCTAATTATAGTGATGCAGAATCGAACAATTTTCATAATCGATGATCGGACAATAATCGAAAATTATCACCGATCAATGATCAATTATAATAGAACGAATAAGAAAACCATTTTGCAAGGGGATATTTTTATCATTTGACAATGTAATCATGTATGTAGAATTTTTTTTATTTGAAAAATACAATAAACAAGAAATTTTAAACAATAAAATATATCTCAATAACAAGATAACAAGTGTCTTTACCAAAGACCGAACAAGAATAACTAGCAATTCCTTTATTCATTGGAAAATTTAGGGGGGACAAACTATCAAAAAAAGCATCATACATTCATTTTGATGATTCTTTGAAAATTACAAATGTCATGAAATTGATGAAGAAGTTTGTTATTTTTTTCACTTTCAGTCCTCTGTGTATGAATCAGAGGAAATTCTGCAGTTGGCAAGATAAACGACTTTTTTTAACAATGAAATTTATACAAAGATAAGAGAATCAAACAAAAATACTATATGTTCACACGTTTCTTTATCCTGATTCATTCAAATTTATATGTAAAAAACAATAATTATTGACATTTAAGTTCCATTTCATGGGCACTTCAGTAATAAGCTGGGGCATTCCGGTCAATTGGGTCATTTCGGTAGATAGTTACACTACATTTTACGAGTCAATTGGGGTGATAAAACTTCTTTTTCTTTGTTTTTTTTTTTCGGCAATTTTTCGATTTTTGAAAATACAATCCAAAATGGCGCACTTTCAGCGATCGATATTTGATCATCGGCGATAATCGTTTCATCACTATCTAATTACAACTTTAACAAAGTGATCGTACAATGTATCTGATCATATTACCAACATCAAAAGGGCACTAGTATAACAGTCCTATTTGAAGTAATTGAGCTTTAATTAGAGTAACTTGAGGGCCCAAGATCAGATCGACAAGAAGTTTGTTTGTAAAAACTGTAAACAATATAAGATGAGGCCGAATCACATTCAAATTCAAAGGAAACTTGGGAAAATAGCAAAAGATGTCTTTCATTACTTGATATTCTAAAGTGAGTTGGGATTGACTGAGGCTGGATCGACCTACATGTATTACCACAGAGTCACTCAAACAGAAAATATAGGTCAGATATATCATCTGACGCATGCACTTAAGTCAGTTTACCAAGATGAACCTATGTTGCAAGTATGGTTGCAAGTTGTTGCAAGTACGGTAACTGTAGCACCTATACTTTTTTTAATACTGAATTACCCCAAACTTCCTAGTTCTTAATTAATGGGTGCAGTTGTGGACATGGTGTACATGTATACTGGAACAATATAACATACTTATGATACTACCTGTATAAGGCTACACTCATCTAATTTTGTCAAGGTGAGCTAAAATCTGGAGGCAAAAACTAGGCTAGCAAAAATCTGTATTTAACATATACATGTGTATGTATAATCTATGGAAACGTTTTTGCATGTTCCAAGAATTTTTACCCGAAACCAGACGACATAAACAAGCACCTGCAAGTCAAACATGACTGATCTACTGAGTAACAGTATCTATTCATTTTTTCAGGTCTTAGTAGCACTTGAATTTCTCATAATTAATGCATTGAACAAAAAGAATTTTAACAATCTCTCTGCTGTGTGAATGGCACAGAAAATTATTAACTAGATATAAATGTACTATTTAGTCCCACAAAATTTTAAAACTGCATAAACTAAAGATGCTCATACATGTACTGCAGCAATGAATAGGGATGTTATGGCATCAGAGACTGCTCATTCTATTTATGCCCATTTCATTGCCAAGAAGAACATGAAGTCTTTTCTCAGTTTTCTGTGACTGTATAGCTGCAAGACCCACATAGAATCAAAGAGCTTTGTGCTGAGAAATAGATGAAAATGATTGAGCTTTTACAGTTTTAGTTATTTCATTTACTATATGACTAGAGTGGAGGTTTGAAAAACACTGTTTTTGTTTGATTTAAGCAAGTTCTTTTCTATTACTCTGGACTAGGCCATTTTGTGATGGTTTGTTTCAAAATGCAGAACAGAAAAGAACACTACATACTATATACCAGTACTCAAATTTTGAAAACCAGCACATTTGCTTTCATCATTTACACAGAGTTTGAGAAAGACTGAAAAAATTTGTGACTCATTTCTTCGTGTGTACAGTGTAAGCCCTGTTATTTCCCACATAAGAAAACAAAACAATAATTCAAACAAGAAACTGCCAAGGACGGTATGACCGGATTGCAAATGCTAAACGCAAAATGTTGATGTCGGATGGACGGTCAGACAGACAGATTTTGCCAATTTATAGACCAGAATTGCTTTGCATTAACATTAACAATACATGTATGCAAATGGTAACCCTAAAGGCAAAAAACAATGTGTGTTCACTGAAGCATAAAGTCAAGGTCAAGGTCACTAAATTTTTGTATTGGATAGAACATTCAAGTATCTACAAACCTACCAACTTTGACATAAATACCCTTTAGGGTATGAAAGTAACCAAGCTAAACGCAAATGTTAAACGCAAAATTTTGGCGTTGTACGGACAGACGGACGGATTTCGCAAAGTCATACACCGGAATTGCTTTGCAATCCAATCAAAAAAAAAAAAAAAATAAAAAATAAAAGAAAAGTCTAGAGGAATTTGTTTAAGAATTTCAACTCTTCAACACCAGTGATTACTGGGTCCAGTATAAAGCCATGAAAACAACTATCCTTGATGATATTGTTATTTTTCTACTAGATCCATAAAGGGATAGATTCAGGGTATGGCAAATTAAATCCAAAAGATACCTCCTCTGACAAATTAACTGCTATTTTGAACTTGAATGGGTTTTTTTTGGGGGGGGGGAATCAAAATTATATAGAAAATTGAAATTGTATTTACCTTACTAAATGTTAAACCTGGATTCTTCATACATGCTTGCATTTTTCAATTCTTTGATTTTATAAATTCTGAACTACACAAGTATGACAAATGTCTTTCTATCAGAAAATCTATAAATTGTGTATACAAAGAAAAAAGCTGAAGTCAATGCTAAAGATGTGTTCAACAGCTACAGTGTTTCCAAACCTATCTGACCGCCTGACATTTCTGATAAAAATTGGCTAAGTCTTAAAACTTTCAGTATCATTTCACTGAAATTTTGAAACTTTACCAGACAAATCTCCTGTAAAGCCCAAGAAAAACACACACTGCAGCTATGTACTTTAATAGTATTCAATGATTTGTGTCTGCCTCATTCAAGAAAATGAATAATGCATAGTGCAGCTCTCCTCTAGGCACTAAGCTTTTATAATAAGATACATTAATTTAATAACTGTAAAGTTTATAAATTTGACGAACTTTTTCAAATTCTAAATTTTACCTTTGGAATAATAAACTCATGACATTAGTAATGTAATTGGATGTATATTTTTTCTGCTTCTTTGTAAGTGCTAGATGAATCTACTATTTATACAGTTCAAGTTGATTATCCACTCCCTGTGATACAGAACATAAGTAAGAGTTTTATTTACTCACGACGATGTTACTAATAATATCGTGATAACCTAATTATTCATCAAAGTTACCTCAGTAATACCACAGAGTAAATGATGTCACTAAACTAATACTCATAATAGAGTGACTGTATATTGGTAAACAGGGTGTGGGAATCACTTTATGACACTAAATAAAATAATGACAACGTAAAGACACATGTTTTGAATTCGCCGTTTCCATACAACTTACAAGAGTAAGAAATGAAAGTAAGCTTTGGAAGATGACGTCACCAGCATAATCTCACCTATAAATTCGTTCCTCTCTTTCAAGTCAAGTGTAGGTTATTAAAGTTGAACTGACGCCCTTTTCAGTGATCTGACAGCATTTCTTTGATCAACACTTATCTCGAATTTATTCTGTTTTGAATTGGGACGCCATGGACTCGCTGCGATACCATGCGCTAAGTGACAACGTTTGTACTAGATTTAGAGCGTCAATCCATACGGTTCAACGAATTCGATTCCATGAGATATAGAGTTACTTCCCTCTACATAGGGAAATCCTAATTAAATCGTTTTTCAAGGCAAATTACACAAAAACAAGTCGTTTTCTCAAACAGACCACAAGCAATCAAAGGTCAAGATGGCTCCTGCCATCAATGAGCATGCGCAGGGTACAAGGAAGAAGATTTTAGTACAGCAAGACGCTTCAACGAAAGGGAGTGTGGGAGTACAATTAAAGCTTTTCATTGACATTTTAAGTTCAATAAATGACGTCATTTGTGTTTATATACCTTTATGCACTCGGATTATCTCCTCTGTAATTTACATGTATAAATTGTGCACAGTCTTGCTTTGTCGTAACATTTTCATTAACTTCAGAAGAGAAACGAATTTTCATTTTGATGACAATATCTGGGTAACAAGACGATCCGGCAAAAAGAAAAAAAAATAGACGATCTTCATATTTTACATGATATAAGTGGCCCAAGACCCGACATGCAACACTTTGCCGGGATTTTTATTTTGACGTTAATTGCTTAATTTGTGACGTCACTATCTACTTCTTTACGTGAAAATGAAAATCCCGGCAAAAGTAACATTTCGGGTCTTAGGCCGCTTATATCATGTAAAATATGAAGATCGTCAATACACCGATTCCCTTTCGTCGAATTTCAAGCACTTTAGCGCAAAATACGACTATGATGACGTCACGCAAGGTTGGACAAGTCGGATATTTGATTATGGTGTCATAGGCAAAACAATCAAACGTCCGCTAAACATCGCTCTCTGTGCTGTAAAGTGGATCGGTGTATTGTCTGTTCGCTAGTCTTTCCGGCCGCAGAAAAAAAACCCGTTTTTCAAGGCGGCCTCAGACGGCACGGAACCACGCTACTGCATGTTCATGTTGACTGGCTACATCAATATGCAATTTAATACAAACATTAGTGTTAAGAAATGCGACAAAAATTGTTTAGTTTAGTTTATAGTAAATAATATGAATAGGATTAGTCCGGCAACAGGCTGAGTCTATATATCCCTCTCCGCCATGAGACAAGCGCACAGTATAGCCTAGGAAAATATAGATAGAATCTATGAGTATGAGTGGAATACTCTTTACTTACTTATGTCAGAGACATATATATATATATATATATATATATATATATATATATATATATATATATATATATATATAGATATATATAGATATATATATATATATATATATATATATATATCTGTGTGTGTGTGTGTGTGTGTGTGTCTGCTTATGTCCACTCATGCTCATAGATTCCATCTATATTGACGGTACCCTTGACTCATTGCGGAGAGGGATATAGGCTCAGCTGGCCTGTTGCTGGGCTTATCCAGTATTGTTTATAAATTAAACTGTATAAACTAAATATATATATACTTCTACTTCTGTATATAGAATATTGTAATATATAACTAAAGGCAATAGAAGCAAAGTTTGACTGAATTGAGAGGACATTACTAAGAAACTTGAACATCAAGTGAAATGATAATTTATCTAAGGACAAACAAATCATACGACGATTCAAAAACCATAATGAAAAGGTACCCAGCCGTTTCGATATAAACCAGGATATCCGGGAAAAACAAGAACTTAGATTTAAATTAATACTAAGTAGAAATGGATTCAAACACTAGAGACTCGGAGGTTTCGGAACGGATGTATTTCATAGGATTTTTATTACTTCATGCTTTGAATAGTACAGTATACATATCATAATACATGTATAATGACAATGTTAGGATCTTGGTTTAAAAACTATTGTCTCCTCCATGTACTAATGTCTATCTGATGTCATGAATTGTTTGTTTAAATCTTTTGGAATAATGTTATTTGCTCACTCTCACTCCCGAGCTATTGTTCGAATCGTTGATATTCATGGTATATTTATATACATGTATGTACTTTGTGTTCATCTGATGTGCAGCGTGGCATAAAAAGCAAAGAACTTGAAATTGAAAGACAGCTAGGACACCGTCAGAAGAATCGGCATATGGGATTCCAATCCGGGCTGGGGGCAATCTTCGGAGATGTTTCTGATACGTTCCCTCTTACGCTATGCATGTAAATAACAGTAAACAAGTAACTAAAAGAAAAATGAATTAAGTAAAATCTTCCGCAGGAAATGTCGTTGCATAAAATTAAGAAATAAAAACATTCTTTTCACAAATGTTTCCTCTTAATTTGTAACGTTAGCATGGATCGAGTTTGCATAGTTTAGAATTTAACACTGTTTATTTGAGTTGATGAAAGCCCAATGGCCGAAAATTTCTGAAGGGAGTGTTTTTATTTATTAAAATAAATTACATTAAACAATATATCATTCATTTATCAATTATGTTTATCATTTGTTTGCCTTTTCCAGAAATAGTTTTGTTTGTCCCGTCTGTCGCCGAAAAAGATCAAAGACATTGTCGGATTGCATATATAAAAGGCAAACAAATGATAAACATAATTGATAAATGAATGATATATTATTTAATATAATTTATTTTAATATATATATATATTGTTTGTCGGTGTGGGGAAGGGTGTTGTCTCCTTGTCATTGGTATTTATTAGTCATCATACAATAGACGATCTTCATATATTACATGATATAAGCGGCCCAGGAATCGACATGCAAAGTTCTCTTTGCTGGGATATTTATTTTGATGTTATTTCTAGTTCGTTACGTCAAAATGAAAACCCCGGGAAAGAGTTGCATGTCGGGTCTTGGGCCGCTTATATCATGTTAATATTGAGATCGTCTATTGACACATTTCCTGATATATACATGTATGACACATATTATTGTTTTAGACTATACCGACAGAAAGAGCCTAGATTTTTCATTATTATTATTATTATTATTATTATTTTGAATCTTATCCTAAAATAGTGTTAAACATACATGCAGCTAGTTCCTTGAAATATAAAATGTTTTATATTTTGCGTTTAAAAGTGTTAAGTATTGAATAATATTACTTTAATAAACAATAAAATAAGAAGTGTTAGAATTTGAAATTTTACAGATATAAGTATTAAATGCGTAGTGCATATATATGCATATACTACATTCTATTTTGTTTCACTCCTAACTAAAATTGTGCGCCATGTATGCATTCCGTTTGTCTGTCCCAATGTGCGTTAGTTCATTAACGAGAACATTATGGAAGATGATTTCTTAATTTTTCTCGTTAAAAAGTAGTCTAATTGAAATTCGTTCATACATTCTCTCTCCATTGTCGCATGAAGCGACCATTAAAAAAGGCGAGAATGTAAGATCGAATTTTAATTAGACCCCTTAAAACACGGACCTGTGTCTCTTGGTAAGAGTACTTTAACTGTACACTACCAGAATTTTATAATCACGATCGAGTCCCGTGATTGTACGTTTAACATTTACCTCATCATACCTGCATGATAAGAACTGCGTTTATTTCATTTTCATAAAAAAAAAAAATACACTAAAGGACTCTTTCCTACAACTTCATATGTATACACAAATACATCTTAGTAAGAGTATCCCCCGGGGGTTTCCTTTTTTATACCCTTTCCTTTTTTCTTCTTCTTCTTCTTCCAATACGAAGTGTACTCAAAAGTTGAGCGTTATACTTCATGTGGCAGTCAAGATAAAAGCCTCTCAGGGCAGTATGATACAGTTAAAAAGTTAAAATCTTTTGTCCTCATCCTAAGCTGAAGTGGGCAGGTGGTATGTTGCCCATTGCAGTCCTGTAGTCCTCCAAGGAACATGCTGATGTCATTGCTGATGGAAGTCTGTTCCAATCCCTGATGGTTCGCGGGAAGAAGGAGAAACGGTATACATCCTTTTTCGCTGTTGGGATGCGAAAGGTATGTTGTCCCCTTGTCCTGGTGTCTGTCTGGATTAGGTATTGTTCTGCTGGAATGGCCACTAGATTGTGCTGGATCTTGAATAGCAACAGAAGGCGGATCTTTACTCTTCTGATCTGTAGCGGTTCCCATCCCAAGGAGTTGACCATGTCGGTGACGCTGCCTGCTTTCCTATCCCAGTAGTTCCTTGTAGCGAATCGTGCTGCTCTACGTTGGACTTTCTCTATCTGGTTGATCTGTCCGCTAGTGTGAGGGTCCCATATGGAGGCAGCGTACTCCAGCGTTGGACGTACAATGACTTCATAGGCTCTAACCCGTGCTGATGTTCTGCAACCTCGGAGATTTCGCTACAGGAAGCCTAGAGTCCTGTTGGCTTTCGCTGTGATGGCATCAATGTGCTTGTTCCACTTCATATTGCTGCTGATAGTAATTCCCAGGTACTTGCTCGAGTCCACTACTTCTAACTTATGGCTGTGTAGTCTGTAGTCTGTAGTCTGCACTGATTGTTTTCCGCTTTGATGAGACCTGTATGACCAAGCACTTCTCCGGATGGAAGGTCATCTGCCACTCTTCTTCTCACTTCTCAAGTGCTGTAAGGTCTTGCTGTAGCCTGTTGCTGTCCTCTGTGTTGTTGATCGGGCGGTACAGTAAACAATCATCTGCGAACAACCTGGTTTCTGACTTGGTGGCTTCTGGGAGGTCATTGATGAATGTGAGGAAGAGCAGCGGGCCAAGTACTGTTCCCTGTGGTACTCCTGATAGGACATCTGCACTAGATGAGGCATGGCCGTCTAGAAGAACTTGTTGTTGTCTGTTGTTCAGGAAGTCCTTAATCCATAGCAGAGTGTTGTCTCGTATACCATAGAACTGCAGCTTATGTAGCAATCTCTTATGTGGCACCTTGTCAAATGCTTTCGAGAAGTCTAGCAGAACAATGTCGACTTGGCCCCCCTGGTCTAAAGTGCGGGCAATACTGTCTATGGTGATGGCTAGCTGAGTTTCACAGGAACGCTTGGATCTGAAGCCGTGTTGACTGTTGCTGAGGATAGAGTGCTGGTCGAAGTGGTCCATTAACTGGCTGTGGATGATGTGTTCCAGTAATTTACAGGAGATGGAGGTCAGGGAGACTGGTCTGTAGTTACAGGCCTGATGCTTATCACCTTTCTTGTATACTGGAACAATAGAAGCTGATCTCCAGTCGTCTGGGATGGTGCCTGAATCCAATGAGATCTGGAAGACTTTGGTCAATGCTGGAGCTATTTGGTCTGCATACTCATGTAGAAGCCTGGCTTGGATTCCATCTGGTCCTGTTGCTTTGTGGGAATCGATGTTCCTGAGTAACTTGTGGACTCCTGCTTGGCTGACTTGGATTGAAGGCATCGCTGGATAAGGACTTGCACCTTTGTTTGACATCCATGTGATATCCTCCCGCGTGTATACAGAATGAAATTGTTGGTTGAGTATTTCCGCTTTGGATTCAGTATCACTGTACAGGAGTCCATCGTCTTCTCAGTGGGGCTACTCCTTGTGAGTCCTGACGTTTGCTCTTCAGGTATGACCAGAATCTCTTGCTGTTGTTCTGCATCTCTCCACATACTGTTTGGTCTATGAACTCATCATGAGCTGACCTCATTTCCCTCTGTGCTGCTGCCTTTATAGTTGTCGATATCGGGCCTGGTCCTTAGGTTTCTTTGTGTGTCGTGCTTTCCTGAAGGATTTCTGGCGTTGACGTAGTAGACGTTTGACCCTAGTTGTCATCCATGGATTTGAATATCGGCTCCTACTGATCTTGGTGGGAATGGCGTCTTCTACTATCGTTGATATGGATCCTCTGAAGTCAATCCATATATCGTTGGCTGTTGTGTATTCTTTTGCCGTGATATTGTTCACTGCTGTTGTTATATGCTGACTGACCACCTCTCTATTTGCTTTGTCCCACAATAGTATTTTTCGGGGGCATGACTTCTGATGGTATGTATGAAGAGAGAGATCTATCATCACGATATCATGGTCACTTTTCCCAATCGCTGGTAGGGCTTTGCATCTGTCGATCAAGGATGGATGTGATGTGAAGAGGAGGTCAAGGATATTGCTGCCTCTGGTAGGGAAGGTCACTACTTGCTCTATGGCTAGATCATCTCGTAAGTTGAGATATGCATCATTCACCTGTCTCGGGACATTTCGACTTTTGATGGTACCAGACTCCCAGTCGATGTCGGGTAGGTTGAAATCTCCTCCAAGTGGAAAGTAGGCTGATTTGTGGTCAGATCTGACTGCTGTGATGTCTTTCGACGAAGATCAGTTCATATCCTTCGAATTTTTGTCCGATCATATTCTTTTTTTATGTTTTGAACAACCTTTTGGAGTTTTTCTTACCTACACATTCCTGGGCATAATGTATTTCGCTACATATATGACTGCGTTGTGCTAACGTTGAAAGTAACTCATACATTCCATATCTAATTATTTTTGCTGTTACATGAAAATGTTATCAATTTTATTCTAATTTATTTTTGTTTTTAGATAAAATGGTTGTTCAAAGTTCAATGATTATTTATATCAATATATTTGCTATTACATTAGATCAAGATAGATTTCAGAACTCATCTACATGTAGTATTAGTACCACAATGTACATGTATTTATTCTGACATTGTACAGTTTTACTTTAAAGGAAACTATTTGAAATATATGTAATTTCGGCACCATATCAAAGTTAATAATGAAGAGATAAAGTGACAAAATAGATATGATTTATGGCTTTTTTCTTCAACAGACAGAAAAAAATCCTGTGTCTTTATTGAAAAAAGGGCTGTTCAAAAATGTATCAGATTGCGGAATTTTATTCGAAATTTAAAAAAGTTCGGACCCTCTACAGGAGGGGGATAACCTCCTTCTGTACCTTCCCCCTCGGCACTTCGTGCCTTGGGTCGGCCCTTGGGGCCTCTTCCGGCAACATCCCCCCCCCCCACACACACACACTTGAGGGTCTGGAACCACCACCACCACCCCCTTTCTGAACATGACCTTCTATTTGACCTCAAATATCCTGATTGTGCTGCTAGTCTATTTTCTTGGCTAACTCCAAGAATTCCGCACACAAATGCATAAATTCTTTTCAGAGCGTTAGCCTACAACCGCACCAGAAAGTTGATGATACTACTTCCCTGATAATACGTATGAGCAAGGACTTATAAACAAAATGCATCGAAAGTAACAATGAAAACAGTTGATTCACATTTTGAGGACTAGAACTATTAACCCCTTTAATATTTAATTATTTGTTGGAACAGAAACATAGGTCTCTGGTTGGAATTCCTAATTTTCTCCATCCAGGGTATTCAGTGTTTATTCTGTACCTGTACACAAATACACCGTTCCACTTTTCAGCATAGAAAGCGATGTTTAGCGGATTTTTGATTGTTATAGTTATGACGTCATAATCAAATGTCGGACTTGTCCAACCTTGCATGACGTCATCATAGTCAGATTTTGCGCTAAAGTGCTTGACTTTTGACGAAAGTGGAACGGGGCGCTCACTAAAACTAGTACGCGGACGCCGACGCGGACTTCAGAAAGGCCGATTTGAAAATAAAAAAAAGTGTTTTCTCTAAAAGTTCCAAATATTTCTTTGTGAAACTTTCTACAGACATTGTAATGGACATGTTTATTCTTATCAATGCCAGATATTCACAACTTAAGTCCTAAATTTATCATTTGAGGCACTGATCTGTTACAAACTCACTAAAACTAGTACGCGGACTTCGACGGCCGACTTGGGATGTCAAGACGAATATTCGTCTAATTTCAATAAATAACAACATAAACTTAATTGATATGAATAGTGTAAGTGTAAAGAAATGTAAATACTTCTTATTTATGCTTAAGGACATCTTTATCGGCGATAAAACAAGGTTTGTTTACCTTGTGTGACAGCGGTCTCGATCATTTGGAAAAGCCGACTTCGGTTTCAAACGGACGCGTACGGCGGACTCGAGAACTACACAGACTTACTATATCGCCTAAACTAGTACGCTGACTTCTGTATTCGACTTTGAATTTCTAAGATGTAAATGAAGAAAATTCGTACCTTAATTATTACTTTAGTCAGTGTGTATGTTTAAACTGCGAATAAGGAGTAGATAAAGCCTAAGGTGTAACATTGTTTTAAAAATGGTCATAATGCCTCAATTAATTTTAATTACAGCTTGATTTTATTATGTTAATAATGTTAACGATTCCGTTTGAAAAGCGAAGTCGGACTTGTTGTGTTGGACTGCCTCTAATACAGATAATTCACTGATTTTTTACCTCGAAGTCGGCCATATTGGATCGAGTTGGTTCGTCGTTTCAAGGCGTTCCACTCATTCCGATCCGATCCGCTGGAACAGCGCGTTCCATTTGTAGAAACAGCCGGAACGATTCTACAAATGGAACGCACCCTAGTACGCGGACTTCGACGGCCGACTTGGGATGTCAAGACGAATATTCGTCTAATTTCAATAAATAACAACATAAACTTAATTGATATGAATAGTGTAAGTGTAAAGAAGTGTAAATACTTCTTATTTATGCTTAAGGACTTCTTTATCGGCGATAAAACAAGGTTTGTTTACCTTGTGTGACAGCGGTCTCGATCATTTGGAAAAGCCGACTTCGGTTTCAAACGGACGCGTACGGCGGACTCGAGAACTACACAGACTTACTATATCGCCTAAACTAGTACGCTGACTTCTGTATTCGACTTTGAATTTCTAAGATGTAAATGAAGAAAATTCGTACCTTAATTATTACTTTAGTCAGTGTGTATGTTTAAACTGCGAATAAGGAGTAGATAAAGCCTAAGGTGTAACATTGTTTTAAAAATGGAATCGTTAACATTATTAACATAATAAAATCAAGCTGTAATTAAAATTAATTGAGGCATTATGACCATTTTTAAAACAATGTTACACCTTAGGCTTTATCTACTCCTTATTCGCAGTTTAAACATACACACTGACTAAAGTAATAATTAAGGTACGAATTTTCTTCATTTACATCTTAGAAATTCAAAGTCGAATACAGAAGTCAGCGTACTAGTTTAGGCGATATAGTAAGTCTGTGTAGTTCTCGAGTCCGCCGTACGCGTCCGTTTGAAACCGAAGTCGGCTTTTCCAAATGATCGAGACCGCTGTCACACAAGGTAAACAAACCTTGTTTTATCGCCGATAAAGATGTCCTTAAGCATAAATAAGAAGTATTTACATTTCTTTACACTTACACTATTCATATCAATTAAGTTTATGTTGTTATTTATTGAAATTAGACGAATATTCGTCTTGACATCCAAAGTCGGCCGTCGAAGTCCGCGTACTAGTTTTAGTGAGTTTGTAACAGATCAGTGCCTCAAATGATAAATTTAGGACTTAAGTTGTGAATATCTGGCATTGATAAGAATAAACATGTCCATTGCAATGTCTGTAGAAAGTTTCACAAAGAAATATTTGGAACTTTTAAAGAAATCACTATTTTTCATTTTCAAGTCGGACTTTCTGAAGTCCGCGTCGGCGTCCGCGTACTAGTTTTAGTGAGCGCCGTGGAACGGTGTATTAAAAGGGAGTGAAATACATAGATTTTCATATAAATGAAAAAATACTTTAATAATAAAAAAAAACTTTTATGTAAATGTTAATATGAAATAGTACGATAAAGTTTTTTTTTTTCAAAAATCACCATGCATTTCTATCTTCACGATTTGAAATAACTATTTACGGGTGATTCAGGACAATATAAGTTCAGGTCTTTATACCGTCCTCGTACTTTTCTGTTTCCGGTTCGTGAGTTGATGCTTGACAGCTACCTGGGAACCGGTCCTTTCTTAAACGCTGTCAGTGCGTCCTTTCAGATGACTGATGGCTGAAGATAGTCCAACGGGACAGAAAATGTCAGAAATACATGGGTTACCGCCCTTACCGAAGTGCTTTAGCGGGTTAGTGATTCCCAGTTCCCCGAGGGCAGATTCATATTCGTCAACAAATTCTGTAGATATAGATCTGACTTTGACCAATGGTCATGTAGACGATGACGACAGTTCAACGATTGTTAATAGATCTCTCAACGAAAGACATTCTTTTAATGAAGGCGTGCAGAACGAATCAGCATCTTTATCTCCGTTTTCAAGATTGAACCATGCTCTTTCAAAACTGAAAGAGGAAATGGTATGTTGTTGCTATTGTTAAAAGATAAAGTTAGTTAGTAAACTTATGATCTAATTTAAATTGTGGATTTGACAGGTACAGAACAACTCGGTCATACTCAAATATGCCTGTGGGAAAAAGTATACATCCGTAAGGTGGTGGATGCATATTATGCGGTTACTTGTGACGTACCCACGAGAATTCGTACCCCGGAGAATTCGTACCCAAATGAATGGGTTTGAATCTACCAGCGAATTTGTACCCTACATATAATTTATAAGTATATATTTATAGTACTTTGTACATTTTATAATTTCGTATTAAAATTCTTAAAGAAGACTGTGTTACATAGTAATGCATGTTGCAATAATGCATGTAACTGTAGGCCGATGCTATATACATGACCGGTAGTGGCTATATACATGACGGTCGTGTATATAGCCACTGCATAAAAAATTTCTATATACACGATGATCGTGCGAATAGCTAAAACCGCGGAAATATTCGATATACATGACGGTCTCGCGAATAACAAAACTAGAGCAAATATTAATCACACTTTAATACATTATAAAAAATGAAATAAAAATATAACCATAATAAGTATATTATGAAGTTTCAAGTTATTAATTTTTAAGTCCTTGGTATGATAAGAGGGGTTTATAGAAGACGACAACGAAGAAGAAGAAGTTGGTATTGTAAACATCTGAGACTTACCGAAGCTCACAAAATTATATTAAGATTTACAAGGTGGAAAGAAGAAAAGAGAAACTTGAATGAGCTTGAAAAAAGACCATACCATCCGCGTGCAACTAGCCAATATTGTCTCTATATACATGACGATCGTGTAAATAGCCAACCAAAATGTGTATTATAGTCTATATACACGACGATCGTGCAGATAACCAACAGCATCATGTATATCATGCCCAGATACAGAGGGCGGTACCGGGGTTTAGAACATTACTTCCCCCCCCCCCCCCCCCCCCTGGCATCCAGAAATTTTTACCAAAAAAAGGTAATATTTGAGCATTTTTGGGGTTGGACCTCCCCCCCCCCTCGTCTACTTTTTTGGTTGGACCCACTCTGACAAAAATTTCTGGATCTGCCCAGGCATATGGTCTATATACACGACGATCTTGCAAATAGCCAACAACATCATATATGGTCTATATACACGACGATCTTGCAAATCCTCAGTATTGCCAATAGCCTACAACAAATATGGTCTATGTATGCACAACTAACCTCCAGGGGCAACACATTGGGACCAAGAAAGTCTCTGTGATTTTAGAATTTAGGTCTTTGATTGTCGTGTATATAGCCACTGCCGTAACTGTACGTAGAATGTATAACCTCGGATGGATGGAAACACAAACAGACAGCGCCATAACATAATATACCCCGTCTTATGACAGGCGTATAAAAATTCTACACTGCCACGGACCTCTTTATTGCATAGAGTACTGATATACAAATCTCACTGTGCGCCATTTTTGTTAAAATCTTTAAAATCAGTAAAAACTTAATCCACCAATTGGTAAAATAATAAAATTCTGATAAAACACAGGCGTCCTATCGACTTTCGCAGCTCCTAGTATTTAAAAGTGGTAATTATAACTCTCGCTCAGTACAGAATACGATAGTGAGTTGATTTTACCAATTAACAGCCTGAGGAGAATTATGAATCATGTGCCATATCTAAATGTTTCCACTCTAGGATGGGCATCTCGCTTCATAGCTGGGGTAACCCTTACTTTATTTCTTTCGTTCCCATTGATTCATGCATTATTACTAACTTTTACTATATGACACACTTATAATTGTAACAAATGTACATAAAAATCTAGTGTTATAATGTTTTACATTTTATTTAGTACCAAACATAAATACAACAAAGACACAGAGAAATGTTTCAAATGAAATTAAAACAATTTATCAGCTGAAACGTAATTTTATTGCTCGGGGCCAAATTATGATAATGTCAAGTATAAAATTCAGCATGCATATACAGTCTTCTTTAAGAATTTAATACAAAATTATAAAATGTATGGAATTCAGCGAAAGCTACGATATGTTATAAATATATACTTATAGATTATATGTAGGGTATGAATTCTCTGGAAGATTCGTACCCAGGTACGAAATATCCAGAGATTTCGTACCCATTCATTTGGGTACGAATTCTCCCGGGTACAAAATCTCCTGATACCCTTGCGACTTACTGGTATGTTTCCTGAATATGTTCTTTTTGTTGACTTTGGATACAATGTAGATACTGAAGGAGAATTGGATGTGGAAAGATTGCCCAATTTTACTCTGTACACCTGCCGAGACGGTGTATATTTTACTATTGTGTAAACAACAGCGACCAGCAAATATCCTAGTGTGTTGAACAGGTGGGGCACTAGTTACGACTGCAATGGAAGAGCTATTTTGTCCCGTCTTCCATTGCAGTCGTAACTAGTGGGGCACATCCCTCTAAAGAGAGATATTCCCTGTTTAGAGAGATATTTCGTTAGCATTTAAAAAATTGTCTCTCTAAAGAGGGATTTTTTCCAGCTTAATGCATGAGTTCCTTTAAAATACTAAAAATGAAAATTTTGGAATTTTGATCTGAAAAACAAAAGCACACATCTTTACAATGTCCTAAACAATACTTGTAAAGAATGTTTGGAATTTCTATCAACCGTTTTTGTGTTTATAGCTGCAGAAGTTTTACATCATCTAACTCCAAAATAGTACTTCCTACAGGTCAACATCTTTTACAAACATTGTTGAGTATGTACTGTAGATGTGCGATTTTAAGTTTCAGGTCAATATTATAAATTTTGATCTTTTAGTTCTTGGGAACTCATGCATTAAGGTTGAAAACATCCCTCTTTAGAGAGACTTTTTTTTAAATGCCAGCAAAATGTCTCTCTAAACAGGGAATGTCTCTGTTTAGAGGGATGTGCCCAACCAGTTGAAAGTAGGAGGTTGTCTAGTGGTACATGTATCACGTTGACATTTCAATTTGACAACTGATATTAAATTGTTATTAGAATGCTGGGGGGATTTTGCATTTTCATAAAATCCTAATTGAATTCTTGTAAAACTAATAAATATTACTGCTCCTTCTGCTTCAGTATTTCTTTGAGAGACATCTAAGGATATATATACCCATTTCCTGATTAAATGGGAAAACCTGAATAAAGTAAAGGCTTCCGATTCAACTTGTTGCACAACTTTTAACATAATTTTACTGTGACTTCAAAATTTAAACATTAACATCATAATTAAAACCTAAGGAAAAGTATTACGGAGATTAATGACTGAAAAAATCTATTGAGCTGCTTATGGATTATTGTGTGTATCTTGTAATCAGAGTGGCGCACAAGTGTAAGTTTTTAGTCATAGACTTATGTATGTAGATATGCAGATTGGTATGCATAGAAATAGTAAACATTCTTATAGCATAAAACCAAGTGTTTTGACCACCAAATTTGTACACCCTAAAAATTGTGATCGATAATCTGAATATTTATTAAGGCATAGTCATGAAAACTTCTCTGGATAATCTAAACAACTTGGCCTTAACCACAAATAACATTACCTGACACTTTTGTGGTATTATCTATTAATTCTAGCCAAAATTCATTTTGATTCAAGCATTTCCCATAGAAATTAGCAGGGCAGAATATGACCAAAAAAAAAAAAAAAAAATAGAATTCAAATTGGAATAAAATGTTTTGCCATAAATGCACTATTGTAATCATTTTTAATAACCAAACATAAGAAATTTGTTTGCAGATCTGAGGGATATAAAATTTTGAAAATAATTTACTCTTACGCAGTTATCTTTTTTAGCTATATTACACGTAATTTCACTATCAAATGTTATATTTGTCACAGTACTTTTATTTTGTTACTGATTCTGTAAAAAACCTATATCATTACTTACAACTGAATGAATTTGGTAGACATCTATTAGAATCTTGTAATAACATTAAAATATTGAAACAAATGGAATATTTCGGGCACGTAGGATTTATGGTCAGGACAGAAGTCCTACTTATGAGAAGTTTACTTTGAGAACCCATTTCACTGCATGTGTACATTGGCACTTTTAAGATCTCTCACAGCTTTGGGTGGGTCTGTTGCATTGGTCCTTTTTAGCTTACATGAGCCGAAGGCTCAAGTGAGCTATTGTGAACAGAATTTCATGAAACTTGGTATGCATGAAGTACTCATGGTCCCCTACAAGTGTTGTTGTTTTTCGTCTAGATCCGTCAACGGGTGGCGCCACCACAGGCAAAAGTAGGTCACAGAGGGTGCCCTCCTTTAACAACTTCTTCAGACCAGGGGCATACAGAGACAAACCGAATGTATAGGAATGATCTAGACTGATGTGTAAAGAAGTATTGTTAATTTTGGTTCCATTCCGAAATAAAATTTTTGATGTTTTTTCGACATTTTTTTTTACTTAGTAATTTCAATGCAGAAAAGTGTCATGTTTTTCAGTTAATTGATAATGATGATTTCTTATGGACTATTTTGATCATAATTATGGTAAGAAATATTATTGTGGAAGAATTTTGTCAATATCGCAATTTTTGGATTTTTATGAATTTTTTAAGACTTACAAAAAAAAAAGGGGGGGGGGTTGTTGGCCAAACAGAATGCTTAGAAATGATTTAGATTGATGAGTGAAGAAGTCTTGTCATTTTGGGACCCTTTCAAAATCAAATTTTAGAAATTTTTTCAACATTTGTTTGGACTTTGTGATTTCAATTCAGAAAAGTGTCATATTTCGTAGTTAATTGATAATGATGATTTCTTCTGGACAATTTTGATCATAATTATGGTAAGGAATGTTATTTTGAAAGAATTTTGTCAATATCTCAATTTTTGGGTTTTTTATGAATTTTTTTAAGATTTCCAAATGAGGGTGTATAGGGACAATTCTTCTCATTTTAACTTGTGTTGTTATACCACATGAAAGATTTTAATGAAACATGGTATACATGAAGTACTATAGGTCCTCTATCAATTTTGTACATTTCATCCAAATTGGTCAATAGATGGTGCCACCATGTCTAAAAAATAGGTCTCACAATGGTACACATACCACTTGGTGATTAAAATATGGAGAGTAGCGGTTCAAATCCAGCTGTGGTCAAATTTTTTTTTTCATTTATTTACACATCTAAATAAGGTTTTAGATGTTTCTCGTTTTAAGTTGGATCTGGACAATAATTGAAACAATTGTTGTTTATGACCCAGACTTGAAATCAGTCAACAAAATGCCCCACCTAATGAAAATGACTAACTTGTTGCCCTGAATCACATCTTGCAGAGACAAAGCAAATGCTTAATATCAAAATCATCTGAATAGATGTGCAAAAAACTGTTGTTGTTTTCTATTCTGGTCTGAAATAAAATTTGACATATTTTCAACATTTGTTTTGACTCAGTCACAGTAATGCAAAAATAAATAACTTCTTCCTTCCTGCATGACTGATAATCTAGGTACTCAGGTGAGCAATATAGGCCCACTTGGGCCTCTTGTATTACGTCACTTTACAATTGGTGTATATGGTGACGGCATCTGCCTGATGCATTGCATAGAAATTTATACCTTTGCAATTTAGTGATTGTCGAATGCCCGACATCACACATTTTGGCACACTTGTTCATTATGACGTCATAAATAAAATGGCCCGTCAAACATGAATTTAACTATGACGTCACAAAGGAACTACATAATGGGCATGGTTAAAGTTGGATATGGTGATCTCTCAATAGAGCCACTTGAAGCAGTGAAGAGTCTTTTATATGCCATGCCTACCTGACTTAGTCTGTGTCACATTTTCAAGCTTTTTTTCAATAGCATGTGACCTTGACCTTGATAAATGTAAGCATCATCTTACTGTCGGGTGCATGTTCCAAGATTGTGCTAGCCCACATGGTTTGATCTGTATTTTGTTTACAGTTACATGTAACAGCCTTCAGCATGTGACCTTGACCTTTAATTCCTAAACTTGAAAAATTAGATTTGTCATCCTTTGACCATCAGTAGTATTTGCTCCAAATTTGAAAGCTTTTAGCTGAATAAGTTTTAAATGTACAATCTTTATAACCTTGACCTTTGACCTTGAAAAATGATAAATGTTGTCATCTTGTCTTAAGTAGTAAATGCTCCAAGTTTGGCATTAGTAGCTCAGGTGGTTTGACCAGTATCTTGTTTACAATTTTTATCCACAGTTATTATTGTGACCTTGACTTTTGATCCACAATCTTGAAAAATAATAAGCATCATAAAGAGTATGTTTATCAAATTTGACAGTCTTAGGCCAAAGGGTGTGTTTTATCTTGGTTACAAGTTCAGTGGACAGACAGATGCACAAATAGAGTCTCACAGACAGATAAACACACCATGCCCTACCACAATATGTCTGTCTACATCCTATCCTTGCCATGAGACATTGAAATCTATGAGGTCTTGCTATAGAGCCTCACTCCCTCACTGACTTAGTTCATAGAAATTTCTGTGCAATGCATCAGACAAATGGGTATAATGAAGACTTGAAACTTGCATTTATAAAAGAACTCTACCTGTAGACATGAATGCCACTACTATTAGTGACACTACTATTGATTTCTGAGTTATATATGTTTTAGAGAACTCTCTTCTCTAATGATTTTCGCATTTTTGACAGATTGGATTGAGAAAATTAGATCTTTCCTTACTGACCCAGTTATGGTCTTTAAATGAGGCAATACAGGATTACAAGTCAGCAATGCAGGACAGGTATTCAGAATGTAATTCAGAATATTCTTATGGAATGAACAGTCGTACCAGCTCCATTTGTAGCATAGATGAGTATGACTGGAATGAAGACATTCACCTCAAATCTGACCACATGAGGGGGAATTCCCTTCACAGCAGTACATCCAGTCTTCTTCAGCAAATCAATGAATTAAAAGAGAGAGCAGTATCTGAATTCTGAGGTATGACGAATCCCTAGCTGTGGAGAGGAATTTAAAGTGCTCACACTGGATAAGTTGAATTTATGTATTGTAAAATGTTTTTGCATAAAAGTTTCGATACATGTACATGTACTTTTGTTTGTTTTTGCTTTAGTGGTACATGTGTATAGCTAAACTGGGTGTTGAACTTTGTGAGTTAATAAATTTGTAATATTTTATTCTTCTGTCAAAAAATTTCTGTCACATAGAATCTCAGACTTTAAACCGTGAAATAGGCTCACCATTGCCAGTAGATTGTCTGCAGTCTAAGTATTCATAGATATCGTAGCTTAATTGTATCAAGAATAATTGAAAAATGAAAACAAACAATAGCATTTTTTTAATTAAGTGAAACATCTTTTGATGACTTTCACTGTACTTATAAAACAGGGTAATAAAATGATCCATATCTATCTCTCTCTCCATATACTTGTACATAAACAAATTATGATTTAAATTTTTGAATATCCCGAGTTCTGGTATACTACATGTACTTGAATTGCATTATGAACGGTTTAATGTATTTAGTTTGACTGATTTTTATACATGATCAAGCTTTCTGTGTATGAATTGTAATTTGATGGAATTTGTGTATTGTGACTTCTGAAAATTGGAAGAAATATTTTTACACTTTGATCATTGCTGAATATGATTGCTTTAATCCTATACACATATATTTATCAAGTATTTACTTCTATAAATGTATTTGTAAATAGGTCACAAAATGTATCATATACAATGTATTATGTTTACATATACATGTATATACATATGTAATTACGTTATTAAGTTAACATAAAGGAGTTGCATTTTGTATTCAGGTTGCATTGTTCGGAAGAGATAGAGCTAAAATAATCAATTTGCATTTGGCCAGATTGCAAAGCAATTCTGGTCTATAGATTGGTGATGTCTATTCTACTAAGAAAATTTTCAGAACTTGATACTTATCATGTCAGGTGACTTTGATATAAACTTTTCATTAAATGAAACTAGGTAAGTATAGCCTACATTTTATCTTTGAGTGCTTTTCTACAAAAATTTTCAGAACTAAGATGAACCATAGACTTAATACTGTACATGTGAAATGACTTTGAATTCAGTGTCACCCACAAATCATGATTGAGTGACTTTTCTGAAAATTTCAAACCTTAAGAAGTCCATAGACTACTAACATAATTTCAAAATTAAGATGAAAATAAACAGAAATACTAAAATTCCACAAATTTTTTACCCCCTGGCCTTTTCAGATGGTTCAATGGTAAACTAAATCTATCTAAGGCCCTTTGTTTTGCCTTTAACTTTGCAATCAGGCCATACCATCTTTAGCAGTCTCTTGTTAGTCAAGTTGCATTGTAGTTGAGATGTTGCATTAACATAGAGAGGACAGGTTCTAGTATCCTATTCAAGTTGCATTGTTGTTACAGTGTAGATGTTGAGCTAATAGTAATACAAACAGGTTGTACTGTTTTTAATGCAGGTTGAGTTGTAACTTAGATGTTTAATTAACATGAGTAGGTTGATTATTTTTATTCAGGTTGCTTTTTAACTACATGTATTGGTATTGAAGATGTGGAGTTTACATAATCAAGTTGGTGTGTAACTATCTGTATTAACGATGTGGAGTTAACAGGTTGCTTTTTTTCTTCCAGTACCTGTAATACTGATTGTATTTTGTACATGTATTCTTCTGTCATCAAGTCTTGTACCTATAGGTAAGCCACCTATCAGCATGGTGGATGTTTTCTTTAATTGGGACTTTATTGTACATGTGAATATTATTACTTGTATTTTCTATTCAGATCATCATATCAATTAAGAAAATGTTGAGTAAATCTGGAGAAAATACAGTTTAATTTGACCAGGGAGAACATCCAATATTCAACGAAATAGTTGACGTAAAACGATTAGTGTGGAGTTAACATATGTCCTGTATTTACTATGGAGAGGAGTGACCAATAACACATGACATCGGGATAGTAGTTCTGAAACAGTTTAAAGATACTGACTTTATGATAAGTACTCAAATTTATGATTCCTGATACATGATCTCAGGTTTATGAACTTAGTTTCAACTAAGTTCTTATCCATGACTTAAGGTTTATGACATTCATTTCTTGACTTGGTTCCCTAAAACATGACTTCGGGTTTATGGCCTTGGCATACTACAAGACTTGGGGTTCTTGAAAATGACTTCATGTTTTGGACCTTGGCTTTCCTTGTCTGACCACAGTTACATAATACTCCTGTCAAGAAATTTATTCAATAATATTGATATATTAGAGAAATTACATTAAATGCTTTTCCAGTCCATTATTTTTAATCAGTCATAACGGTTCTTATCTGTTTCAAAAGGAAATGAAGTACAAGTTTAGACTAGTACTTTTTAGAGTAAACATTGTGAGCTGTATTTGGCAGACAGCTGTGTCAGATTTAATAAGTTCATTTGTAGAAGTATGTTTGGAATGGGTAAGTATTCAATTCAAGGTTCAGTGACTATTATTTGATTCACACCATGGTTTAATTCAAGGTTCAGTAACTATTATTTGATTCACACCATGGTTTTAGCTTTTCATTTAAGGCTTAAAAAAAGAAAGTCTTGTGTATTCTTTAACCTCAGGGGTAATTGTTGCTAAGCTAGTAGCTATGTCTCTGGTAGACTTCTATACACCCCTTTTGAAATTATTTTGAACTGGGTTTTTTTTGCAACAATGATCATGACATTTATCTCTCAGTTCACTGTAGGAAAGGTAAAGGATGGTAAAGAGGAGTCACAAGAAGTGCAGGTGATTGATGTGTGTAATGGTTTTCCGGCAAAAGCATCGATTGGTTGAAACAATAAGTACATTTGTTGACAGATTTTAAAAGTGACCAGATTGTATGTACAATTTAAGGTATTTAGGCCTGTTGTGGCTAGGTTTGACGTCCTTATATATTACCTCCTGTTTTTTTACCATGATTTGTAAATGATGGCAACCACTGACTCTGACTGAGGCATGACCTTAGTTTTATGATATCATGTTTAGCTCATTTAGTACAATATAATCTCAAAATTCAGAGTAATGGGTCACATAAATTTAAAAGTATATCAACTTAATTTTTTTTCTGTTATAAAGAAGTTATAATTGTTTCTCTCTCTCAATTATTTGTGTGTGTGTGTAGCGAGAATTCAATGACATTTTGATGACCTTTTTTTTAAGATGCAGTTGAGTAGTTTGTGTATTGAGGAGCATGAAATGGTTTGTTGTAAATAAGATTTATGTTTACATTGATCATAGGTTGTTTATAGTTGTTCCAGCATTGTACATGTATTTGTAATGGAAATACATTTATTGAAATATTATTGTATACAATAAATCGATTGATTTGTTACTCATAATGGCATGCCCTTAATTATATTTACAATGTATTTGTTTTTTAGAATAACTTTTGCAATGACAGATTTTGATTTTGAAATTTGTATTTAGATGTTTATGGTTTTTTGGATTTTTCGTGTTTTTTGTGTGTGATTAGTATTTGAGAAGTTGTATTATGATCAAACATTCTCGGTTTCCTGTGATATAAGTTGGCATAACGTGCAAAACTAAAGGTTTCAACATGTAAATGGAACCATTTCAGTTATTGGCAGTAAACATTTAGCAAAAACAAAATTGGCAGTATTGCTTAACTACTACTGATAAAATACTGATACATTTTGGTTAGTTTGCAGTGATCATTGATATGCAAGGCTATATAGGATACAGAGAATGGATACAACAGATCAATTAAATGGCACTATTTTAATGTGTTCTGTGTTTATATTACCTGATAAACAAAAATATTGATACACCTTTGAACCATAAAAGGTACATGTAGTTATAGTAGAATGTTCATAAGATATACAGCTTAGTAAACTGTTAAAGTTCTTCAAATCTTGCAGCATAATTTTATACACATCTGTGAACACACATCTTTACCGTATGGATCCAAGTTATTTGTTTTCACTATTTGATGTAATTTTAACACTGTTTAGTAAATTCCACCTTTTATCATTCGGTTTAATAGGCTTAAAGAAGTCTATTTTCTTTATGGACTTTATCAGTTTGTTTGTAAAATGTTTGGTTGTATGCTTGGGTCGGACATTTCAGATTGTAAGAATAAAGAATTAAGAATAATTAACAATAATCAGACTTTATTCCTTAAAAGTTTATTTTGGAAAAACCAAATGGGACCATTAAAGGTATAAGTTACTCTGTATCATTTATTGACTTGACATAACATAACATAAAGCTTAATTGCCTCCTTTTAGCAACAACAAAACCAAATATCACCTATAGATACTCTATTACTTCAGGTTTTCTATTATTTCTTACAAATTCAAACATGTACAAGAGATTTTATCACCATTTTCGTTCATACCAAAAGTAATCAAGCAAGTTTAAGCTCAATATGATGAATGTACAGAGTGCTATTGTCATACATCTGGCCTCGTCCGTACACAAAATTTTTAACCTGGATCATAACTTTAGAACCATTAGAGACAGGGCTTTAAAGACCTTTCACTAGGTACCAAATGTTTTGACCTTGAAATTTTACCTACTTTGAAAATCTTTAATCTTAGTCATAACTTAGGAACAGGAAATGATAGGTCTTAAACATTTTACGTGTGTATTTCTTGTGATAAGAACTATTGTTATGTATCAAAATTTTTTACATACTGACCTTGACTTTGAAGATTGACTTACTAACAAAAAAGCTTTTTCTTTTTTGAAACTGGTTGCCACTGGTGAGCTCTGTTGTCTTCTGACAACTCTGGTTTCATCTCCTTCAGGGATATTTAACAAGATATTTCCTTCATTTGGGATATGAGTATGTCAAGTACGACTTCAAGGAAAAATTATTGCTGCAGAATAAGGCTACAGAGGCTGCATTAGCATGGTATACTGGTGTGTAGGGATCAGCTGTAGGTCCCATTATTTAAAAAAGATAAAATATGTTTTTCTTTGGAAATGTGGCCCTTGAGACTTTACTTTTGACATGACAAAATACTTAGCATGAATTGTATACTAGTTAATATATGTATAGATTTAAATGGCCAAATGGAAAGATTATGCGGGTTTTAAGCATTACAATTTAAATTCAGAATTCAATATATATATATATACAAGTAATGCATTGTAAGTATATCAAGATGTTATACTCATCAATTGTTGTATTTCATGTTCTATATAAGTTCAGGGTTTGTATGTGTGATCTATTGTATATTACTTATATTTTTGCATGAAAAGAATAATATATTTTTCTTTATATGATATAGCATGTATATAAATTCACCTGTTGGTATTCACTATCTAGATTTATTATATCATACATTTAATGTTTGTTCAAATTGTATGTATAGTCTCTTTGGAAGAGTTACTTTTATGAACTAGATCTGATTGTAATAAACTTGAATATGTACTTGAAGATCGTTTTCTATAAAGGAATTGATAATTCAATAGTTTTAGAAGTCTTGGTAAGCAAGTTGATGAAAGTATAGTGCTGGAATCAGCTGATGCTCATCATTACATCTGTTCAGTAGCATACTTTTTATCTTGTCATAGTAATGCTGGGGCACTAAGCATTTGTTTTGCTGTCCATACACCACATCACAGCTTTCCATTTCAACTCCTCTTACATATTGAATGGAATAGAACCAAACTTGCCACAAATATTGTACAACAAATGCAGACGTGTATGAAGAAAATCAATTCTGGTTGTACAAATTTCACAGGAGTTATCTTGGACACTTAGAATTTATGTATCCTGAATTATTGCATGGAATTGAACCAGATTTACCATATATGTATTACAAGTGTGAATGTGCTTAAAAAGCTTTACCTTTTTGGCAAGAGTACTTATATAGGAGTTATGGCCCTTGAAGCTTAAATTGTTTACACAGAAGAATTAAAAATTTTGAGATGTAGATTATAGGTGACGGTCAAGTTCAAAGGCCAATGACCTTGGTGTAATTTGAAAAGGGCTTTGTTAGTGGAGTATGCATGCTAAATATGAAGTCTCACTCTCTCGCAGTTCAAAAGTTATAGTTGACAAAAGACAGGTCAAAAATAATATGCCCCTGATCTATTGATCTGGGAGCATAAAAATTTGAAAAATTGCTTTGTTGTGTCTATGTAGTGAGCCAATGGAAGAGACATATGTTTCAGACACATTCTCTAGTTCATTATTGCATCATAAAGCTATTTAATTGCTGTAACAATGATTATGAAAGCGAGATTAATACAATCAATAAAACCATATCTTTATTCCGCTTACCTATTTGACTGATTGTGGATAAAGATCTGGTAAAAAACCATAAAGGGCTATGTTCTGGTGAACTCTGATTTTCAGCCAATTGGTGGATTGTCTACAAATTCCTAGGGATGAAATTAACATCCCTAGCATGACCCCTTACGGGGCTTCGTCAGATCTTTATCTGCAATGGGACAAATAGAGAAGTGCAATAAAGATATGGTTTTAATCAGATTGAAATTAATAGGGATCTTGGGACTCCTCAGTTATCGGTAGCATTTCACTTTTGTCAGGTTAATACATGTATTCAAAACCTGATCAGTGATGTGACAATGTACCTGCTAAAGGTCAATATCTTGGAACTCTAGTTTCCTCCTCTAGTGAGGAAACTACAACAAATCCTAAACAGTTTTATGGTAATGTTTATCCAACCAAATCCTGTAGTCAGGTATGTGGTTTAGTTGTGAACTCCTTTACTATGCAGCACAGAGCAAGTTAAAGATTGTACTGGTGCTATAATATTCTAATTATATCAAGGTCATCTGAATACAAGATTTGATATGTTTTTCACTTTATGCCCTAGCTAAAGAGGCTTGACTGATTGATTATTCTTGACCCTCACATCCACTTTAACATGAGTCAGTATAAAATAATAGGGGCTCAAGGAAGTATACTTGTGAACATGACCAAATAATAATCGAACAGAATGACACAGTGTCAGTAATGTTCACCTTGTATATGTGAACTAGGCAAGAAAATATAATTTAAATACATGTACTCCCAAACCTGATTGGTTGTTATACATGTGTAACAATAACTACTCATAAAGAAGTGTAATACACATACTAATGGATGAACCACATGATGTACACAGAATATAAATGAAAACTTGTTTCAAAGCTTTTTTATTTCAATTTTCATTCTGATACACTGTTCACAGTTGATACATGTATATGAGGTCATAAATTTATTAGTTTTCTAAATATTACGAGATTTACCATATAACACTATCACGTAATATATTGTTTCTGCAACAACCCCCCTCCCCCCATTTTGTTCATTTATCAATGACATTGTTTTGACTGTCTAATGCAAATCTTTGACTGTCCTCTGAGCTGATAGGTTTATGTAACTGAAATGAAAAAAAAATCATTAACCAAGAATTAATACATATACATGCATCAACATTTAGCCCAAAATTTACGGGTTACCATGTTAGTGTTTTACAAAAACTGAGAGAGAAAACTGTCAGAAATTGAGTTTGTATAAGAGATATTTCAGGCTGGGGATTTGCCAATACCATCAGTTTTTGTAAAACACCAGCTAGGTAACCCTATTCCAATATTCTGATCTGAGAAAAAACTTACTTCAGTTTTGAACGATGTTGCCAAGGGATGTGTGACATCATAGGAAAACTGCAGTCAAATGTGAATCCCCTTGCAGTTTTTGAAACATTTAACCAATCAGAATGGGTGTTGCAAACAGAGCATTTGAATAATTTTTATTTGTTGATAAGAATACATATATGGACTCAAAATGATAAATTGAATGTTTCTGTGAAATCTAATCAGAAATATGCTCACTTCTTTGGCAATGTCAATCCACTGCATAGCTTGATGCATTTTGTCATCAGCTGATGGGGTACGGTCTAAGTTCCAGAAGTGAAACTTTTTGAATTTATGTGTGACATTAAGATTTCTGTCTTCTTCTTCGCTAAATGGTCGTCTAACCTCAGTTAGGATGACACCTGGAACAAGTACAAGTTGAGTGAGACAGAAAACACAGACATGAGTGGAATTCATGGAATTTTTAAGAGGAAGTTAGCTGACTAGAGCAATGCGAGCTTGTATAATATGCCTCTCACCAGAGAGGTCAAGCACACTAGGTAGCTAGCATGCTTGACCCCTGTATCTGTCATTTAATTTAGGGTGGCAAATTTTTTAACATACTTTGTCATGCTAGCTACCTAGCGTCCTTGGCCCCTGTATCTGTCACTTAATTCAGGGTGGCAAATTTTTCAACATACTTCGTCATAACTTTGAACTTTGATCTTCAAATACTCGAGTGTTGTGGGAAGATATGATGTGATCTTGATTGGAACTCTGATATCCCAGAATTTGTTCTCATGATGGTGAACATTCTCATTATGTTTCTTGAAAGTTTGGTTAATTATAAAGAAGATATCTCCATTTATGCATAAGTGGAGCTCCAAACAGATGGACAGACACATACTGGACAAAGTGATATCTACGAGTAACTTTGTTTTACAGTGTGACACAGTGATTTTCTTCTTCAACAAGTACTAACCGTGCCAGATTTGACAATCCAAGCCCTAAGAGTTTTGTCTTCACAATTTTTGTATTGTGTTACTTTTTGTCTTTAGCCTTCAACATCTGACCTTTTAAGAAATAAATGTTTTCTTCTCACCATGATGAGTATGTTTAAAAAAGCTGTTGCGTAACCATCAATTAACCAATTAAGGTTAGAATACTATATCATCCATACACATTGCTAATCAGAAACCACTGTCGTGATAAACACAGCGCAAGTCTTCTATTGTATTCTTTTTGAATAGCACTCTGTAGACATTACTCCTGTGATCACCTTGGTCATTTACTACGGGAAGCAGACAGTATTCAGACAATAGACATATCTCACACCGCGTAGGTTTGATTGACGGCTTTAGGTACTTTAACACCATGTAAGCGGTCGTGTATCTCTAAATGAAAATCTGATAGCCCGCTTTATCTGATATTTTATTCACACAAATAGACTATCAGATTAAACGGAATCCACTGTATTCAAAACCTGATCAGTGATGTGACAATGTACCTGCTAAAGGTCAATATCTTGGAACTCTAGTTTCCTCCTCTAGTGGGGAAACTACAACAAATCCTAAACAGTTTTATGGTAATGTTTATCCAACCAATTCCTGTAGTCAGGTATGTGGTTTAGTTGTGAACTCCTTTACTATGCAGCACAGAGCAAGTTAAAGATTGTACTGGTGCTATAATATTCTAATTATATCAAGGTCATCTGAATACAAGATTTGATATGTTTTTCACTTTATGCCCTAGCTAAAGAGGCTTGACTGATTGATTATTCTTGACCCTCACATCCACTTTAACATGAGTCAGTATAAAATAATAGGGGCTCAAGGAAGTATACTTGTGAACATGACCAAATAATAATCGAACAGAATGACACAGTGTCAGTAATGTTCACCTTGTATATGTGAACTAGGCCAGAAAATATAATTTAAATACATGTACTCCCAAACCTGATTGGTTGTTATACATGTGTAACAATAACTACTCATAAAGAAGTGTAATACACATACTAATGGATGAACCACATGATGTACACAGAATATAAATGAAAACTTGTTTCAAAGCTTTTTTATTTCAATTTTCATTCTGATACACTGTTCACAGTTGATACATGTATATGAGGTCATAAATTTATTAGTTTTCTAAATATTACGAGATTTACCATATAACACTATCACGTAATATATTGTTTCTGCAACAACCCCCCTCCCCCCATTTTGTTCATTTATCAATGACACTGTTTTGACTGTCTAATGCAAATCTTTGACTGTCCTCTGAGCTGATAGGTTTATGTAACTGAAATGAAAAAAAAAATCAGTAACCAAGAATTAATACATATACATACATCAACATTTAGCCCAAAATTTACGGGTTACCATGTTAGTGTTTTACAAAAACTGAGAGAGAAAACTGTCAGAAATTGAGTTTGTATAAGAGATATTTCAGGCTGGGGATTTGCCAATACCATCAGTTTTTGTAAAACACCAGCTAGGTAACCCTATTCCAATATTCTGATCTGAGAAAAAACTTACTTTAGTTTTGAACGATGTTGCCAAGGGATGTGTGACATCATAGGAAAACTGCAGTCAAATGTGAATCCCCTTGCAGTTTTTGAAACATTTAACCAATCAGAATGGGTGTTGCAAACAGAGCATTTGAATAATTTTTATTTGTTGATAAGAATACATATATGGACTCAAAATGATAAATTGAATGTTTCTGTGAAATCTAATCAGAAATATGCTCACTTCTTTGGCAATGTCAATCCACTGCATAGCTTGATGCATTTTGTCATCAGCTGATGGGGTACGGTCTAAGTTCCAGAAGTGAAACTTTTTGAATTTATGTGTGACATTAAGATTTCTGTCTTCTTCTTCGCTAAATGGTCGTCTAACCTCAGTTAGGATGACACCTGGAACAAGTACAAGTTGAGTGAGACAGAAAACACAGACATGAGTGGAATTCATGGAATTTTTAAGAGGAAGTTAGCTGACTAGAGCAATGCGAACTTGTATAATATGCCTCTCACCAGAGAGGTCAAGCACACTAGGTAGCTAGCATGCTTGACCCCTGTATCTGTCATTTAATTTAGGGTGGCAAATTTTTTAACATACTTTGTCATGCTAGCTACCTAGCGTCCTTGGCCCCTGTATCTGTCACTTAATTCAGGGTGGCAAATTTTTCAACATACTTCGTCATAACTTTGAACTTTGATCTTCAAATACTCGAGTGTTGTGGGAAGATATGATGTGATCTTGATTGGAACTCTGATATCCCAGAATTTGTTCTCATGATGGTGAACATTCTCATTATGTTTCTTGAAAGTGTGGTTAATTATAAAGAAGATATCTCCATTTATGCATAAGTGGAGCTCCAAACAGATGGACAGACACATACTGGACAAAGTGATATCTACGAGTAACTTTGTTTTACAGTGTGACACAGTGATTTTCTTCTCAAACAAGTACTAACCGTGCCAGATTTGACAATCCAAGCCCTAAGAGTTTTGTCTTCACAATTTTTGTATTGTGTTACTTTTTGTCTTTAGCCTTCAACATCTGACCTTTTAAGAAATAAATGTTTTCTTCTCACCATGATGAGTATGTTTAAAAAAGCTAGATAGTGCTTGACAATTTACACCATGCTTACAGGAATCTTCAGAAATATAGTAAATCACTTTTTGTTAGCAAGGACATTAATCTGTATGAATTTTCAGAATTCACATCAATTTGAAATAAAGTCTTCATGAATGTCTCATAAATCAAACATTTCTAAGTAAAGACGAAGCACTTGATCATCAATTAACTTCATTTTAATTCCATTAAAACAATATGCTGTGAAAAAGTGTGATCCCCTATACTTTAGAAGTGAATTAATGTACAAGCTGTACTATGTCATTATCAGCAAACAACCATAATAGATAACAAAAAGCTGGGTTTGAATTGGAATTTTAAACTTTTGCTATGTATACAGATGGCTGACTCGTGAAAATTATATCTTTCAAATACTGTAAACACTTTTTACAGTATTTGTGAGATCCTTACTTTTGCATAATTTTGCAAGTATGATACAAGATCACAATGTGGGACAAGGAAAGTGATCACAGTGCCTTCTGGGCCAAAAAATCAACAATCAGTACCAAAATCACAAATTCGCAACTTGACATGAGACGAGATAACTTTTTGCATAGTTACTTATTTTAAGAAAAGTAGAATTCACAAAGTTAAGCCAGCTATATAATTGAGAAACTAAACAGTGAGGTAAAGCAAGTCTCCACTTGTAAAAATATTGTACGGATAAGACTTTAAAATATTTTATAGGACAGATTATTACATTATCATAAATTCAATTTGTATACCTGTATACCCTGATGGCACATCCTGAATTTGACCTTTCAGAGGTCTACCACGGAAGCTTGACCTAATTTCTGAAAAGAAGAGTGAAGTAAAATATTTATATCTATATACTCTGTGACTCTCTCTCAAATGAGTGGTTGCCCCCAACTTGTTTAAGGGTGCAGTTTTTAAGAATTGGCACTAGCTGGTGTATATTGTGCATTGTAGTTTACAATATCTATCCTTGAATAATGTTACGCCATTTAAGAATGATGCAACTTTGATCAGAAAAATATAATATGTCAGGTATTATATGAGATGGGAAATCAAAATGAATAAGATCTATTTGACATGGTTCTGCAATTAAGCAGTGTGAGCCCGGCTCGGCAGACAAACTTTTATTCCGAGCCAAGGATGCTAGTGAATCAAAATGTTGTCTGAAGCATTGGTGAATCTTCTCATTAGCCCTAAATTAAAAAAATAAAAAATTAGATAACCTATTTTACCTTTGCCTTAGGTTTAAACATGTTAAAGTTTTTACCATTGTTCTCGGATTCCTTGATTGATGTTTCAAAGTATCTAGTCACTTCAGCATTTCCATTATATTGAATATTACAGGGCATGTAATGGATCTTTGAATCTTCTTTTGAGTTTGTATTCGTGTTAAGTACTACAGACATTTTCCCGCTTGTTACTTCGAACGAAAAATTTAATATTGAGTTGCCTAATATGAAATACATCTTCGTGTAAATGTGCTTTATAGTGTGCTTTATTCTATTAAAAACAACTTTGATTGTGTGTTTTTACTGATTTAATTTAGGTATTATCATTACTATTCTGTATATAGATAATTTTATAATCTATAGATGATTTTAATCTAATAAATTCTTCGAAGAACACAATGATCTTCGGTACGAATTGATGACGTTACAACATGTCTTTTCCAAACATCTGTGTACAGTCATTTCGACCTATTACAATTTCGGTTGAAGTATTTCTGCTGTTGAAAAATACATCTCGGCCCTTCATTTACAACTTAAAACCCTTGGTCCATTTATTCCCTCTACCCAATATATGATGAGTAGTGGGCTTTTTTATTTTTACAAAAATATTACATCCAATTTCTATCTGTTTTGCATTTAATTATTTAATGTATTGCATATGAATCTATTTTTTTTTCGTTGGATATGGAGGTACATGTATATCACGAAAAATACAAAGGATAGAAAACTGCATCATTGTGCGTAGAAGTTTTCCGTCCTTTTTTCATGGTATACCTCCAACAAACGAAAAACAAATTAGATTCATTCCTTATTTAATTCGTTTCAAACATGTTTCATATCCTCAGAAATACGGAGTATCGCAACTACTAAAATCCGTCATAATTATATGACGTCATAACAATTACAAAGTGCGCGTGTGTGTTGACGTTATTGTAGTTGCGATATTTCGTATTGGCACGTTATATCTGCACTATTTCTTAACATCTATAAATTTCTGCCGCGGTGGTGTGAATATTGACGTAACAGTTAAGAAGACGCGGGAAATTACGTCGTCAGAGAAAAAAAAGTCGTGGGTGAGATATACCAGAAACATTTAAACATGTTACATGTAAAATTAAATCATTGCAGGTGATGATCTCGTTTTCTTCACACGTTTCTTTTCAAACATGAACTATCTTCTTCCCTATTTAATTCTTTAATGAAGTAATCGTCGAATTCAACTTGAAATGCATTGAAGACAGATTGATATATTGTTTCAATTGATGGTCCCAAGTTGGTATATTATGATTAGATATTTACTACAGGTAGTGGCAGATCCAGAAGCTGAACTGGGGGGGGGGGCCCAAAGGGCCGATCCGAAGCACGAAGTGCAGAGAGGGTGAGGGTACGGGAGGGGGTATACCCCCTCCTGCAGGGGTGCCGGGGCCTCTTCCGGGAAAGCTTTTAATTTTCGAATAAAATGGTGCAATCTGATACATTTTCAGCCTTTTCTTTCAATAATGACACAGGATTTTTCTGTTTGCTGAAGAACAAAGCCATAAAGTCATATCTATTTTGTCACTTTCTTTCTTCATTATTAACTTACAGTGTTTGAATAAATACATGTACATAGTAGTACTAATACGGCAAGTAGATGTGTTCTAAAATCCATCTTGATCTAACTTAATAGTAAGTATATTGATATAATCATTGAATTTGAACATTTTACCTAACAACAAAATTAATTAGAATGAAATAATAACATTTTCATGTAACAACAAAAATAATTAGATTTGGAATGTATAAGTTACTTTCAAAATAAGCACCATGCAGTGATTTATGTAGCAATATACATTATACACGGTCACCACCCACTAGTCCGACGGTCCACTAGTCCGAAGGTTCCGAAAATTCTCCGTGCTGGATGCAATGGCAGTTGGATTTATTTTTTTTCCGACTTCTTCTTCAACCTCAATGCCACGATAGGGTATTCGCACACAGCTATTTTAATACAAATTGTAAAGAGATATATCTCCTGCTGTGGATTTCAGTTCACGTGCTTTATTCATTTCAGCTTACATGTATGTAGCTGAATGACTGCAGAATTACATATATACCATCTAACTACTGAATTTTCCGAATTTAAATTCATATATTATTTTAAAGGAAGACATGCACAGTTTGATTCTCTCTGATAGCAAGCACTTCTAAAAAGATTGTAAATTTTATAGAATAAGTTACTGGTATACTGATATTATTCAGTAGAATCGTTTAGATAAGGCGATTTGTTTACACATGTATTAATGGTGGTTGTCACTTTCTAATTTTTGTATTTACAACCCCAAGTGTATGTATGTATATATGTATGTATGTATGTGTGTGTGTGTGTGTGGGTGCGTGCGTGCGTGCGTGTGTGTGTGTGTAGGTGTGTGTGTGTGTGGATGGACGGACGGACGTATGTATGTGTTTACATGCACGTCTCTGATAACATGAAACTAAAGAATTGTATTTCATTGAAGTAATATAATGCTTTATATATTTGCTACGGTCTTTTTGATGTAAAAAAATGTGTGTGTAATCATAACTTAATTAATTCATTTTTTATATATTGACATCATCAATCGGTTGCTATATGTCAAAATAAACATAATATAACAACAAAAGGAACATAATTATATTTACAATAACTTTTACAATAGAAGTTGCGGTCCTGACAAACTGCAGAAAATCTGGCTTACTCGTACTTTTTTACCTTTCTAATAATTTATTGTTATTACTTTATGCATTAATGTCGATAAATGAATTCTACTAAGCCAAGCGACCGTAATTTTGCAAAAGAATGTCTTTTGTTTATCTCTCAAAACAAGTCGATAATAAAAATAGTATCATCATCATCACAGCCTTACCTGCACAATGGTAGACAAGAGAAGTAACGCTTATATAGGTGGTTGGTGCAGTTAAATGAAAATACAAAATATCATTTTATTATAAAAGTTAGACTATTTTTGAATGGTTTTTGTATCGATCGTAACATTTGGACGTTGCAGCAAATGGGCGAAATGACTGTAAGCCGAGATGGAGAAAAGCCAAGCTGTCTAGCATGCTTCCTTTATTTACATGTGGAAACGGTGGCGGAATGAAATGTCACTAAGGTGACATTCGCTGTTCACCCTTTTTCTTTCCAGAATAAGTGCTTCCTTGGCACGATTTGCACATATACTTCATTATGGGGAGAAAAAGATACGGTTTCTTTAATAATACTAGTTATTTAAAGTACAGAACAACCATTAGTTTCATGATTATTTGGAATTTTGGTGGATATTTGGTGTATCGATTAATGGTAAATCATTATCGCAATGATCCGTATACCAATACGGAAAATAAAACTGATGGTGAGCAAGATTTTTTATTTGCATTAGCATTGTCTTGAAAATCAAGGTAATAAAAAAGGTTAGGCACAAATCTTAGATTCTATATTCTTGTGCATGGCCGTTTGAATTATTGCCACTCACCAGTGTCAGTGGCAATAGTAAACGACTGCATAATAAAACGGCCACGTGCAAGAATCTCAAAAGAGATTAGCTGGGCACATCTCTCTATAGAGAGACATTCCCCGTTTAGAGAGACCTGTTGCTGGCATTAAAAAATTCTCTCTAAAAAGAGAGTTCCCAAGAACACAAAAATCAAAATTTATAAATTTGACCTGAAACATAAAATGGCACATCTACAGTACATACTGAACAATGTTTGCAAAAGGTGTTGACCTGTAGGAAGTACTATTTTCGAGTTTGATGATGTAAAACTTCTGCTGCTATGAGCACCAAAATGGTTGATAGCTGAAATTCCAAATGTTCTTAACAAATATTGTTTAGGACAAGTAAAGATGTGCACTTTTAATTTTCCAATCAAAATTTCAACATTTTGATTTTTAGAATTAAGGAACTCGTGCATTAAGCTATAGAGCTTTAGAGAGACAATTTTTTTCTAAAATGCTAATGAAATATCTCTCTAAACAGGGAATATCTCTCTTTACAGGAATGTGCCCAACCTGTAAAAGTAGCACTGAAAGAGCCAAGCTCCATGAATCCTCACCCCACCCGTTTTACCAGTGTTACTTGGCATTTTAGTCACAAGAAGCAGGAAGCATTTGACGTCTTGGATAAAACAACAGAGTTTATTTATTAATCTGAGATCATTTGCACCAAATGCCCAGTCAATGTCAAAAACTTTCACCTCCCATGGGTCATTCAGACCTGTATTTCTTTTTGGACATTTTTTTTTTTAGATGTGTGTTTAATTTTACCTTACACACAGGTCAAAAAAAAAAAAAAAAAAAAACTGTCCAAAAAGAAATACAGGAAAATCTGAAAAATCATGGACATAACAAGATATGTTTTCTCCCCTTGCAAATTTGTGTATTTTATTTCAGTTACCATCTTCAGAAATGAAATTGTCCTAAAAAAAATCATCAATATCAGGATGTTTGCCATCGACATAGTCATTTGCTTCAACATCCAGGTCATAAAGTTCTTCACTTTCAAGTCAAATGAGCATGATCAATTCATAAAAATACACAAAAAATCATGGTCACACAAGCACATAAACACAGTGAGAGAGAAACCTGTATGCAAGTGTTTATGAGAGAATGACCAGAAAACTCTATTACTTTGAAACAGCACAGGTCATTGAAATTCGGTACGTAATTGGGTGGGAAACACCGGTCCAAACATAATTTTGTTGGTCAAGACAGGCTGTCCGATGTTATTGACATAGACTGAATGCAAGTAATTTGAGCCGAGAAAATTTTCATCCCACAAATTATTCTTGTGCATGTTACTGTATGTGACTCAAGCAGGTTGCCAGAGGTTTCAGCCCTTTTGTGTTTGCCCCCCCCTTATATAAAATGAGTTAATATCCAATATAATTTTATCTTTCTACTGTAAATTTCTTTTACAAAGTTGTAATTCCAATGTGAAGGAGCAAAAGAAGATAACTCTAGTTTCTCTTCAGCTCTTCCATTTTAGTTAACAGGTAGTTAACAGGAGATGTTGAACAATCGTCTGCACCTTTTCTTTTCTTAAAAATGATGCTTCAATTTTAATTCAGATCATCCCAAAATAAACTCATTAACAATTTTAACTTAAATTTATTTCAATTTTAGTTTATATTGAAATTGATATTGGGGGCTAAAACCTCCAGGACTGAACTTGAGAAGGGCCAAAACTCTTGGGACTGAACATGAAAAGCCAGAAGGGCCAAAACCTATGGCAACCCACAGGCAGGTTGGGGCCAAAGCCCAAGGAACTACTATAGTCAGATGGAGCAATGTTTTTTTGTTCTGGATATATCTAGTACAGCCTGATCTAACCATACACCAGATCAATATATACATCAGTTTCCAGATCAGGCTAATATAACCCAGTCGGGATGTACATTCTATAACCAGGTCATATTGGACCTGTAAAGAGGGAGAGAGCTTCATTTCCATCCCATCAGCCAAAATAGCGGTGGTGGATTGTGAATCACAATTACACTTTCTTGAGTGATTCTGAAAGATTTAATCAAAGGAGAAGCAGTTCTTAATTATTACTAAATTGCTTATTTATTTTCTTACTAATTTGTTGATCTATTTTTAGCTCACCTGAATTAAAGGCTGTAAGGATTTATTGTCATGTCATATTGTTCATCATCCATTGTCATCTACAAACTCTTCAAGTTTTCATGTTCAGAAGCACTGAAAGGATTTTAATGAAACTTAGTAGGGATGAATGTCTCCTACAAGTGTTAATGTTTTTTTTGCCAGATTTGTGAGGAGATGGATCCAGGGTGAGGTGACATTGGCCCAACAGGTTACTCTCCTTTGACAAACTTCTTCAGACTGACTACATAAATCAGCAAACCAAGTTTACCAGAGTGATCTAGAAAGCTGTCTTAAGAAGTGTTGTTTATGGTTTTGTTCTTAAATCAATATTTTTATCCTTTTATGATTTCTTTTTGGATTTGACATTTTGTTTTTGCACATTTTCAGGTGATTTGTTTTATTTTCTTGTGGTAGGTTGCTTATAATGGATGAATTTTGTGTATTTCTATTGATTTTGAATATGCTCAGAAACTCACTAGCCTAAGACTGCAGGCTATTTATTGCAGGACTAGTAAAAGTTCTCTAACAAAGTATACAATGGGCTAGTTAAATTTGTCCGTGGGCTAGTAGTTCAAAAACATTTTTGTGAAGACTGCATTTTATTGACATGAGTGTGAATGAAAAGAAATGGAATAGAAAGAATAAATATCTGCAAAATGCATGCTGATGCAAGATGCATTGATCAATTTCTATTTAAGCACTGGTATTATGATTAAAAGGCATCATTTTTCATTTCATACTATGAATGTCCAATACATAAATCACCAAAAAAGGCATTTCAATTCATTTCTTTTTTTTTAGAATAATGCTATATACATGAACAAATATGGTTTTAGACTTCCTAGTTAATATTTTCTTATATCTATATTTTGTAGGACAAATTTTTGCAGATTGTTTAAGGACTATGGCTATAGCTGACAACAAAGTGAAACACACTGAAATTATAGGACTTTCTGAAATAAAAACAACAAAACATTCTTCTGTAGAGGAGTTTAATGCGGCTATGGATAAAAGGTAGATAAATGTCTGTATAAGAATCCATTGTTGCTGTAAGGATAGTAGTTTTGAGTTGATTTTGTTCAAGAATGGTAATATCAAATAGAAGAGCCCCCATTTAAAGGTGATTAACATCAAATCATTTAATTTGTTTGTGACATTTGATTAATATTTTACTATTTGTTATAAAATCACATTATAAGGGAGAAGGGGGCAGGGTTGATTAATAGCCAGCACCCAGCGATTTTTTGCCCCCACTTTCAGAGATATTGCCATCTACTTTCTATAGCAATGACATAGAAAGCTTGTAATATCAGAACGTGAACCCTTACGGGGCTTCATCAGACCTTTATACGCAATGGGACAAATAGAGAAGTGGAATAAAGATATGGTTTTAATCAGATTGCTCCAAATCTGTTTGTCTTAGTAGGCCTCGACTTAGTGAAGTGTTATGACCTGTAGTTTGTTGGAAAGAAAACTCAGACCCATCAGTGTTTAGAATGGACTCTGTAGCAGCAATTTAAAAAATCTTGATTGCTCTTCCTCTTGAATGGTGCGTCTTGTTAATATTTGACTTGATCGGATGATAACACATTACCAGTAGTTTGTTTCAAGTGAATGTCAGATTGGTCCAAACTTCAAAATGACTGCTGTGGCAGTCATCTTGAAATCTTGTAATTGTACTCCTTGAGTCTTGACTGGATAATAAGATACTAGCATGTCCTAAAGTCCTAATTGAAAATCAGAAATACAGTTCATCCTAAAATCCTAAAAAATCGTAATTTTTTTTTACATTATGCTAAAATCCTAAAAAGTTAAAATCAGTTCAATGGAGGGTATGGGAAAATCCTAAAATTGTCCTAGATTTTAGACGAAAATTCAAATTTTTTGACTGTGATCGATAAGCTCAATTTTGTCAGAAATAGTGATATTATTAAAGGCACTATACAAATGTTATTGTAAATTCTATAATTGAATTGATATAAAGCTCTTCTCAGTTTCCATTTCCAGAGTTCTCACCCCAGTCATCATATCTGTTGATGGCCTGCATTATGGGAGCAACCATGAGGGTGCTACAGTAAGATGACAATGTTTCCTAATGAAAGACTCAACAGATTTGAAGACTGGGATGAAAGCTGTCTGTAAGCAAATGATTATTATCTGCTTTTAGGTGAGTAAAAGACCTAAAAAAATCCTAGTTTTTTTCAAAATGTCCTTAAAACATCCTAAAAAAAGCTTAAAATCATTCTTAATTTTGTATTAAATTTTGTGGAAAAGGTGCTTGAAGCACTGGAAATAACCCCAGTTCAAAATGGCAAGTACAACAGCCAGCTTGTAATAGCTACTGCTTCTAAAGTCTTTTTGGTATAGGACTTTTCATTTGACAGGATACTAGGGTATGACATTTAGTTGATGCTTAATGAAATATTGATCCCTTCAAATTTTTTGTTATTGATATTCTTTCTGATGAATACTTTCAAGTAATAAAAGACCCTAACTGTATTTTAGAATATAACTTGTAGTTTCTGCTTTGGTTTTTAGCTCATCTGAGCCGAAGGCTCAAGTGAGCTATTGTGATCAATCGTCGTCTGTCGTCCTTCTGTCGTTAGCTTTTCTACATTTTCGACTTCTTCTCCAGAACCATTGCACAGAATTTCACCAAACCTCATAGGAAGTAAGTACTCAAGGTCCTCTACCAAGTTTGTGTTTTTCGTGCCCATCCATAATCCAAGGTGGCTGCCATTGGTTCTGATTGGTTGACACATTTTCGACTTCTTCTCCAGAACCGCTGCACAGAATTCCACCAAACCTCATAGGTAGTAAGTACATAAGGTCCTCTACCAAGTTTGTGTTTTTCGTGCCCATCCGTGATCCAAGATCGCTGCCATTGGCTCTGATTGGTTGACACATTTTGGACTTCTTCTCCAGAAGCGCTGCACAGAATTTTACCAAACCTCATAGGAAGTAACTACTCGAGGTCCTCTTCAAAATTTGTGTTTTTCGTGCCGATCTGTATTCCAAGATGGTCGCCATTGGCTGTGATTGGTTGATGCATTTTCGACTTCTGCTCCAGAACCGCTGCACAGAAATTCACCAAACCTCACAGGAAGTAACTACTCGAGGTCTTCTACAGTTTGTCTTTTCGTGCCGATCGGTAACCCAAGATGGCTGCCATTGGCTCTGATTGGTTGACACATTTTCGACTTATTCTCCAGAACCGCTGCACAGAATTCCACCAAACCTCATAGGAAGTAAGTACTCAAGGTCCTCTACAGAATTTGTGTTTTTCGTGCCAATCCGTAATCCAAAATGGCCGCCATTGGCTCTGATTGGTTGACATATTTTCGACTTCTTCTCCAGAACGGCTGCACAGAATTTCACCAAACCTCATAGGAAGTAAGTAGTCAAGGTCCTCTACCGAGTTTGTGTTTTTCGTGCCCATCTGTAATCCAAGATGGCCACCATTGGCTCTGATTGGTTGACACATTTTGGACCTCTTCTCCAGAAGTGCTGCACAGAATTTCACCAAACCTCATAGGAAGTAAGTACTTGAGGTTCTCTATTAGGTTTGTGTTTTTCATGCCGATCCGTTATCCAAGGTGGCCGCAATTGGCTCTGATTGGTTGATGCATTTTCGACTTCTTCTCCATAACCACTTCACAAAATATCCCCAAACCTTATAGAAAGTCTTGTAGAAAAAAAGCAAAATTTTCTGCTGAAATGAGCTGTCATTTTATTGTAAATAAGCAATTTGTGCTCGGGTGAGCGATATAGGCCCATTTGGGCCTCTTGTTTTTGAAAATTAGTAAGTTTTAAAAGCTGTTGTCACAGTCTTGCTCTTCATATAACTAGTAGAGTGTCAGTTTCATTCAAGAAACTAAACTTTGGTAGAAATTAAGTCCAGTATTCAGCACTTTCCCAATGTTATGAAAATAAACCATTTCCGATTTGGTGTTTTCATTGTTATATTTCCCAAAATGGAAGACTAAGGTACCTTAAAAGATATAAAGAAATTCCCACTAGTTCTGTTATTGAATATATTTTAATTGATGTAGAGAAAGAAGAAAACAACTTGTCACATCTTGAAAATACGAATGTTGTTTGGAATCCAAGTACCTCTGTACTTAAATAAAGTTGATTCGTTGACTGGCATTTTGTCGCTTTCAACAATTTTTCAGTCTTATTGCGACATGGAAGTAAGAGGTAACACACCTCTTAAACATAGTTGCATAATGTGAGAAAAATACCCAGATCATCTGCTCAGCGAGCTAAGTGCTTAAGCTGTACACCAAGCCTGCTCTCTACACAGCAAGCTAAGTGCTTAACCTGTACATTGAGTCTTCTCTCAGAGTCTACTCAGTGAGCTAAGTGCTTAACCTGTACACCAAGCCTGCTCTCTGCACAGCAAGCTAAGTGCTTAACCTATACACCAAGCCTGCTCTCTACACAGTGAGCTAAGCGCTTAATCTATCATCAAGCCTGCTCTCAGAGTCTACACATTGAGCTAAGTGCTTAACCTGTACACCAAGCCTGCTCTCTACACAGTGAGCTAAGTGCTTAATCTATACATCAAGCCTGCTCTCAGAGTCTACACATTGAGCTAAATGCTTAACCTGTACACCAAACCTGCTCTCTACACAGTGAGCTAAGTGCTTAACCTGTACACCAAGCCTGCTTTAAGAGTCTACACAGTGAGCTAAGTGCTTAACCTGTACACCAAGCCTGCTCTCTACACATAGAGCTAAGTGTTTAACCTGTACATCGAGCCTTCTCTCAGAGTCTACACAGTGAGCTAAATGCTTAACCTGTACACCAAGCCTGTTCTCTACACAGCGAGCTAAGTGCTTAACCTGCAACCATGCCTGTTCTATTTGAATTTAGACCTACATTCTAATGCCCTGAAAGGTGCAAATATCAATTAAAGATATACATGTACTTCAGTTTTGTTTCATTTTTTCAGGTATATTGAGTTGGCGTTGGAAGAAAATACCAGTAAATTAAAAGAAGACTTAAGATATTAATAGTGGAAATAAAATGCCAATTGAAATACGATTGATTTCATTATGGGAATAAAGTATAAAGACTGAGCTTGCCAGACTAGGTACAAAATGGCAGATGATACAGCTTTAATCAGTGATGGCAAGGCATGTAGCTAGCACTGTATGAAGTATTTGTCTGATAATTTGTATCAGTTACATAGTGTGCAGTGTGCAGCGTTTTATTTATTGTATTGTTATGTTAATGCTCATTACAGTATCAGTAACATGAATATCCTACCTGAAAGTGTTTGTTTTATTTTTGTGTCCCAGTACTTAATGGTATGTATTCAAACATTTTGATACCCCATTGCTGTTGCAGGACATATTATGGTATTATGGCAGAGTGATGTTCCTTTGTCCCTAAGCCGGTGTGGCCTAGTGGATGAAGTGCTCGGCTTCTGATTGAGAGGTCCCAGGTTCGACTACCACCCTGGGTGCACCTTTGCTCTGTCTTTCGGATGAGACAGTAAAAATTGAAGTCCCATATCACGGTAAGCGTGGCACGTAAAAGATCCCTCACAGCTTCGTGTGGGTCCGTTGCAAAGGTCTAAATTTCTATGCAATGCATAAGGCAGATGCCGTCACCATATATGTGAAATAATCGTGGAGTGACGATTTCACAGCTTTGTGTGTGGTCCGTTGCAAAGGTATAAATTTCTATGCAAAAGAAAAAAGAGGAGTTACTGGCTCAGTTATGTGGCAGAAGTTACCATGGAGCTATACAATACATGAATATAAATAATATACTAGAACATAAAACACATTACAAAAATATTTGATTGTAGTAATGCATAAGGCAGATGCCGTCACCATATATGTGAAATAATCGTGGAGTGACGATTTCAAATCTCAGTGTATCATATGGATATCCAATTGAGTTAATTAGAGAACAACAAGTCATCACAGTATTATTAACTAAAGTGAATAAGCTTGACCTTTTTATCATGAATATGACTTTTCAGAAATGACGTTTAGTGACCTTTGCCCAAAAGCTCTTAACCTAAATAACACGTTTGGGGAAGTATGATGAAAGGTGTGAGATATAAGTACTTCATGGTATTTTAAAAGTCATAGTTAATAAGTGACCTTGACCTTTCAGAAATGACCTTGAGTGAATTTTGTCCAAAAGACCTTAACTTTAGTAACATTTTGGTGAAGTATGATCAAATTCTGATGAAAGGTATAGGAGATATAAGTACTTCATGGTATTTTAAGTCATAGTTAATGTGACTTTGACATTTCAGAAATGACCTTGAGTGACCTTTGTCCAAAAGCTCTTAACCCAAATAATATTTTGGTGAAGTATGATCAAATTCTGATAAAAGATGTAGGAGATATACATACTTCATGGTATCTTAAGTGATAGTTAATAAGTGACCTTGACTTTTCAGAAATGATTTTGAGTGACCTTTTTACCAAAGCCTTTAACCTAAGTAATATTTTGGTGAAGTATGATCAAATTCTGATCAAAGATATAGCAGATATGAGCTCGGACGAACAGACAGACAGACACATGGACATGACAGCGACTATATGCTCCAAAGAAAGTTTTTGGGGAACATAAAAATGCATTCAACAGCAGAAACTTTTCATCTTTATGTGAAAGATCAATGGTCTTGAGTTTACTTCTTAAAATATTTAAAAATCAAGGACTTTGCAAGAAGTTTGAATTATGTAAGTTCTTATTGTTGCAAAGTACATTCCTATGACAGTGTCAGATCTATCCCTGCAGAATCCTAGGTGATATTTAAACTACTGGGTATATATTGGACATGAATGAAGACTGAGCTAATGCATTTTATTTACAAGTCAAATTTTATAACCAATAAGCCATGTCGGGTTTGAAAAGAAGTTTCAATCTCTATTCATGCATTTACTCCACATACTTTGTGATCTTCTGAAAGAATTGAAAAGCTTTGTTAAACAAAGAATAATTCTTAGCTTTTAAAAGTAAACTGATTTATTCAACAATATATCCCATAAACTATATAGCATATGCAACAAATCAAGAATAATAAAGCTTTTCACATTGTTTGCAATATAATGAAATATATGCAGCAAAAAAGGATCATAAATAGACATAATACCTCAATTTACCCACTGCTTCCTCTGATATGTCATTTCTATAATACTGCATTTCTTGAACTATAAATTAGAAAGAGGGGAGGAAAACTAACAATCTACATATCTTTGAATAGTGTGTTGACTGTCAGTTGACAACAAAAGTAAAAATTTAAGAATCAAATAGTATATATCTTTTACAATGTTTCATTAAAATCTGTTTGGTTAACCTTGCATAGAAGCTGAAGTGTATTTTGAGGAAATTACAACAGAGAGTTGTTAGGTTATATAATCAACAAAAATAATTTATTTTGAATGTCACCTACTACATATATTCATACTGTTGACCTATTAACTTTCAGACTGTAAATGTTGGAAATGAGATTGGAAATTATATACTTGTATTATATAAGTACCATAATTAGTCCTAGTATCTTACAGAATCTGATAATTTTCAAAGAAATATTCAATTTGTAAAAAAAATACAACACTGACAAAAGAGTATAAATGTACTTAGTAAACTGAAATTCATAATGAAAAGCTTTATTATAAAGAAATCCATGAATCTATCTGCAGATGTTGGTTATGAAAATTATACCAATTTGCTAACAAGAAAATACAGTTAAAGGCTAAGGCAATATTCATTTTATATATTTACTGTAAAATCAATATATTTCACTGGGACTCAACTTCTGTGGATTTAGCAGGTCCTGATAGCAACAAATTTACATACACAATGAATATCAATGTAGTTATGATAACTTTTTAGGAAAATTAAGTAAACATGGAACTGTACAAACAATACAGTCATTTAAATGCAGAATGTATTGTATACCCAACAAATGAATACAGTTCTGAAGTAAAAGAAAATTACTTCATTACACTGTAACACATACCATACCCAGGAAATTTTGTCCTTGCGAACAAGTGAAAGTAGAATTGTCTTAACAGGACAAATACCCCCGTCCCCTTTGGCAACATAGATTGAAACATGCGATAATTCATCCCCCGATACATCATTGGTATAAGTGTAATAGATGTCCCACTTTCACATTTTGAGGAACTTACTTCGTTAAACTTTTTAACCGGACAGATGTACAGACAGGGTGATTCCTATATACCCCCCACCTCTCCAACTTCGTTTGCGAGGGGTATACTTATATAAATCCATGAAAATTGGCCCCAAGAAAAATAAAAGATTTCACAGTATCTTTATTTAAATTATGATAAACTTTTTCATACACACCATAGCAAAATATTGATAAAACACTTTTTCACACTACAGCATTATATCATGGATAATGTACCATACCAAAATATGCTGGCATATTATGGAAAATACAGAATGGCATAAATACTTAATATTATGAAAAATATACTATGTCATACACACTATAGTATAACATACATAACATAATTTGTCATTGACGCTGACAATATAGATATTGGATAATGCACTATACCAAATGCTGACATACATGTAGTATGGATAGTACACTATGCCAAAGTAGGAAAGCACCAGCATGCAGTACTTTGTTGAACAATATTTATAATGCACTAAGTAATAAACACTGGCATAGTATGGATATGCTGTATCATATCCACTGTAGCATAGTATGGATACTATACTGTCTTATACATTACGGTATAGTATGGACTGTATACTGTGTCGTATTTTCTCTTGTGTAGTAAACTGTCAGGAACTCCCTAGCATAGTATGGTTAGTATACTATGTCAGATACATCCTGACATAGTATAATACACTATGCCATTCACACTTTTAGGTACATTGATAAAAACATACATTGGTCACATTGATAATAAAAACCCACATTATCAGCCTTAAATTAATTGAAGCTGTCGCAAATGACTAGGATATCAAACTTTGGTATTTTAGAGCAAACTTAGTTGACCTACAAAACTGGCATCATAAACATTTAGTTTTATTATACATCTTATTCACTGATGTGAAGGGCTTTGTTTTTGTTAAAGTAGTTATGAATTTTTACGGGATGGATACCATGGTAGTTTAAATATATATTGTAATGAATGATCCGTGTATTGTGCTTAAACTTACTTCATGGTAATTAGGAAGGTGTAAATCAAAACTTCAATAGATACCAAACAAATCATATGATTATCGATAGTGAAGGTAACATTTGTATTTCAAATTTATTTTGTTAAACGATGTCTGAGTAATGAAAGTAAACTCAACCCTTCATGTTTGAGTTATCGAAAGTCAACAGTATATATACACCTGCATGGTTTTCTATGGAATGCTACCCATCTATAGAAATCTTGAAGGTCACCTAACATATCAGTTTTACATTAAATTATCCTGAATCACACTGCAGTTGTTTGAAATTTGTGAAATCAAAATGTCCTCAAATACATAAATAAAGTTATGAAATAAAGAATTACATGTACACACCTTTTCCTTGATATCTCGACATAATGTACTTTTAGACCTTATATGAAAAACAGATTTATGAATAATAGGGAGTCGGCATTCTTATCATATTTCTATACATAGCTGTATGAAAATCTAAAATTAGAACTAATCTTAATAAGATTTCATTGAAATCACCTTCACCACCATATACCTAAATCTTAATGCAATGTCTTTTTGTTAAACCAAAATTATATTTGTCAAAAATGATGACTTCATGCAGAGTACTTCAAACAAAGGTACTACTAAGTGGATATAGCCCGTACTACAAGAATTTCATTGCATGTCAAAACAATACTTGAAAATCATACCGATTCATTCTTTCCTCAGAAATGTTTGTTGAAAGTTTTGTAATTCTATGTTCTGCAGTTAGACTTCTGTCTTGCTCAAAGATTCTAGATTAGTGGTCACTGGACAAACACACACAGGCATTGATAGATCCCTGTGGAGCTTGTTGGAGGGAGTAATAATGCTTTTATTATCTTTATTATACATTTGTATATAATACTGACAATGCACTATCTCGGTAAATTCAATCGAGTTAATGGCCCAAGAAAATCCAAATGTAACTGCTTAATATGTTTAGTATTGTATTTAATTCAATACAAAAAAAAATGTACTATGTCATACACACTATAGTATAACATACATAACATAATTTGTCATTAACGCTGACAATATAGATATTGGATAATGCACTATGCCAATGCTGACATATATTGTAGTTTTTACTGCACCCTGTTAATTTCAATCTTCAATAATCAATAAAGAAATCCATTTACATGAAGTAAAAATAGAAATATGACAATGAATAAGGTGACAAATAAGATTATTTCTGACTTGGACATATACCTGCAGACTGCATGAAAACTTGGACTAATGAGATATGTTTTGTTGATTAGTTTTAGACTGGTTAGGATAAAAATATCTGATTGGGTGATCAGATCAGACTAGTGAGTACTCAAACATCTGATTGATTTATTACAGTCTTAAACTAATTCCCATCCATCATCACTACCAACACTGGCTGAGTTTTTGGATTTCTTCGGCATTTCAGAAGATGCATCTTTACGAAGTAAATACTTTGTTTTTCGATGAAAGATTTGCCCTTCTCTGGACAATCCCCACAACTCATCTGATGGCGATGCTGCAAATAAATATGTTTGAAAAGTCATCAATTTCAACATGAAATAACTATTACATGTAAATAAACACATTTTGAAGGTGAAATAGAAATACTGAAGGAACTTATAATCTTGTTCAGCTTACTTATGTATACATTTTCTTATCAATTATGAGAGCTTTACACAAGCATTGATGACACTTGTATAAATGTCACATCAATAAGCACACACATATATCGATGTTTTCACAAAATCATGGACTACGTGAAAGAGATGTATCATTAATTAATAGTCAAATGTTGCATGTTTACTTATTTCAGTGCAACCAAAATTTGGTGCAGAAATCTGAAAGTAAAGTTTTGTTCTATGTTAGAATAGGTAGGCAAAAATTACGATGACTTGCATTCCCCCACATAAGTCTCAGTGAAAGTCATAATGCTAGGAAATGGAGTACAAAAGAGAGAAATTAAGTACATCTGAAGTATACCACAAAATTTGGATTAACAGGCTGCAGACTATATTTTTTTGTGTTTGTATGATTCCAGCATTTACCTGCAATTTGCACAAAGAGTCCTGGTATTTTCCTCCAGTAGTCTCCTGCTGGGTTAGACGGTGTGATTCCAAAACGACACAGTATCTCGCCTGTTGGTTTCAGAGCCCAAACATGATTTCCACTGAGGGCTAGTTGACTGGCAGGAGTCCCTGTAATTATGTATACATACAAAACATACACAGTAGGCAGATAGACACTTCACTACGCTACACAGGTGTCATAAAAATAAACCTGAATTGCCCTAACTGGACAAATGCACCACCTAGCAGCAATCAACAGTAAGTATGGTCATAAGTTCTGTGACTATGGAGATGATGATCTGTCCTTGGATCAAGGTCATGACACATGTAACAAATGTCACATCCTATCTATGAAACTAATTACTGGCAATGGCCATTTATTTAATTTTGTATGAACTAGTCACATAGCAAAAAATTTAAAAGTAGTATTGCTCCATCCCTTCCCTTAATAAAGATACAAGAATATTGGTAAAACTGATGGATGCTCCCAGAAGTGCATTCAACAAATGACAGTCTGTAGAAATATCATGAAATGTTGCTAAATTCCTGAAATTAAGGCTTATCCAAATATCTAAGGTTGTGACCTTGAGTGAGTATTGTCCAAAAGTCCCTAGCCCACAGAACCTCTGCCCCAAGGAACTTTTGTGCGAAATATAATAAAATTCTGATTTTATGGTTCATGAAATGTGCTGGTATAGAGGTCTTTACCAATAGTTTTTGGATATGTGCTGAGTGACATTGACCTTGCAGAGATGACTTTGACTGTCCAAAAGTCCCTGTCCCAAGGAATATCTGTGTGAAATCTGATACATGTACAATTCTGAATGATTTAATAGAAACGAGGCCTTTCCAAATTTTTTAAGGATATGAGCTGAGTGACCTTGACCTTTCTAAAATGATCTTGAGTGACTCAAATCTGAAAATCCCTGTCCAAAGAACATTTGTATGACATATGATACAATTCTGATGGATGGTTAAGGAGAAAGGAAGCCTTCCCCAATACTTCAAGGATATACGCTAAGTGACTGTGACTTTTCAGGAAAGACCCCGAGCAATCTTTGTCCAAAAGCTCCTTTCACAAAGTCTCTGTCCCTAAAACATTTGTGTGAAATATGAGACAATTCTGATAAATTGTTTAAGAGATACGAGGCTTTACCCAATATTTTAGGGATATTTGCAGATTGACTTTGACCTTTAAGAAATGACTGATTGACGTTTGCCTAAAAGTATCCATGCCAAAGAACATCTTGTGAACTTTGATACAATTCTGATGAATCATGGATGTGATATGTAATGGATATGAAGCTATCCCAATATTTTAGCAATATGTACTGAGTGACCTTCATTGACCTTTCAGAAAAGCCTTGAGTGACCTTTGTCTGAAAGTCCCTAGCCCAAGGAACATTTATGTGAAATATGATACAGTTCTGATGAATGGTTTAAAAAAAATGGGTGTTTCTCAATACATGTGTTTTATGGATATCAGCTGAATGGCCTTGACCTTACAGAAATGATACTGAGTGACATATCTGAAAGTCCCTGTCCAAAGGAACCTTTGTTAGTCATATGATAAAATTTGAATCAACTGTTTAAAAGATATGAGTTTGGATGGACAGACAGACAGACGGCTGAACAGACTATATGCTCCCAGGAAAATTTTCAGGAAGCATTAAAATTGTCCAACACAGATTATGATAGAATATAGACCAGTATAATGTAAAGTACAAAACTGAAGTATGCATATAATAGCTTTTTGTAATAATGACCATTATTACCTGGAACATGAATCCATTTATCACCTATAGGCATGTCCTCTGCTATACCCAGTCGAGTATATACTTGTTTTCTGTTGTCAATTGCCCATACCTACAAATATATGATAATAAGCTTGACATCATTGTACAAAACAGGATCTGTTTGCAAAAATCTTTGATATCTTCCAAAAAAAATGATCTGAGGTCAGATTGAGCTACATGTACTGAGGACAAATGGAGGTGATGATTATTTCAGGTGGCTCCTTTGAATATATTCTTTCTCTTAAATAACGATTTCTATATACATTTCGAGTTACATATGCTTTAAATGGCAAATCAAAATTCAAATGTAATGGGTATAGAATGTGAAGTGTAATGGAAATCAAAAAATTCCTTTTGAAAGATAATTTAAACACCAAGCCGTTTCTGAATTCATTTCTTTCAGATTACAAAGTTTGAAATGTATTAAGTGAATGAATCTGTCAGTGGGCTGGTGTTTTGAACAAAATTCTTTAATATTACTTTAAACAAAGGATTACAAAAGAACAAATTATAGTGGAAATACTGATATCCTCTCATAAAGAATACATAAATTTGCACTTCAATTTCTTATGAATGAAATCCAAAATCTGAAAAGTCAATGTTTGTCTGGAGTTGCATGTTTATATGGTTACATTTCAGAATTTCATATTGTATGTGAAAACTTGAAAAAAAGAGAATTACATTATGTTTGAACCCCCCCCCCCCAAAAAAAAAAGAAAAAAAAAACCCCAACCAAAAAACCAGAAAAAACCAAAACAACAAAAACTGAAAACCCATCTTGACAATGTCAAGGTTTTATGATTTATGATTATGTCCCTTACACAAATCCTTGACAAAAATTGTTACTCTACAGTATCTCTTAATACCACTTTAGCGGAACCAAGTTTTCCAATGTAATTTTTGAAGAAACTCCACATAAATCACTTAAAGAACCATACCATAAAATCTTTTGGTCCAGTAGCAATGCTAATAAATGTATTACTAGCCCCTTGTGTATCCACTGGTAACCATGCTGGGTTTAGAGAGTGGGAAGAAGGGGCCTTAACTCCAATCCTCTGATAAATCATGCCATCACTATCTATAGCCCATACATTGTGAGTACTACAAGCAATAGAGATGAGGGAGGCATCTCCTGAAAACAATGGACAATCTGTTAATAACTATTGCAGAATTTACTTACAACACTACTTTGAAATTAATGAAATTAATTTCCCCTTTACTTTAGTAAAACCCTGTATAAACCCACATACACATTTATAAAGTTTACTTATATATATTGCACCATTTCACCTGGTTTTTCATAAACTTTATGAGAACTATAAGACTAATACTGGTCATGCCCAACATATCTTTTTCACATTTTTCTCATTCTTCAATGCATGAAAGACACATGATGTTTTGCCATAGAAATCCATAGAAATTTGTGTCACCCTATTGTAATGTCACAATCCAAGCATTAAGATTATAAAGAAAATCAAACGTTGGGTCCCATGTATCATATGCAAAGGAAAACCCATATCAGCCTTCAGCTTTGTGTTACTACATGTATATTTACAACTACAATTCCTAAAAAATACTTTGTTCCAATTTAATACTGGTAACTTTTTTAGTCATAGAGTACAGAAGAACTTAGGCAGATATTTCATATAGGTGTTTGAAAAAATGTTTTCATATCATATTAAAAAAGCAATATAAATATTTATGAGAAATGCTATAATGGGATGTCATCCCTTGACTGAGAAACATGTAAAACAGACATGTACAACTGAAATAAGAAATATACAATACATAAGTTTTTATATCTGCACCACCAAATAACAAAGAAAAGATGAAAGTTGCAGATTCTGATACAATAGTGTAGTCTTGAACTGGTGTGACTTGCAAATGTTCCCTATATGTACTATTGGTGTATTTGTATTGGTAAAATCATGAATCAGTAAGCTATGGACATTGCTAATTCAGCTAACATATTAATTCGGCTACCGGGTAATGTAAGTAGTACTAAGCACACATTTAGTATTGGTACTAAGTAAATGAGTAACACATCCCTTTATATTTGTTGACAACATAAAAATGGACACGACAAAATACTGGTAAATTGTAACACAGAACTTACATTTTTGTAAAATGTGGCCGTAAAGTTTATGACCAGCAGTGTTCTTGAAATAGCCCTCATAGCCCCCAGGTCATAAGGAATAAAATGTGTGATGTTCTGCTCATTCATTAAATCCATACCTAATTTTTGGGTTTTTTTACATGATTTGTTCACAAGATATACAATGGCAATATGGATAAAATACACCCAGTGTAACATTCAACACTAGTGCATCCATCTATCCACAGGCCTGTGAAGTATGGGCTCCTTTCCTGAAGAAGGATATGGCCGAGGCATACTGCTGAGATACAATACACACACAAGGAAATAAACCTCTTAAACAAAGATTGATTAATTTTATCATAAAATCTATTATCAAATTTCTAACCTAGCTGTGATATGTCTAGATTACACCACTCCACTCCCTGTGGATCACGCGAAGTGATTCCACTGCGAATGAAGACCCGACTTTCATCCGTTAATATCCACACTGCATCTTGACAGGAGGAAATGCACACAAATCCTCCTCTATTGACTGGTCTACTGATTGATCCACATTTATCAGATATCGGGGAAAAGGTGAAAATATCTCCACTTGGTTGTATGGCCCATACAATGCCTGTTAAAAATATTTCCAAAACAACAGTGAAAGCTTAAAAATTGAAGTCCTTCCACTTGATTTACTTTCATCATACTACAGTTATTGAATTTTGATGAATAAATTAAAATATCAAAATACATGTATATATATGTTTTATTCAATGAATAAGACTGAAAACTATGAAAAATAAATATGATGGAATATTCTTAGATACTAATATAATAGATGTTCAAATATACTAAATATATGTACATGTATTAAAAATTCCGTAATATCCAACTACGGACATTGCATACGATATCTTATTTATGACGTAATAATCTTATCTTTGGATACATAATGTCAATGCATCTCACAAGTTTGACATCACGATTAGTTATCCGTAGTCTGATGTCTTAAAGCTAGGTTTTAATGGTCCTTTCCCGTTATTTGAAAATAGCCTATTCTAAATGATGTAAGGGGTCTTAAATTAGACAAATAATTTTTTTTTTTCAATATTCATAATGATGTTAATGTTTGGATTGTGATGTCCTTGTAATATGACATGGATCTGAGCAGGAAAATGTCATTTGTCTGATATTACCCCCTACATCATGGTCATTTATATACAGTAAAATAGAAATATGAAATGCATGATTATCTAAATATTTTTATAAATTAGAGGTATGAAACCTGCATACTCCACTTCTATGACTTAAAGAAAATGTACATACCTGAATCGCCATGACAAGCTGATGCAGACAAAAATTTCCATGCTGCAGTTGAGGCTATGCCTATCAGTAACAATTCTTCCCATGAATGACCTACAGTGAAAATACAAAAACCACCAGGGCACATAAACATTTATAGCTAGACAATGAGTAAGCATTACTATATTTGATTGATTGATTGATTTTTGTTTTACGTCACACCACGAATATTTCACGTATATGGTGACGGCATCTGCCTGATGCGGGGCATACAAATTTTGACCTTTGCAATGGACCCACCCAAAGCAGTGAGGGATCTTTAACGTGCCATGCATACCACGACACGGGGCCTCGGTTTTTACTGTCTCATCCGAAAGACATGACACCGGCATGACCAGAGCGGGACTTGAACCCCGGCCTCCCGATCAGGAGTCCGACGCGATACCACTAGGCCACGCCGGCTTTACTATATTTGTATCATATGTTAAAATTCAATGTTTTTCCCTCGAGACATATTTTCTTTAACACTTTAATTTAACTGAGATAAAGTGGCATATCCAGGTATTTACATAAACTAAAACAATCCAATGTATGCATAAGTAAATAGTAGGTGTATATAGGTTTGATATTTGTTCTCACCAAAATTTGCATGTCAAATTCTAAACATACGCTTTCCTCTTTATACACTTCATTCTAAACATCCAAGTTATTCTAATACACATTACTCACACAATGTACTTTACAATTCCTTTTCAAAAATATTTAATCAAAATTTAATACAGGTATGTTGATCTACTATAAAAATTTGTAAATATATGGTATTTATAAGAATTTCAACATTTCACATATGAAATGTTTAACACATTACAGTCATTCTTATCTCCAGGGTTTTCAATAAAATCTATATGAACAGTTGATCTGAAAAATAGCTAAAATGCCCAGATATTTGTCATTTAAGGGGCAATATTTTATTGGGTGCTTGACCTTATTGAAAACCTGGTATCTGTCTCACACACTTGTACTGTCCATGAAAAGCTTTATATTACCAGAGACATATATACACATATGTATCTGATATCACCAACAAAATATAGTCTAAGCAAAAAAAACCCTCACCTTCCACTGTGCTCCTACATAGTCGAATCATACTTTTAGATTCCGGACAAGTCCATACTCCCCCTCTCCCAGCTGCTATAATTCCCTCTTGCTGAGCATTCATAATGTCAGCTAATTTTTGAGGATCAAATCTTTTTGCCAAGGACTTCAAGGTATCTAGGGCTGTAGAATCTTGAATAAGGATTTCACTCACTGGTACCTAAATATTACAAAATACTTTTGAGATTGGAACATCTGGCTCAACAGATAATCTATAATATTTTGGTACTTCAGTTGAAAGGTATCAGGTTTAATCAAAGTTTTGTTATCTCATGTTTTGTGTTAAAGTGTGGCCTTGGAAACTTTGAAAGAAGTGTTTGAATTGCAAACTGAAACTAGCTTTCTCTGGTACATGTAGGTTAACCTATAGACTATAAAGAACTAGTATCCTCTTCTTAGGGAAGCTGAGAAACAATGGACATCCATTCTGTTATTGTAAGAATATATCAAATTTTGATTTCATTGACACTAAAACAATCATGGTATTCAGAATAAATAATGTTTCATTATCTAAGCCGCATTTATTTAACACATTGGCATTTGTTTTATGTTTACAACAAAACATAATTCCTTCTTATGGAAATGCTAAGAAAATCATGTAGAATAAATAGTAGGTAGTAAAGGAAGGTAACTCTGTATACAAACACCATGATTTCTATAATTTGTTTTCATTCTTTTCATTATTGTAACAACTTTAAAATTAATGTAAACTGCCCATATGTGAAAGCAATTGCATTTACTACATTCCAACAGAATGATTATTAGACAGCATTTTAAGAAATGTGTCAAAAGCAGACCTTACCTGCCACCATTGACCATCTCCTGCTGGGGTTTCTATGGAAATGTTGAGTAAGAACCATATCCTACCCACCACATCCATTGCCCAACCCATGTTTCCATCTCCAAGGGCTATGCAGCTAAACAACAGATCTTCAGAGGATTTTCGACTGTTCAAGTAAAAAATATTTTAGGTTTTTAATCACAGAAATTTGTTTAGAACTTTATTACTATGTAAAATACTATGTACATGAAATTCAATTTTAGGTGCATTAGGTCTATTAGGATCTTTATTTTCATTTATGTGCCTTCTTGATCTTAAAGCTATACCGGAAATACTTTCTAATGCAAAAAAGATCTATTTGCCTTATGAACAAATGACGGAGCTCTGTCTCTTTGGTAATATTTTGTATATTGATCTAAGACCTTGTAATAAGAATTTTCACCTTTCCATTACTTCCCATCCATTGCCCTCTACACAGGTCTTGCTGACACCTGTCCTGTAGATGAGCTGACATTCCTCAGTGACACCCCACACTACTCCAGATTTACATGCTATCTGCTTCAGTTTATATGGACATTCTATACTCTGTGACTTAAAACATGGTCGATCTCTGGAAAGGTTTTTCTGTATCATGACTTCATCGTTCATCTTGATGTACCTATATTTACATAAATTTATATATATATATATATATATATATATATATATATATATATATATATTACTTACAAACCAAGCTTTCATATACATTTCACATTTATCATCTTGATGTATATATATTTCAACAAACCAAGCTTCAATACATATATTACATTTATCAAATCAAGGTCTTGGATGTCTGGACATGTCTGAAATGAACTTCAGGTACAAAACATATTGGTTGTAACGTTCTGACTTGTAGGAATATTTTCAAAAATGTTTGTTTCATTAGTCATTAAAAATCGATAAGAGTACACAAATCAAAACTTCAGGATAATACTTATATAGTTTGGTGAATAATGATGATTACAAATAATAAGAAATTCTTCAGAAAGGTATCCTATTTACAACCTTACTACTAACAGTTAGTAACAAGTACATTTCTAATTGGGAAACTTTGCTCAAAAGCGATATGGAAGGGTGCATGTATAATTACATCTAGGATTTTGCATCTTTTCATTTCAATGCTATATGGTATATATATATATATATATATATATATATATATATATATATATATATATATATATATATATATATATATATATAAATAAATCAAACTAAGATATTGTAGGATGTATAATTAACTTAAAAGATCTGGGTCTGGTGCCATAAACTGAGAAAATACTTTTAAAAAGTCATAATTTCATTTTTGTCTGTTTGACAATGAAGTAATAATTGGGATTTTATTGAGTTTTATTCTATCAATAAATAGAAGTGAACCATTCTGCAGGACAACTTATTTGAACGTTTGATAATGGAATAAATCAAAATGAAATAATTGACTCAATTATTGTCTCAGTTTACGGCATCAGACCATGAATTTTAATTTATCCATGTGATCAGCAGTATATCAAAGATACAGATTTACTCTAGCCAGTATAAACTGGATGATACATTACTTACCATGCACATGTATTATCCACTGCTATATATTGAACTTCTTTCAGAGCTTCAATCCACCTCGATCCTTCAGGGTTCTTCTGGGAAATTCTTGTACCGGCAAATACCTTATTATTGTGAAGTCTCCACACAATACTTCCAGAACATGAGACTGCAATTTGTTTTGCTTGACTTGCCACTTTATGCCACTGAATTCCCCCTCCAAGTAAGCTACTGTAAAACAGATTCTGAGACTTATCTGTATACCAGACATGACTGTTGGTCAATGCTAAACTGGTCACATTAGCAGGGGTGAAGATCTCTGTCCAGTTATTGATCAGTTTATGAGATGGAATATCCTCTGATGGACCAGACACTTGAATGCTATCTAACTTTTCATCGGGGAATTCATCGTCCTCTTCCTCCTCCTTTGTTCTGTCCAGTGGATGTTCTGATGTTCCAGCTAACGAGGACAGACTATAAGAGGAAGAGGAATACTTCTTGTAGAAATCCTCAGAAGAGGACAAACTGTTTGGTGAGGTTGGAGACTGGACATCTGGAGTTGTAAGTGTCTGTTGATAGTCAGTACTTTTTGGAGATTTATATATTGAATAAATACTAGGTTCACTTGATTCCTGTCTCTGCAATAACAACTTGCCATCAGGAGAGGAATTAATGTCAACAGATTTTTCTCCTAAACTGGGATCTAAAGCAGAATTTTCATTTGGAGTTTTCTTTAACTTTAACCTTCGAGATAAATCCTCTGGTAAAATGTCCTCAGGTAAAGTACTTTCAAATTCATGTAGTTCTTTCGCTATCTTTTCAAATTTGTCTTCCTTCTCAGCTTCTGTCTCTTTATGATGTACATGTTTTTTTTCTCTTTTCTCTTCAGTCTTCCGATGAACAAGATCAAGTTTCTTTTCCCGAGAAACAACAGAATTCTCTAACGTGCCTTGAGTTTTACACCGATCATGTTCGGAACTCTTTTCAAGACAAGTAGGATTCTCTGAAATTTCTTCCTTTAATCCTGTTTCTGTTTCACCTATTTCATCCTGCTTCACACTGCTTGTGAGATGGTTTCTTTGATTTGTCAGATCATTTCCCTCCCTTTTATCTTCCTCTGTCACAGTAACATCATCACTTGTTTCACTTGTGATGGAAACAGAGTCAGGCGTACAAACCCCTAAAGATTTATCTGGAGTTGAATGATCACTAGAATCTCTGAGATCAGCACTCCTATGTCCTGTGTCAAAATAAATTTATATAGAAAAAGCACCTGCTGCATGTTATCTGTTATTCATACTAAGTAATGTAAAGACGAAGTATTTGCTAGAATAAATCAATCTTGAGTTAACCTTGTGTGTACATTGTACTTATTTCATTGGGATTTATATTTCAGCAGAATTAGTGCTGTCCTTTGTGCCTTAATATTCATTACTAAACCAAGAAAATGCATTAAGATATACAAAGGACAACCACAGACAGTATTTATTGGTGAATATGTTAATGTATCACATACCTAGCTCTATTTTCATACTTTATGCTATAATTTGTACCAGTATTATTATTCATAATAATAAATTTATGCATATATAACCTGCTTGGAAAAATGTGTCAGAATAGATTTTAAGACAGATTACTGCAAAAACAAAGACACATACAACATGAGCGATTCAAAGTATTTAAAAAGTTTGATTAAATAATGTAAACATTTTTGCATACCTTTCTTCTTTCGTTTATTTTTCTTTCCTTTAGTAGGAAAAACTATTTCCTCTCCCTGATCATCTGCAATATTAATGTGCTGAAGTCTCTCCTCTAACATTTTAGTAACAGGTATACTATCATTCACGCTGGTATCAGAGCATTCAGACTTCTGTGATTCATATAATCCTGAACTTTCAGACTTCTGTGATTTGTATACATCTGTACTATCAACAGATGACTCTTCATCATCTTTCATAAAAGGATTAAATCTTTCTGTCCCAGGAGTAGTTGTGTGTCCAGCCGATTTCGTAGGATCTGAGAATAATTCTATTGTTAATAGATCTGGACTTTCCAACTTTATCACTGGTGGAAGCTCCTCCTTAGATCTAACAGAATGCTTCATAACAGGTGTAATATTGTAGTCAGATGATTTGCTTTGGAGTCCCGATTGGTGAAGAGGAGCATTATGGGAGATATGCTCTGAATGATAAATTTCCTGATCATCTCCTTCACTGAGATTTAAACCATCTAGCTTAGAGCTTAAATTTTCTACAGATTTTGTTGGTTTGTGAGAAGGGCCCACAATTTTATTTAAAAAGTTCGTTTGAAGGAAATGTAGGGGAGAATGCCGTGCTGTTTCATGAGTATTCTGTACAGCTGTAAGTGAATTTACAACATCAGTCTTCTGTAATGATGAAAACTTTTCTTTCTCTTGAATGAGTCGATGATATAAAGAATCTGAAAGATTTTCATGAAAACAGAAATTAATACAAAACAAGAGCAATGTCAACTTAGCATATGCCCCCCTGGTTATTTTTGTAATGTGGGCATTAAGCACTGACACTCCTTTCAATTTTTTCTATATCAGTGATTTTCGATCATTGAGAATTGAATGTGAATCAACATATTATCCAAATCTTACTTATTAACCTGACCTAGATATCCCTAAGATGTATCTGTATACCAAATATCAATTCAATATATCATGCTGTTTCCGAGAAAATAAAGAGAACTACTAATTGCAAGAAATTTTCAAAGTTCAAGGGGTATAACTCTCACAAAAATTGTTGAACCATAACCCGATGTGAACTGACCTAAATACCCTTTAGATGTATCAGTATATCAACTATAAATTCAATATCTTTATTGGTTCCATAGATAATGTACGGAAACTGTTAGTATTATGGAATTTCCTGAGTCCAAGGGGGATAACTCTCACAAAAACAATTGAACCATAACCAAATTTGCACTTGACCTAAATGTCCTTTAGATGTATCAGTATATTTAATATAAATTCAATATCTTTATTGGTTCCAGAGATAATGTGCGGAAACAGATAATTTTAAGAAATTCCAAGAGGAATAACTCTGACAAAAATTATTTAACCTATAACCAAATCTAAACTTGACTTAGATATACTTAAGATGTATCTGTATGCAAAATATCAATTCAATATCTCCATCTGTTCATGAGATAATGAGCAGAAACTGCTAATTAAAATTTTTTCTAAATCCAAGGGGATAACGATGACGGGGCTTTTAAACTCATGACTGCTTAGTAGGCGTGGCTGCACAGCTCGGTGACAATTTGATTGGTTAATGTGACTCGGGGCTGTTACTGGACATTAGATAACTACTAGGACATTATTATTTCTATTCTGAAATGAACTGTAGAAACAAGTATGAAAATAAATACTTCAACATCAATATTTTATTTCAACAACAACAAAATTTAGGTCATATATACACTTTATTCATTGTGCATGTACTTTATGTGTATAGAAAGTGGATGCAGACGACAGTTTTGTGTATTGAAAGTGGATGTTACCTGAAAATCAATAATCTGATTTTCAGAAAACCTAAATAGCATGACCTAAATCAGTTTTCAGGAAATTGATTTTATTCACATTGTCAAAATCAATAACACCGATGGGTGGGGGCAGGGCTTTTAAACTCATGACTGCTTAGTAGGCGTGGTGATTCTGACCGTGAATATATTGGAGAATAAAGCACGGTGAAACTCTATGGGACATATAAGGGAAAATTCTCAAGTCATGTTAGAATGAACAATAACCAAGTTTGAACTTGACCTAGATATCCTTGAGATGTATCTGTATACCAAATATCAAATCAATATCTTGATTGGTTCCAGAGATAATGAGCAGAAACTGTAAATGGACCGACCAACAAACAGACAGCAGCAATACAATATGCCCCTCCTTCTTCAAAGGGGGGGGCATAAACATATCAATGTAAACATATCAATTTTATAGAAATTTTAATGATATCCATTCCAATGTATATTTGAATCACTTGAAAATAATCAGATGAGATATGTTAAATATTGCGATAAATTTTTAATAATTCTTCACAGCTCTAAATCATGCATAAAAATTCAAATGCTTGTATAGACTTGAAAATATAAATTGTGCATGATCAGCTCAAAATTTCAGACTCTACATAGAGAGTTTTGTATGTCCAGCTACAAGAAATTTAGGAGCATTTCTTTGCAGAAGAACACCACGAACTCCAAGAATCACATAATTTCCTAAAAATATGTTTTATACTCTTTATAAATGTTTGATAAACATAAATATCAAAATATAATTTGACATCTAATTTTGCCAAAATGAGGTATGAACTACAGCAATGTTTTACAGGTGAAAGTGTGAGATTGAAAGACCTGACGATTTTTGTATCACAAGAGATTCTAATTAATACAATACATGATATAGTAATACAATATACAGCATTATTACTCCTTACAACTCACCTCCTTTTCCCTCAGGATATAATCCAATTCTTACAAGATTCCTGTTTGTGTTCCTCCTTAGGATGAATATTTCTGCCATAGTTACTGATACATCTATTATATGTCCTAGCTTACTCTGGCTGCCAACAATAGAATTATCCTCTGGATTTATCACATATAAACAGGTGTCACTATGTGTCACTAAATAATTTTCTGCGAGAATATGTAAAGGTCCAAACTGACTTTCACTTTTTCCAGGGGGAATAACTCCTTCATAAAACAAGATTGGAATTTCTGGGTGAGGTTTAGAGAATAATTCTTTGAATAGAAGAGTATTTAGCACAGTACCACTCATAGCAGCTTTCCAAATCCGCATACCTGGGCGTGTAGCATATAACTGGGCATCATCTGGTTTGCAAATTCCAGGAATAAAACAGGCTCCAAAACTTCCATGTCTGAAAAACAATTTTTTTTGTTCAATACTATAGATTGATAACAAGTAATTTCAATACATTGTGAAGGAGCAAAAACAAGAGAAGTTTATTATTCGGATCATTTACTTAAAAAAACTTATCCAATATCAAGCACATTCAGAAGCATATCTTTAAAACAAAAGAATTTATATAAATATCATAAAGATTACAGAAATAAAAATATTTGCCTATAAAAACTTTAACAAGAAAAAAGTATCAAATACATGTGACTATTATCTATAGGGCATCTCACATTTTACGTTCCTTCTGTCCAACTTGAGTAACATTGTCTGGGAAATCTTGGCGATATATAAAGCTACGTTTGTTAGTAGATACCAACAAGGCCTTATGTGAATGATTCAACTGAACAATCTCTGCTCCACTTTCAACTAACATTACTGCTGATTTACACTGACCCTAGAAAATATATGGTCATTAGAATAACTCACCAGAGTTGCATTATGTTTTGTCAGAGTCTGAAATTATAATGTTTAAATCCATATTTACTACAGTCAAAGAGGTAGAATATTTAGAACAGTTTTTTTAAATTATCCACAAAAGTACAAAAAATTTTTCAAGAAAATATACTGGTGGAAAAAAGAAACAGTGTATACTTGAAAGGTAAATAAAACATAAAAAGTATTCTTTGATCTTATGAAAGTCCCCCGTAGGGAAGTAGTAATGAATAAACAACAAAGCACTCGAATGTCCACAAATTTGTGGACATTTGAGTGCTTTGTTGTTTATTCTTTGATCTCTCTTTCTTCTTCAAGGCATAGTTTCATATACATGTGTTTGAATAACGGTACTCGCCTTGATGGCCATAGCATACTTTACTGGAGTTTTCAGTCTCACTGACACGTGGTTAATAATGCTTAGAATTTCTTACATTCCTTGACAGTATTCAATGTAATGAAACTAAAAAACATTGGTTTTTGGAATAAAATTTGGATTGAGAGATGCCTCGCATTATTGAAAATGATCGTTTGAGTGCTATTTGGATGCTGGAGGCTGCGATGTCTCAAAGGAATGTGGCAAGGCAGTATGGAGTCCATATTTTTTCTGTAAATGCTTTATGGAGACCATATCAGCAAAGTGGCTATGTTCGGGACCGCCCACGATCAGGATGCCCTCGTGTGAAGTCACATCGGCAAGATTGGTAAATTAGGACGTCACATCTGTGTAATCTATTCCAATCAGCTTCTTTGACTGCTAAAAGCATCTCTAGGCATCAACGGATAAGTCTTTGTACTGCATGGAACTGATTGCAAGAGGTCACCATCAGTCCATGACGTCCTGCTATCCATCCTGTTCTTCTCCGGTGTCACGGTGTTGCGAGATTAGAATGGTGTAGGAAGCATCGTCATTTCAATAACAGACAGCCAAATCCTACTGCTACGTTGGACGCTTTATGGTGTTGTTCTTTATTGCGCATATGACAGAAAATTCCCCAGGCAGTTTTGCATAACCTGATTCATTAAATGCGTCGTTGCAAATGGTGGTCATACCAGGATATAATCAAGGATGTGATGTTTGGTTTGAAAGACAATACATTATATTAAATAATGATATATATAATGCAACATAATATTTTGTATATGAATCTATAATTAAAATTACTAAACTACATAGTTTCTTTTTTCTGCTAGTATATATTGACTGAATCAAAGAACTTTGGATTCCATCTCCAATCTTAACATAAACAGGTTATAAAGTGGCCAGAATGAAATGTGTTCAAAGATGGTTTATTTAGTTTACTATTTTTATTCACCTTCAGTCTCTTCAAGGTCAAATAATATAATATCCCAGGGATTTCAAGGGAAAGAGAGACAAATATTTTCTATATTTTCCTCAAAGCAATGATTTCAATGCATAAGAACTTACAGGTATACAATAATGTACAGTAAGGAATGCTAGAACTTTTTCAATCATTTTGAGATGGCCATTTTTATTTTATATAGTTTATTAGAGTGATCACATCTGTTCTTGTGTATCACATGTAATCTTGTAAGTTTTTTAGGATACAGTTTCTTGTCTAGCTTTGTCAGATTCTGTAGCAACACACGTTTGACATGCTGCATTTCTTACACATTCTATAGAGGGTACTTATTCTGTGACATACTCCTTATAAACAGACCTGGTATGTATCAAACTCAGTGGATACCACCACACCATGATAATCCCCACTGAAAAGCTTCATTCCGTTCAGACTCCAAGTGATACATGTAATACGGTGTTTGTGAATGTCCTGGACGACAAACATCTGAAGCTGTAAGTAAAATGTATGCATCTAGATGGAAAGGTACACTAAATACGCATTTCATAATTTCTTATATGGGCTATTCATAAAAATTAAAGGAATTAAATTTCTTCAGTTTATATTCATCAAAGAGGCTATTAATTTTTCATCATAAAACAAATCAAGTATGGAATTATTAAGCTATAATGTATACATGTATATAGAATTCAGTGTTTCATCTGTAGCTATTGTAACAAAGTTCTCTTAATTTGATAATGCTTTTGTTTTTATTACAAACAAGTAATGTAAAAATTACAATGTGATGTAATTGTGTAGAACAGTTAAATATCTAAAACGACTCATTGACATATTTAGGAGTCAGTGGTGACCTAAAAATAGACCTTTTCCCAATTGATCTCATCTTTTATCCCAGGCCATTATAATTGTGTCATTTTACTGTGACGTCACAGTGCTGGCTTCAGTGCTATAATGAAACTGAAGAGTGTCTGGTGTGACACTCCCCATTTCACACCATACTGGAAAATCATTAATTATCAAGATGATTACCTGTTATCCAATCACAGATTAATAACTAAACATTTTTATTATCCCATTCAAGTTATCAAAGAAAATAGTCAAACAAATATTTTGAAAAGTTGTCTTGAATACCTTTTTATTTTGACCTGGTATAGGTGAAGGTAGTTGGTATATATACACAACACCTTTACTCGTCCCTGCAGCGATCTGGTGCTCCAAACTATAGTGGAGCTTCACCGAGGTGATCACATCATTATTGGACTGAAAACAAAACAAAACTATTCATAAGTCATCTTTGTTTTTCAGCACATTTCCACCCTTCATTTCCATTAAAATGATTCATGTTTAATCTGTATAATATAATACTTTATCTGTGAGAGAAAATGAATGCTGTAAGAACATTTAATTGATACTTTATATAAATCTTTGTATGTCTCTCTTTCCATGAAAAAGATTCAAAAATTCATTACTATCTTACTTAATCAAAAAGAACATGTGAATATATAGAAAAGACTATGATAAACTGAACACTGATACAGCATGGACTACAATCTCATCCACTGAACACTGATATGCCATTGACTACAATGCTATCCACTGAACACTGATACAGCATAGACTACAATCCTATCCACTGAAAACTGATACAGCATGGACTACAGTCCTATACACTGAAAAGTGATACAGCATGCACTACATTCTCATCCACTGAACACTGATATGCCATGACTACAAATCTATCCAATGAACACTGATACAGCATAGACTACAATCCTATCCACTGAACACTGAATCCTATTCACTGAAATTTGATACAGAATGGACTAAAATCTCATCCATTGAACACTGATATGCCATTAACTACCATTCTCTGCACTGAACACTGATACAGCATAGATTACAATCTTATCCACTGAACACTGATACAGCATGGACTACAATCCTATCCACTGAAATTTGATACAGCATACACTAAAATATCATCCATTGAACACTGATATGCCATTAACTACAATTCTCTCCACTGAACAATGATGCAGCAATAAAGCATAGACTACAATTATATCCACTGAACAGTGATACAGCATGGACCACAATCCTATCCACAAATTCTTGCAATGTCAACTTGAACAACTGATCAATTGCTAAAATATCAAACGTTGCACCTGTTGACACATTTTCTAGAAATAGATGGCCTATCAAGCATCGATTTAATTGTGACTTCATTCTGAAACTGCATGGTTGGTGTCATTTAAAATTTATCAGATTTGCATACTTTTGATAATAACTAGTACATATTTATAGAGATTATTGTATTACCAAGTATATATATTATCATTTCATTTTATATTTAAGTATTTAAAACAGGTTCTCACATTAGTCTTGAGCCTCTCCATTATTTCTTGCTTCCTATTGTACAGGAATAACACTCCTACATTTGTTCCCAAGACAATAAAGTGGGGGTCTGCATCTACACAGAGTAGCTCGAGTTCACATTGATTAAGAATCCCTTTCTGTGCTTTCTTTGGAATCAGGGAGAGAAGATAATCCAGAGTTTTGTGCTCCTGAGGAAGAGGAGGGACTCTCTTAACTTCCTCATCAAGACCTGATGATATTTCTGCCATTGTCTTTTAGTTTATATCAATATCATTTGTGTTTTCTCATTCTGTATCTTATTTGTGAGTTGCTTGTTGCTGGTTAATCACATATCACATGTAAACTGTATAAAAAACATAATGAAGAATGAGACTTGTCAGAAGAAAACATAGCTCACCAGTGGGGGCCATTATCATTTCATGGACATTAAAAGCAAAGATATATAAACCTGTAATGTGTTTTGAAAAGTAAGTCAAAGTTCAAAGTAAAGGGTTATGAGGTCAAAAAAGATGGCATCAAATCAAAACTTTGGTCATATGGAATGTACACAGGATATATTAAAGTCCTATCTCTAACGATTCAAATGATGAAAAACCCAGAGTACAGTTTTTGAAAAGTAGATCAAAGTCCAAGGTCAAAAGGTAATGGCATCAAATGAAAGTTTCTGTCATAAGGAACATACATGTGAAATATAAAAGGTCCATTTCTAATGGTTGTAAAGATATAGTCAAATTTAAAGTTTTTAAAAAGTAGGTGAAGGTCTAAGGTCAAGTTCACAAGCTAAAATGTGATGGCACCAAATGAAAGTTATGCTTATAAGGAATCTACATCTGAAATATTAAAGCCCTATTTGTAATGTTTGAAAAGATATAGCCAAAGTTAAAGTTTTTGAAAATTAAGTCAAAGTCTAAGGTCGAGGTAAAGAGGTAAAAACTGATGGCAACAAATGAATGTTCTGGTCATTAACAATATACATGTGAAATATCAAAGTCCTATCTTTGACAATTCAAATGATAAAGCCCAGACTAAGGTCAAGGTCATGATATACAAAAATATGGCAGTAGATGAAACTTCTGGTCATAAGGAATCTAAATGTGGAATATCAAAGTTCTATCTCTAACGGTTCGAAAAATATAGCCAAAGTTAAAGTTTCTGAAAAGTAGGTCAAATCCAAGGTCAAGGTCACAGAGTCAAAAGTGATGGTACCAAATGAAACATCTGGTCTTGAGGAATCTACATCTCAAATATCAAAGTCCTATCTGTAAGACCATAATAAAAAATTCCTAGATTCTCATCCCTGCCCTGATTTTTTTTTTCTTTCAAGTAACATTTTGAAAATTATACAAGCGGAAATATCCTGTGTCTTTCTTGTTTATTTTCGTTAAAGAGATATGAGATTTTGTTTATATTTGTTGATTCTGTGTTATTGTTATATTGACAGGAAGTCAAATGAAACTATGAAAACTTAACAACGTTATTATTTACCTGTTACCTGCCTTTGTTCATTAAGGTAGTCTGCAGAAATGGAAAATAAATAGTTTGAGTTGTGCAATTCAATTTACTTTTCTTACTTGAATAGTAAGTTGACCATAGCAAGAGAAATTCACTCAAGTAACAGTCACTTTTATACATTTCATAGTGAGAGAGTTCTTATTAAGGGCAGACAAATCACAATATCAAAATAATTTGAAAACATAATCAATGCCAAGCACGGCATTCCCTTGCATGGTACCAAAATCCACTATATTAAATTGACCTTGGTCTCTGACTTTCTCATCCGGGTCCCCAAAATCAACAGAGATCTTCCTCTCGTTATACTTAAGCTATGGGTGAAGTATGAGCCCATGAAGGCCAAAAACTGCAACTTCTAGACTTTTTACAATGTTTTTCTACCATAAACTCTAGTGACCTTAACCTTTGACCTTTAACCTGAAAATCTATAGAGATCTTCCTCTCATTATACTTAAGTTAAATGTGAAGTATGAACCAAATAGGCCCAAAATGCTATTGTGAGGGGATAATTAAGTTTTGGTTTACTAAATATGGATTACCATAACTGTGCTTACAATACTAATATTTATATACCACCTTTGAAAGTTGCCAAGATCATCAGGTAAACAGTGGATTTAACAGAATAATAATTAGTCCTTCATTTAATTTTGTTAGTCCACCAAGATTGATTTCTTCTGTTTGTGAGAACATAAGTACATGTAACAGAATAATGGTCTAAAAACTTTAATCTCAAATGCTAGCATATATAAAGAGGACAAATCCCATAACTTTATGTAAAAAATCTTCAACTTGAAATGGTAAACTGCACTTAATGGAAATAGATAATATTTAATAAAGACCAGACTATGTAACACATATATATGTAACACATATATAGTAAAGATTTACCCAGAAATTAACACTTTTTGGCTTTTCACCCTCTTGGATTCAGAAAATTAAAAAATAAAATTATAATTTTTTTCTAATCAAAATTTGCTTTTTATCTTATTTACAGTGAAAACTGTTGAAAATGGACAGTCAGTACAGTATTCAGAAAATCTTAGATTGATTATATGTTTACTCATATTACATGTATTTGGCTGTGCATAATCATAAAGTATTAAACATGTTTAAGATTATTTTTAAAACACTTTCAGTACATAAAGTGATGCAATATTTTGGTTGATGTACATCTTATGAACTAGACCATGTTTATAAAATATATGCCCTAATCATGGGTTTATTTCATGCCAGCAACATAGATGTCTTTGCCAACTTCTTGTAATGGTGTCAAGGTTAAAAACTCCTATAAAATCAAATATTTATTAGATAAAGTTACAAGTGAAATCATCCTTAATTTGCTTATTTTCCGCTTAGGTTTTGGAGCTGTGACCTTCACCCTTGACTGAATGACCTCAAAATCAATATGCTTCTTCCCCTCTTCATATGTAAAATCATACCAACATTTGGTATTTGAGTATTCTTCTGGAAATCACTAATTTCCCTTATTTTCCTGTGACCTTGACTTTGACTAGTTGACATTAGAATCAATCAGCTTTATCCTCCCTTGATAAGTAATAATGTATCCAAAGTTGGTTTCATTCAGACAAACTCTACTTGAGTTATCATCCAGATACACCAAATTTCCTTTATTTTTAGCCTACATGAAAGTTCAGGAAGTACTTGAGTTATCTGGAAACCTTGTATGGGTTGGAATGACTGAATGACAGAATGAGCAAACACTTTGTATCCTAGCCATTTGATGGTGGATTTAATGGTGGAGGCATAGCACATGTAGTTGTTAATATCTTCAATTGTAGAGGAGTGAGTCTCTCAAAGAATGGAGATATGTACACCAATACTTATTGAAGTCAGGAATTATTGAGGCACTGAACATTAGTCCAATATAAAAAATATTATATCCTCTGCACAGGAAAATTTTGGATCTTACTTATTACTCTAAACACATATATTTGAACTGCATTCTCATGGAAAATAAAGAAAAAATTTATATCAATATTGTCTTCATGTTACTAACAGCTGGCAGAATGTAATGTCAGTGATAAAATCATTTCCAAGCACCTAACTGATTAAGCTACAGTACAGTCCGGGTGGAACTTAATTTGCCCACTGGTCACAGTGGGTAATAGAGTGAGCATTAAAAATGTCCACCGGACACAGTGGACATTCTTGTAAGAGCCAGTTAGAATTAACATACAGGTAAGTGGACAACTTGATAGCTCAGGTAAATGTCCACTCTTAATGCCCACTGAAATTTTAGGTGGACTGCCCACTGTGGACAGTGGGCATTCAAGGTTCCACCCGGACTGTACTGTACACTCTGATTTCCTGATGAAATATTGAAATGGGGATTTTATAATCCCATAATATTAAAAAATGGGGGTATGGCCATCAGTTCTGAGGCTAAACGTTAGAACTACTGGGTGTATCAATTTAAAAACCCTGGTTTATATATATATTATATGTTAAATCATAAAATGCAGAATTCTCTTCATCAGCTTGTAATTTCGCCATTAGCTGTCTTGGGACCTTTCATTTGGCAGACTCAGCTATTAAAGTCAGTATTAGACAAAAATACACCATGTTTAGAACGGGTTGGCATAAAAAGTGTATACTGCAGTTGATATCTATGTTTTAGCACTATAAATTATGTACAGTGACTGTGAGCCTGCCATCCTAGCCCATACTTTATGCACCGACTCGTCAATAACAAAAACACTGACTGAAGCATTTAAATGACTTTGTTTTCTGTTATTTATGAGGAAATAACAAAAACTCGTCAATACAAAAACACTGACTAAAGCATTTAAATGACTTTGTTTTCTGTTATTTATGAGGAAAATTCTGATATATACATTATATTTTTCATCACTAGTTGCATGAAAACATGCATATACATTAAATTTTGTGTGTGAATTATATGTAAATTTACGTGATTCATGCGTAATTCTGTGTGAAAGGAACCTAAGCTTGCCTAAGGTATAAAGCTAATGAATATACTATAAGAAAAGCTGAAGCTTTTGTACTAACTTTTGAGCTAAACTATACTAAATTTAAAATCATTGTAAGAAAGAAGGTAACTGCATGGGAATTCAAGTTTCACTGAAGTTTTTAACATGATGTTTTCCTGCAGTTTTGATTTTAAGTTATGACAAGCTTTAAAATTGACATGGCAAGCTTGGAGAATGGGTATGCTCATTATTTAGCTCAAATGGATAAAAATTGGGTAACCATGCATGTGTTTTTTAAAAATAACAGGGTATCGGCAAATAACCGCCTAAATATTTGATGACTTAGTGACATGCGACAATAAATGTAGATATTAGCAAATTTTTAAATAACTGATTTTCTGCTTGAGGTTTGTTTATTTTTACTAGTTTTTGTGACAGCTGCATTTACTTTAGACTATAGATAGTTTTCACTGAGTCAAAATTTATTGGAGTTACCTCCCGTAGTCAGCCATGTTTTGGGTCACAAAGAAGAGATTTTCATTCATAGTATTACCAATTTTAAAACCTTTGTGTGGAGAGGGTTTTCATAATTTTGCAACAAAATTAACAGTTTTGAAATACATTATATCTAAATATTTATTGGTTTGTAAGCAATTTATATTTCTAAGAATGAATTTAAAGAAATTCAGTCTGTATCTTTGTTGATTAAAGCACAAAACTTCACATTCTGACCCACAAAATGGCTGACAGCGGGAGATAACTCCTGTGAATTTTCGCTAAGTGAAAACTATCTATTGAATGAAAAATTCTATTAATTCAGTAGTCAAAAAATTACCTATCTGTCGTAAGTTCTTTAGTACACCGAGCCTCTGTACAGTACTAGCATATTTCCCCCTATTCTTTCCTTCCGTTCACATTTATCCGGTGCCTCATTTATCGAAATAATTTGGAATGAGATATCGCATTTGAAGGTATCATGAATAATGCTTTAAAACATGATATCGTGAACAAATGAAGAATAACAAAACTATTCACACATCTTGTGATCAACCGGATGCACAACTGTCGTCAAACACTGTTGCAATCAACTTTCACTTTCCCTTTCATTTTGAAAGGGGCGTGTGCAATCGGTTACCAGAGGTTTCGGCCCTTTACCGGTTCGGCCCACAGAGGTTTCGGCCCTTTACCGGTTCGGCCCTGGAGGTTTCGGCCCTCAATAATTATTTTCTTCGATATTTTATGTAAAAATTATTTTTTTGAAAAAACATGCTTCATATTTGAGCCCATAGCGGCATAATATTTTTATTGATTAGTGTGAATTACCTCTCCACTGGCTGGATTGATGGCCTGTTGTCAAACTAATATTGAATGACCTGTCTAGCTGTATTTCTTGTCTCAACTCCTCAAAAACTTCATCGTCCAAAGGGTCTAAATCAGTGTTTATGGATGGTAATCGCAATGTGCTTCGCTTTGGTGACAAAGTTGGTGATCCGAGAGGTGATGGGGGCCTCCTTTGTAGAATCGGCGGTGGGGGGGTTGGAGACAGTGGTCGTGGTAGGCATAATGGTGACGCTAGTGGTGGTGGTGGACTTAATGGTGACGCTAGTGGTGGTGGTGGACTTACTGGTGACGCTAGTGGTGACGGTGATCTCCTTTGTACAGGTGGAGTCAGTGGTGGTGGTGGGGTAGGTGACCTCTGTAGAATTTATATGGTGTTACTGTCATTTCAATCGGAGAGATTGGGAAGCGGACAAATGTGACTATTAGCTTATGAGCTGGCCCAAGCGAAAAGGCGACCTATGGGGGGGGGGGGCGGTTAATATATATAAATAATGTAATTTGTTATGTCACACTTGGGCCTGCTCATATCATTTTTACTGCCTGTACTAATGAAACCATTTAAAATGACATCCAAACTGTTATTGATAAAATGCTTTTTTTGTTAAAATTGTAAAATTTGTTAACCAGGGAGATAACTCTTACTTTCTTAATCTTAATAGGTTGTGGGTCTAAAATGTTATATGTCAAGGTCAGAGTGACTACTTTCTTGGTTACACACAAATGTACTCCATTTAAACGCCTATAAGTTACAATACACTTTATGTATTTGCATACAAAGTATTGATTAATATTTATCAATATCGAGTGCGGAACAGTGAGCTATATAACGCTCACGAGTTACCTCTCTTTTTGTGCAATGGAGGACAATTGAATTGTCTTTCTTTGTGTGGTTTTAGAGTCGAAGTTTTGGTGTAAAATGACGTAGATGTGATGTAAATGGGTAGCAAATTACAAAAATATAAAAAAAATCACCAAAACGTGAAAAATAGCGAATTATTTTATTGAGGGCCGAACCGGTAAAGGGCCGAACCGGTGAAGGGCCGAAACCTCTGTGGGCCGAACCGGTAAAGGGCCGAAACCTCTGGCAACTGTGCAATCTCCAAAGCAGAGTTGTCGTTCCTTTACCGTCCGGCAGTGGCTATATACACGACGGTCGTGTATATAGCCGGTAGAGGCTACGTAAATGTGCCTAAAGTCGTCATAGTCCTTAAGTCGTCACTCTCAAATCTCAAAAACGAGAACTCAAAGAAGTTAAAGGGTGCCGTGTTTTGAAAGAGGTAAATATGTTCCATGTTTCTATATAAAGTAACGTTACCATTTTCATTTTATACAAATCATAGTAAAGAATTCATGATATTTCAAGGAATATTAAATTTCACTTTGACATCGTACGGGCGATGCCTTTTCAAGTTCCATATTCTCTTGGGCAAATGCAATTTACCGTTATTCAAAGACATGACATACGTGTATCACGAGTGAAGCAAATGTTCAATAGAATCTTTTACATAAAAATACGCTTATTGGGTCACCTCACTCATATAACCGTATACAGGGACTGGTGTTGATTGTACAGAATATATATATATATATATATTGTTTCAGCATATGCCCATTGTGTTATGAAATGATATCTTGATGAAGTATTGGTTTTCATTCATTAAATAATAAAAAAAACTATTATTATACCTCTATTAAAATTCTATGACTCTGATTGGTTGATTATGAACCATTAAAAAGATTTATTATAGACTGGCATTGCTTGTCTAGATAGAAGGCAGACTTGGTGTGTTGGCTGGCACTTAGCTTGAGGTGCGGACGACTCGGGTTCGATTCCCGGATTGCGCCACTATGTTTGAGGGGTTGGTAAGTTGGTAACCTCCTCGCGATATAACTGAAATATTGTTGAAAGCGACGTAAACCTCCATTCAACCAACCAACTTGTCTAGATACATATATCTTAGCAGCATTAGAGCAAACAACTTCAATCTATAGATTTATGACTTAAATAAACCACGTGATAACTATTGACTGGAAAATGATATAATGTCTGGGTCATTAATATTAATGACCGCCAAATATAACAGATGTAGAATTCTTCAAGAATAATAATTTGATAACTTGTTTGTTTACATGTACGTCAACAATACAAGGTACGAATGTTTTATTAAATGACGCTATTCTTGTATATAGAATTTCGGTTTGATAAAACCTTCTGACCTCTGACCTCAGTTAGGTCAGACCACCGCCAGTGTAAGGTTTTGGGTCATAAATTTTGACCTGATAGCGAGTAATTAATTGTATAATAACGACCATGAAAACTCAATGATCTCTATTCAATATTAATGACGACTTTAGGACTGATGACATGACGACTTAAGGAATTCACCGTCCTAGAGTCGTCATACGGACACCTCCTTCTTTTAACCCCTATTATCTTGCCCTATACTTACTACGTCGATGTAACAGAGAGTAAATCAGAAACTAGATTGATTTTTGAACCAGATGATACCAAACATTGATATATACAGGAACAAATTTTACGGGAGAATATCAAAGGCAGAAAAACAGTGACGACTTTAGGCACATTTACGTTACACGACCGTCGTGTATATAGTCTGTTACAGTCCATATACACGACGATCGTGTAAATAGCCTGGATGGATGTTATTGTCTATATGCACGACAGGCGTGCGCCTTTTACGTAAATATATTTACATGTACACGATCGGTTTTTATTGACCTAATTTTATTCATGTTTTAGTTGCTTTGAAAAACGGGGAATCACTTATCGTTACGCGGAAGTCTATTGGATTCTTTCTAATACCAACGAAATGTAAAGCGCCATGTCGTTTACTAGCCCATTCGAGTATAACTCGACTTTTGTAATTTGATTTCTTGATATGAAATTGAATCATAGAAATTGTATGATAAATATAAATATTGATTTGAATTATGAATTGATAAGAAGAAAATATGAGTGTCTGCTTTTAAACTGAGGGTCTAGGGTTGGAGTCCCCACTGGGCTCCAAATGTAACAGGGTAATAATATAAGTGCTACCTCTGATAGGATTCGAAATTGGGTACCAGGGGCGGATCCAGCTTTTGAGTTGGGGGGGGGCGTAAAAATGGCGAGGGGTCTGGGGACCGGTTAGGTCCCCAGCGGGTCCAGGGCAGAGCCTTGGTAGGGGGTCCAGGGGGCGAAGCCCCCGGAAGCTCCTGCATTTATAGCTTTTTAGAACCCATTTTCGTGACTCCAAAACAGGTTAAATGTTTTGTGACCAGACATTTTTGGCTGTGCTTTATGGAATATCAGAGGTCGATTTCAGGCATGATTGTTTCTATTAGAGGTAGATGTGGCTCAACTGTACGACAAGAAATCTGAACTTGTCTTCCCCGGGTATGCATGCAAAGTGAATATGTAACATCCCCCGGGTCAACAAGTCCAAGTAGGGAAAAATAGAAAAAAATATCCGATCAAACCCAAATGTCAGGTGCACATCTTACACACCAAGTACCGAGAAACGCTCCGGGTAAAGAAACGGACAGATTAACGGACAATGTGATTCCAGTATATTAAGTTCTTAACTCTGTAGCGGGGTGTATAAATACTGATAGACGCCACAAAATATTTACTACTGTAACAACAGTATATAGTAACCTTTAATGCCAAAAAAAAAAAAAAAAAAGCCAAAGCTTCACTATGCACACACTATTGTTTTTTACATGTACATGTATCATTGCTCAGCTCTGTTCCGTTATAAAGTTTGAAATACTAGTAGTTAAACATAAAATACAATTCTTCGTCATTTTTTGTGTAAACTAAACAATGAGAGAAACTACGTGGAAATGGGTTGCATGCGCCGATCAAGCAATACTTTACCGTCTGTCGCTATTTGCTGACAAGAAGATGTCTAAGCTACCTTGGTGAAGTTTGTATTACACAATATTCCAGCCTCGAGGTACTGATGGGTTTAATACCCTAAATGACGTCGGAATGTTTATTTCCGGAATCGTAAAATGTAACGTATTTCGGTCAGTAAATATTAAACTGATCAATTTTAAGACAATTAATGCTGCATTGCATTTGACATTGCGTACGCCCCTTACGCCCCCCTCCCCCCTTGAATCCGCCACTGGGTACCTTGGTTTAACATTATCCAGTGCTACATTGAATGAGCTATAAGTAATTCCTGTCAGCCGAGTTAGTAACAAGCAGCTGGATACATATGAATACATATTGGCGGTTTAATTAATGATCATGTATCAAATCCATGCTTTGCATGCGCTGATCCAGAAATTTTTGTCAGGGGGAGTCCAACCAAAAAAGGTAAATTTTTTTTGAGGGGTGGGGTGGGGGGTCCAACCCCAAAATGCCCAAATATTACCATTTTTGGTAAAATTTTCAGATGCCAGGTGGGGGGGGGGTTCCAGACTTCCGGTACCCCCTCTGTATCCGCGCACGATATATGTGATGTTGTTGGCTATTTGCACGATCGTCGTGTATATAGACCATATATGATGTTGTTGGCTATTCGCACGATTGTCGTGTATATAGACTATATACGTTTTGGTTGGCTATTTGCACGATCGTCGTATATATAGACCATATATGATGTTGTTGGCTATTTGCACGATCGTCGTGTATATATAAATTATAGACTATACGTTATGGTTGGCTATTTGCACGATCGTCGTGTATATAGAGACAATATTGGCTAGTTGCACGCGGATGGTATGGTCTTTCTTCAAGCTCATTCAAGTTTCTCTTTTCTTCTTTCCACCTAAATATAATTTTGTGAGCTTCGGTAAGTCTCGGACGTTTACAATACCAACTTCTTCCTCTTCGTTGTCGTCTTCTATAAATCCCTCTTATCATACCAAGGACTTAAAAATTAACAACTTGAAACTTCATAATATACATATTATGGTTATTTTTTATATAATGTATTAATGTGTGAATATTTGTTATTCGCAAAACCGTCTTGTATATAGAATATTTCCGCGGTTTTAGCTATTCGCACGATCATCGTGTTTATAGAAATTCTTTATGCAGTGGCACGGCCGTCGTGTATATAGCCACTACATCGTACACACAATTTAAAAAGGGAGTGCAGGGACCGTTACTCTGCTTTGGAGTTTTATTGCAATAAATACCTTACCATGATAAATTTGAGACACTCCAGTTGCGGTTAGAATTCAACCAGAAAAACAAAAACCATCACTGTACCGCCCGGTGCCGATAGGTGGAGCGCAGGTATACGTCAGTCAAACCTTCAATGGCTTCATCAGTTTTTTCCAGAGACATATATACACATGTCTCTGGTTTTTTCCGGTTTGCGGTAGCGACAACACCGTGTGTTTCACGCGAATTTCCTTGTTTTTATTTTATTAACCATGGATTCAGGCATTCCTATGTCTTTACCTGAAAATTATGACAATTCTCTTTGAAGAATTTTAACTGGTACAGATTCCTTTTTGGATTCTTCAGTACGAGTTTCATGTGCACCTCATACCTATACCACTGCTTCTGTATTAGTGGCAAGTAGCTTATTCATTCCTATGTCTAAGTCTATTTCTTCTAGTGGTGTTACGCACGCTATTGATCCTGTTGATAGTGTTAGCTAGGTCCTCTGCAGGGAGTGTGATTTACACTACTGCATGTCCTAATCCTCCTTTTGTTGGGCATGGGGCTCCACATGGTATGAGTAGCCTGCCTACTCCACCATGGGTTAGACCCCTTGGTTTAATTCTTTTCCTGGATATTCTTATCCTGGAATGACTGGTTCTTATGGCATTTCATCAGGCTCACCTAGTGACATAATGAATCCATTAGTTAATCTGTTCAATGACTTCAAGAAGTCTATTACAGATCAAATCAGTCAGGTTAATTCTAGAGGCAGTTCTCTAGAATCTAACCTTACAAGACCCAACTTACCAGTTTTGAGGAGTCTGACATGTCAGTAGCTCCAGGGTCTCAGGAAGGTAACTTTCTTTCTGAGGAGGAGGAACCTTCTGCTTCTCCTCACCCTGATCCTCGGAGAGCTCGTCCCACTAGTGCATCTACTTTGCTTTGTGGTTCTGATGAGGAGTCTTCTGTTCGTACAGAGGATGGACAAAGGGTTGAGGATGATTTCTTGCGTAGCAAAGTACATGTGTATATTGTCTTCGCAGGGAACATTCCACTGTTTCCATGCCTTCCCCCCTCGGTCTAATATTTCTCCTTCTGACTTCGAGGCTTGTTCAGGAATTGCCAAGGATCAAGCATTGCATTATCGATCCTTTCCTGAATCAAGCCATATGAAGTCAGCCTTTTGCTTTATCAATGAAGCTATTGCAGATCCTCGATTAATTAAGGGTTCTGCAAATTGTGGGGGCAGCAGATTTGTAGGTCCTCTATCTTTCACTAGTAGATTTAAGGGCAAGGATTTTGATATTCATGGCTCTTCTTTAGGGAGATCAGTGCCGACTTTTGACAAATTTTTGTTTCAATTGATTGGTGCTAAACCTGTTGAGGGTCTTCGTCTTTCCCAGTCTTTATGTCGGAGAATTCTCTTCGTACCCTTTCTCATGTGCTTGGTACTGCAGAGCATTATTTGGCTGCAGCTGACAGCCTTTTAAAGGGTAAAGAAGGGGAGGACTTGAAGTCTTTCCTTTTACAGGTGGACCATGCCTTAGGGGCTGCTCAACTTTTGACTCTAGGCACTTTGTCTATTTTTTCTCTTTCTAAAAGAGAAGAAATTTGAGAAAAGTCCCCCATTTCAGAGTCTCTTAAAGAGACTCTTAGAACCTCTTCTCTTTCTAACAAATCATTTGGTTTGTCAATGGAGAAAGTTCAAGAAGAGCTCAAGAAGTCGCCCCTAACTGTCAAGGTAAATGTACAACTGTCGGGCAAGAGGACTGTGAGTACATCACATGGCTCCTCCATTAGGCCCGGTTCATCAAAACCTGAAAATTCATTATAACAGGAAGAGAGGAAATCCTTCCAATCAGGGCCATTTTAAGAAGGCCAAGTCTAAAGGATTTAGGTCCAAGACTGACTCCTCCAGGGGGAATCAGTCTAGTAAATAGGGGTGTGCTTCCTCATTTGACGTCTTCCCTGAACATCGAGCCTCCTTTGTCTCATGCTCCGGTAGGGAGAAGACTTTCCCACTTTCTTCCTCAGTGGGAGGAAATTACTTCAAACAAGTAGATTATTTCAGTCATACGCGGAGGATTGGAACTTCACTTCCAATCAAAACCACCTCTTACCGCAGTTCCCCTCGACCTGTCGAGTTCTATTATCGACCAAACCAAACTCTTTCTCCTTTCCGAAGAAATTTCTCCATGGAGAAAAAAAGGGACAATCGAAGCAATATCAGTTCATCTGGAGAATTCTCCAGGATTTTGTTCTGCTGTTACGGTGAGTGGGAAGGTGGGCCTGCAAACCGCTTAACCGCAGCATTTGTTTGGCTTTTGTCAAATTAAATGACCGTCCTAAGTGGGTATCGTATTTGCACTACAATCAAATATTTTTGTAATGTGTTATATGTGCTAGTATATTATTGATATTCATGTATTGTATAGCTCCATGGTGACTTCTGCCACATAACTGAGCCAGTAACTCCTCTTTTTTCTTTCCCGTCTATTTCTAGTAGGAAAGAATTCTGGAGATTGACGTCCGGTGATAGACCTGTCCATTTTGAATCGATACTTTATAGTTCCTCATTTCAAAATGGAGACGAACAGGTCTATCCGGACTTCTCTGACCCAGGGAATGTGGACCACTTCCCTGGATCTTTCAGACGCCTATTTTCACATCCCTATTGTTCCATGCCACCGTCATTTTCTACAGTTTATTTGGAGGGGCAAGGTGTATGCTTTCAAAGCCCTTCCTTTTGGCTTGGCGATAGCTCCTTTGGTCTTTACCAAAATCATGCAGGCTCCTTTGAGTCACTTGCATGCCAGGGGCATCAAAGTCCACTCTTATATGGACAATGTCCTAGTCAAGGCTTTGACTCTTGAGGAAGTTTCAGACCACACTATGTGTGTTCGAGATACTCTCCTCAATGTGGGGTTTCTGATTTCTTGGCAAAAGTCAGACCTGACTCTATCCCAAGATTTTGTCTTTCTAGGAGAACATTTCCTCACTCTCAAGGGAATCTGCCCCCAGAGAAGAAGTTCAAGTCTATATGTCAAAAATATCTCCTTTTTTGACCAGCGACTCACTTCCTGCTCGACAGTTTCTACAACTGTTGGGGTTTCTGAATTCTTTAGCAGAAGTCGTTCCATTAGGTCGGCTACACATCAGGCCTCTCCAGTGGTATCTGAAGGAATTTTGGGCTCCAGCATCTCATCTTTGGGATGCAATGATTCCCATTCTTCCCCGCTTACTCCCTCATTTACTTTGGTGGACTCGAAGAGAACATGTGCTACCAGGTGTTCTCAAGTATCCCCCACCCTCCTTGACCCTGTGAACAGATGCATCACGTCAGGGTTGGGGTGCCTTCCTCGAGTGCAAGTCGATAGCAGGGATTTGGTCACCTTCTCAACAAGCAGACCACATCAACCTGTTAGAAATGAGGACAGTTCTGTTTGCCTTGCAACATTTAAGCATGGATCTCAGGTCCAAGCCTCTTCTTGTTGCAACAGACAACACCACAATAGTGGCTTACCTGCAGAAACAAAGAGGCACTCAGTCTTCATCCTTGTATCTTCTTTGCAAAGAGATTCTTCTGCTGTGCAATTTTCTATCAATCAGATTGTCTGTTCGTCACATTTCAGGCTAACAGAATGTTCTAGCGGACATGTTGTCGAGGTATCTTACCCCAGTGAACACAGAATGGGAACTTCACCAATCTGTTTTTCACAAAATCACTCTCATGTGCTTCAGTCCTATGATAGACCTCTTCGCTACTTGTCTAAAGCTTCCAACATACATGTCTCCAATTCAGGATCTGAAGGCATATGCAGTGGACTCAATGTCCCAACCATGGAGAGGTATCCTAGCTTATGCATTCCCTCCTCTTTGTCTTCTTCCCAAAATTCTTCTAAAGATTCGTTCAGAGGTAGTGGGCTGCAAGATCATTCTTATTGCTCCAGTTTGGAGCAATCAGTCATGGTTTCCAGACCTTCTGGACTTCCTGCAAGAGCAGATCGTTTGTCTCAAAACAAAAGAAGGTTGTTTCATCCAAATCCAGAGAAACTTGCTCTGCACGCCTGGATGCTGTCCGGAGAAACCTTTCTGAGAGAGGATTTTCTGGCAAGGCTGCCAAAAGAATCTCCTGTGCAGTCAGGGAGTCTACAGGGGCAGTTTACGACTCTAAATGGTCAATCTTCTGTTCTTGGTGTGATTCGAGGAAGATTGATCCATTCTCTATCTCTGCCCAACAATTAGCTCATTTCTTCATTTATCTTTTTGAAGAAAAAGGTTTTACTCCCTCTAGTATTTAGGGCTATAGGTCTGCCATCTCTAGAACTATAGCTATCTTGGGTGGTCTGGATTTTGGTCAGGATGAATTTTTATCTCTCCTCATTAGAAATTTTCATCTTGAAAGACCTAGGGTTAAACTTCTGGTTCTACAGTGGAATCTTAGTTTAGTCCTACAGTCATTAGAAGGATCCTTTTGAACCTGCCTCTCAGGTTGCTCTCAAATATCTTTCTTACAAATGCTGTTTTTTACTTGCTTTGGCTTCAGGTCGAAGGCGTAGGGAAATTCGTGCTTTGTCAGTTGCTGATTCGTGTCTGAGATTTTCTCAAGACAATTGATCAGTTACACTTTTAACTCATCTTGCTTTTCTAGCTAAGAATCAGCTTCCTGATAAAGGCTCGGAACCTTTCACTATTCCGGCTTTATCTACTGTAGCTACGTCACAGCAAGATCTTTTACTGTGCCCTGTACGTATTTTGAATATTTATATTCACAGAACTAAAAGTCTTCGGTCTAGTAACTATACTAGACACCACTTCTTGCAGAGAGCCTCTTATCGCAGAAGGCTTGGCAGAATTAGAGAACGCGGGTCTAAGAAAGATGAAGATAAAAAGAGATCGGATGTTTCGATAAAACTCTAAGACCCAAAAACTGCGAAGTTTTGACACCGCCGATGGTGAATAAAGAGATCATGGGTCATGGAAGTGGTTGATATGCTACTAAAAGGATCCGGAAGGCAAGGACGAAACGTTGACACTGATTGTTGACAAACTAATGGAATACTTGTCATTAATATCATTTGCCAACGATGGTCAATATTAATATATATAGAAAAACAATATGAAATCGGAACTAAATCACGACTTTAAAAGTTTATGTTCCGTCCAGAGTCCTGTAACAAAATATCTCTTTTGAGATAATATTTCAGAACAAGTTCAAACAATACAGGACACAAATAAAGTTGCAAAAAAGGTGTCGACTTCAGCAACACATTCTTTTTTAGGACCAAAGGCTTCCTGGACTCATGGGTCCAGGAAGGGAAAAAGAGGGTGGGGTAAATCCCATCATACCCCGCACTACAATCAAGACCGCCAGAGGAATCCCCATAGAGGGCCTCACAAAACCACACCTCAGAAAAGGAAACAATAGAGGTTAGTAATTTACAAACCATAGCAGGCAGAATTATACATTTTTATCCGAAATGGAAAGAAATTACCAATAACTACAATATTCTAAAAATAGTGCGTGGTTGTGAAATAGAGTTCGCATCTAAACCTCTTCAATATAATGTACGACACACTAAACTAAATGATGTAGAATCAGCATTAGCTGATCAGGAAGTTAACTCTTTAATTAGTAAAGGAGTTCTTAAAGAAGTGAGACATGATGAAAATCAGTTCATATCTACAATATTTTTTCGTCAAAACCAGACGGGTCTCAAAGAATGATTTTAAATCTAAAGGTACTGAATAAATTTATAGAGTACAAACATTTTAAAATGGAACATTTAAATAACCCATTGTTATCTAATTGTTACAAGGGGAGTATAGATCTAAAAGATGCCAATTATACTGTTCCTATTCATGATCATTTAAAAAAAAATTCGTTCTATTCATATGGAAAGAACGCATACTGGAATTTTAATGCCTCGCCACGGTTAATGCTCCGCCCCCAGGCTATTCACAAAACTTATGAAACCAATTTTCGCCTCCCTGCGTAGCAGGGGTCATATTTCAGTTGTTTATCTAGATGATTCATACCTTCAAGGTTGTGGGGTTGTCGTTTACATTTGAATTTTGGCATATTTTTAGGGTGACCCTCTTCCAGCATGATTTTCACGAAATTAAGGTGAATAATCTATGTTAAAATTCTGATAAAGGAGGGTCTGAAAAACATTTTGATATATGGATTATATATAGCTAAAGTGTAGGATGTTGTGTAAATCTTGTTGGAATTTTTGGTAATTTAACATGGGATCCTATGGGAAATGGAATTACTGTGTTTTGATCTCTTATCACAAGGATTCCTCGTGTGAAAGATGGAAGCTCTATCACATAGCATTCAAAATTTATGTGGTAGGTCTAAATTTTTGCCGACAAACAGACAGACAAAAACTACATATCACAAATCTTCGATTACTGGTGTATAATACCGACGGCTACATGAATGTGAGAGAGGCTTGCCGGTATATAAATATATATGTAGGTATGCAGCATCGTGTGATCCTTAGACAAATACCGCAAAAGCTTCCCAAGATAAAAATATTTTCTTGTCAGTGATACTTCTCGCAAAACTTGTAGGGATCTCTTGGTTCCTTTTCCCGTTAAGTTTTGCATGTTACGTCCACTCTTTAGATCCAATAATTGTTAAACGAATTTTGAATGTCACTTCATATAATTTCCAAAAAAGGAAATTAAAATTGTAATTTTTGGCACTTCTAAAATGTAATTTGATCAAAATTATGTTTTTGTATCTGCATTTGCTCGACATGTATGTGATAATGTGTCCTAATGGGGAATCAATTCATAGTGTGGTTCTCGTCTAGGACCAGCTAGAGTAAAGAGATATCTTTAATTTGCAAAATAAATCACATCCCTTATGCGGGGAAATCGGATATTTAATAATTTCAATTTCAAACTAGCAATGTGTCGATATCCGATGAGATTTTGTCAAATAAACATGGTAACGCATTATGCATATTTAGTTTCATTCACTTGTTGTAATATTCGAACCAAACCGGATTTTATCTCTAGAGGAGGGAAAAGCGTACTGATCTCAGGGGGGATAAACTATACTACGTCTTTTTATCCCTGGGAGATAATCTATGCTGGGTCGGTTTTTCCGTGGGGGAAGATTTATACTGGGTCTGTTTTTCCGGGGGGAAGTTCTATATTGGGTTGGTTTATCCAGGGGGATAGTCTATGCTAAAACACCGGAACATGCTTGCTAATGGACGTAATTGGCATGACGTAGTGTTCAGCGACGAATCAAGATTCAATTTGTCCATGGCTGACGGAAGACAGCGCATTTATAGGAGACGCAATGAACGTTTTGCCGCAAACTGCATAATTGAGTGTGACAAATTTGGCGGTGGTAGCGTCATGGTTTGGGGAGCTATCAATCAACATATCAGGTCATCACTGGTTATTTTGAGGAACACTCTTACCGTGAGGCGCAACATCGATGACGTTTTACAGCCTTAGCTCCTTCCATTAATTCAACGTCATCAAACTGCAACAATTCGTTGACGTTTCAACAAGACAGCGCACGTCCGCACACGGTAGAGTCACCTTAAACTTTCTAAACGTCAAGGGAATTAATGTAGTGGATTTCCCAGCACGTTCACCCGACCTCAATCCTATAGAGCACATGTGGGATCAGTTAGGGAGACGCTTACGTAAACGTCACCGTCAACCAAGAACTGTAGACGAGTTGGCACGTGCTCTTCAAGAAGAGTGGAATGATATTCCTATGAGAAAAATTCGAACTTTATGTCAAACCATGCGGTCCAGATTGCGTGCATGCGTTAAAGCAAATGGGGGCAAACTCGTTACTAAACAAAACACATGAAATTTTGGACGTGGTATACATAACTGATGAAATCAAATCATTTTTTAAAAGAAACGTGTGATAGTATCAATCATATTGTCAAATATAATTCAAATTTTCGAAATGAATAAAGTTTATTGCAGTTATTTACCCTAGTTGTTGATTAAACTATAATGATATTAGATAGGCGTTTCTAAATTCCCTGAGTATATTATTTTGTTACGACAGTGCATTGTGACTTTCACTTCGAGATTAACTTTCAGTCAAAGTTATGACATATACATGATAATTGAAAACAATCCTGTGGTGTTAAAATGTATTGACTGCAATTACATTGCAAATACGGTTCGGGAAGGGTTTCACTATCACAGCGCACTGTGACCTTGGCCTTTGAGATACATGTATGACATAGGGTCAAGGTTATATCATTCTTTTATTTGACCAATCATGAGATTGTTATTAGAAATTGGTAGCACATAGCTCGATTCCAAGGTGGGAGTATCACATCCTCGACACCAGCGGACGTCCATTAAGGTACATATGTGTAATATATAGTATATATATATATATATATATATATATATATATATAACCGTACGTTTAGCATAAAAATTGTTTTGAGAAATTATCATTTTAAAATATATTGTCAATGAGCATATAAAAGAGATATTTTGGCTCTTAACATCCCCTCCTATACTGGTAGGTGCTTTATGCTTATCCCCATTCAATTAACGTGGTGTCGAAGACAACTTTTAAATCTAATAAACATAGGGAAGGAGTATTACAATTTTTGAAATAATTCACTAAGGTCCTCCAGACACCATTATCTACCATATTCAAAACAAAATTTGGTGTAAATGGTGGAAATTTTCAATGTTATTCATATGAAGCCTCACTCTGAAACTGCAAAATACCCTGATTTTTTTTTTAAACTCAGTAGTAGACATCCTTAACTCTTAGATACGTCTAAATCTAGTGATCGAAATCCGGATTGGAGTCGGAGTTTGAGTTGAAACATATTACTGCTGATTTCTTCCCAATCAGAATCATGTCCCCTATTGAAATAAAATCAAATCAATTATATATACATGTAGTAGATAGATATTGATCACTTTGGACAATGCACAGTTGATATGCTATAATTTATGGGGCTCCGTTTTGCTTTTTATTCACAAAAGTTATATCTTCAATTCGAATAGGAGATGTCATGCCAAGTACAAGTATTTATATTTCACCTGAAATCCTATTGAATGTCCCAAGGCCATTCAGTGTCAGGAGAATTATTCGCGAATCAGGGAGGAATAGTAGGCTAGTTTGGGAAATTAGAAATATACTGAGAAACACACGATGGGCCAATGCATGGTTACATCTCCGGTAAAGGGAAAACAGGTGGTTTGATATCACATTCATTTGGTGGAGATGTTGTAGATACGACGTTGGATGGGCGCCTCGGTAAGGAAATTGTTGGTTTTATCGTTACATCGGAGACTATGATATTTTACAAAAGCTTAGATTTTGAAAAAAAAATTCTCGCAGAGGGTAAAACTTTCTCAAATTTAAAATCTTTTGAAAAAAAACTTTGCTCGTTAGACAAAGTAGTCCCTGTTTAAATTGTATCAACTCAGGTAGAATTCTGGAATAATTATGTTATACTACTGATTCAATGGTATTAAACTTACAAAATGTCGAAGATTTAGAGTCTGATTCATGTCAGCGGAATCGAGAACTTAATTTGCTCTCTTCCTGATAGTCTCAACATTGTTTATTATTTATTTGATCGCTGTCTTTTGTATACATTTTAGCTCTCGTAAGCCGAAGCCCAAATGAGCTATTATCGTAAGTCTCCGTCTGTTGTCTGTTGTTCGTCTGTCGTTTACTTTTCACAGTTCCATTTTTTCATATCATCTGCAAGGTTTTCAACAAAACTGAAAAATATGAAACAAGTATCCAATGCCCTCTACCAAAATCGTCATGTCCTAGAGCGAGTCCGAAAGAAAACTCTTTGATTGGCTGGCACATTTTTTTTTACTTTTTCTCAGCAACTATTTAAACAAAGATCCATCACCAGTACGTGAGGGGCAGCTCCGTCAACAAATATAATTGTCCTGTCATGTGATTGGCTGGGGACCACCCACTAGCTCTAAGGTTCGCAAGTCCGAAGGTCCGCTAGTCAGAAGGTTCACCAGTCCGAGGATTCTCTAGTCCGAAGGTTCACCAGTCCGAAAGAAGAATAAGGTCTGATACTGTAAATTGCTTTATTTTCGTCAGTACCAATTTTCGTTAAATTGTAAAAAAGGCAATTTCGTCAGTACGTAAATTCGTCATTTGAGGACCCCGAGAACGTAAATTCGTTAATGGAAACTCTTTTTTACAATGTATTTGTGACACTACCCAATGTTGACAGAATCGATGACTGTTTGGCTATGATTGTTCATAATTAGATAATCAAACAAAACTCTTGATATATTATTAGTACAGGTAGAATATATAATTACCTTGAGGCTTTTTTAAAAACCAAGCGTGATTACATGTCATGGATAGCAATTATCTCATTATAAACATACAGTTTATGTACTAGTATTCGATTGGTATTCAGTCAGTGCTTTATGGTACCCAGTACCATAATGTTGCGTTGGCTTAAAACTGGCAAAATTCAATTGCGCGCTCCGTCCACCCCAGGGATGCTCGACCTCATTGAGATATTAAGTGAGTCAGATTGGATGCGGGATGCAGAATCCACAATGGCAGCAAATGAAAATGCCGCTCCAGAAATGGAGAAGGGAAAGAAACGCAAGAGGGGACAATATTCCCATCATGTTGATTACGCTAAAAAACCGCGATATGCAGTTGACAATGGGGTATCGAATGCTTCGAAAAAATTCAGCAAGGAGCTAGGTTTCAGTGTTCTTTAAACGAGTAACCTTTTAATCTTTGTAACTTTTTTGCTGTATTTCAATGTGATGCAATAAACGATGCAATAAAGATCAATCATGTCACTGAGCCTGCATGATAATTTGCCCCAGAACCACCTTTACTTAGTCAACGGTATTTATATTCGTCAGTACTTAAATTCGTCATTGAGAGCACTGACGAAAATAGCGAAAATCGGTACATGACGAATAATAACCAATTTACAGTATTAGATCAGAGATGGAGATGACGGGGGTGTGGGATGGTATACTGGATATCTATGCATGGAATATTTTGAACATACCTATACGTACATATACAAACAATCAAATTCTAAGAATTGTGATCCCCAGCAAAGCAACAAAATTAACCGTGAGATATGTCAAAAGTTACGGTCAAGGTCTCATGACATGATCATAGGCCCGTTTGGATCTCTTGTTTTACGAAATCTCAAATGAGACTTGATCTATTTTTGGAATTGCGCCCTGACACTGTTTAAACAAGAGACCGTAGTGGGTCTATATTCCTCGCCTAAGCACCATTCATCGGCAAATGTATTACATAGCAAATGAAACCAAACATAACAAACACTTTTGCACACTTGATTTAAGTTCATTGGTTTTCATTGTGTTTGCTGATGAAGTCATCCAGTCTGAAGAAGTTTGTCAAAACAGGCACTACTTTGCTACTTATTAGGCCCCATCCTGGATCCATCACATGGCAGATGTAGTCGTAATACCAAAGTACTTGTAGGAGACCTTAAGTACGTTATCCCCATTAAGGTTTATCAAACCCAACAAAGCAATTTCAGAGTAAATTCTTTATAAATGCATAAAGCTATGACCAGTAAACAATTTTAAATATCTTTCCTGGACCAAAGCGCAATTTGACGCGAAATGAAAAATAAAATGCATGTACTCCATTAACACAATATGAATTTTGTTGAGCTGTACCTGATTTCAATGCAATTTGAAAAAAAAATTTTCAAATCGCGCTGAGGCAGTCCCAAATTTAATGCAGTTTGAAAAAATTTTTCAAAACGTGTTACAGTTGTTCAAAATTTAACGCAATTTGAATTTTTTTTTCAAAATGCATAATTTTTTCAAAGTGGATTGTTAGTGCGCGCACTGCTGCTACTAGTACTGCTTTCAATGCAAGTGTTCCTATTAAGATAGGTGGACAAGTGCAAAAACATGTGCAAAATTTTATAAGAAACGTATTTTAGGAATTGCCAATTTGACTTATCTATTCTTACACAAGATTCTTAGAATTATTGTGTACAATGTATATATACATATAGATATATAGTAAGCAAATTGCTGATTTGAATGTGTTTTGTTTAATGTGGCAATATCGTGCTTTAAACCTCTCACATGATAACCTCGTGACCTGGTGCTGAAGGAGAATTAATAAGTCAAAGGAGACCTACCTGTAAGGTTATTACGTGCCCTCCCTTATCCCTCCCTGTTTACACATGTGGATATGATATTTCCACATTACGTTAAAAACTGATCTGGGTGTAAAATTGCATCTCGTCATATAACCTCACGTTCCTTGGTGCTTCGGAGAATTACAATCAAAGTTCACCTTACAGGTAAGTCACCTTTAATTCATTAATTAAAACATAAACATTTCTTTTTATTTCTTTTATGCAAGTTAAATATGTCACGTTCTAATTTTTGAATTTACTTGGGGGGTTACAGTGGTAAATTACCACCCCCTCAGTAAATTAAAAAATTAGAACATGACAAATAGGTAAAAGTTCTTGATTTTTATTCCATGTTTCACCCTGCCCTGATGAATAATGATGATAATTACTACAGACATAAGTGATTGAAATTTGGGACCCACTGAAGGCAACTTATATACATTCATTAATATTCATATCACACTGGCGTCAATGAGGCCTATTTAAAGGGAAATATCTTCGGTGCCGTTTGAGTTTGAGCTAAATGGCTGGGCAAAATGTGTACCCAGCAGTCGCATTAGTGAATCCCTATACATTTCAAGCTCGAACCGTAACATTTTAAACATGCTTATTGTTTTATTTTTTTGATGGATGGGATCGGGGAGGGATGAATGAAGTGAAAAATTCAAAATAAGGTTATATGGCACAAACATCTGTCATATGTTCTGATATTGACACAAACAATATACTTGTAATGAGCATACTTTAAATAATACTTTCATAGTTCTGCCTTTCTTGTGAACTGTCCTAAATTCTTATGTAAAATAACATCTTGCAAGCATGTTTAACGGGACTTGTTATGGTATGGCATTGTCCAGCTATTCGACCTTATAGGCAGACCAACCCTTTGGGGCTAAGACTGTCAAACTTAGTAGCGTTACTCCTTATACCAAGACGCCAATTGTTTTTCAAGGTCAGAGGTCAAAGGTCAAGGTCGTAGTACTACTTGGTAGGAAACCTTTGTAGGTAGTGTACAGATCAAACTGTTGGTACACTTACTCTTCATGTCAAGACAAAGATGCCTATGGTTTTTCAAGGTCGGAGGTCAAAGGTCAAGGTCGTAGTACTACTTGGTAGGAAACCGTTGTAGATAAGATACAAACTGTTTTGGACTATCAAACTTGGTACACATACTCCTCATACCAAGACTTGGTACATTACTACTCATGCCAAGATAAAGACGCTTATTGTTTTTCAAGGTCAAAGGTGAAGGTTAGAAAACCTTGTAGGCAGAATATAGAATGAAATATTGGGGATGGAACAATTTAGCAATTTTAGGGGAAAATGTTTCCATACTTTCAAAACCTTCCCCTTCAAACTAAGCAACAGGCGTATTATGCCACGCTAGGCTTTGCTCTTGTTTCTAAAATCAAGAGGTGGTCAAATTCTTCAGTGTCTGGTTGAATACTAAAAGTTTACTGTAATTACGCTTTAGTTAGTTTAGAGTAACCGTGGCTTTGAATATAGTCATAGTGATGTGTCCGTTGTGCAGTATTAAAATATTTTTTTCATCTGTTTGCTTCAAACCCCCCATGTCAGGTATAGAAAGCCAAACAGGAGATGCTTTTCCCATGAGACACCTGGTCTCTCTGCTGATTTCCTAAGGTAAATAATTGCCCAATGTGTTACACAGTCACGGAGTCACGGAGACAGCACCACCTTCTTTGGTACTACTGAGTACAACATTATATTTCAGAGTGACCATGGATTGGTTTTACCTGCTATCTGTGGTGACTGTGATATACTTCATTGTCTGTGTCATACTTATAATTATTGGTGATTGTGATATTATTCTCCAAATTACTGAGAAGTTTGGAAAGAAAGCAGGTAAGTTTATTGATATTTGACATCATTAGCTGTATCAATCTGGACCTGTATAGCTCATGTTATAGTTGTAAACTTCAAAACTTTGATTGCAAAAACTGAAAGGAATGAGGAAAGATTATCAGAACTGATACATTTGGAATTGGCAATGTGCAAAATAAGAAAGTTTTTTTGTGGTGCTTTTTGGTGATCACTAAGGTCATAATATTTGACCATATAGATACTTTGTAATGTAACTTTTTTTTTTTTACATTTTGGTATCTGAAATATTTCACTCATATGTAGATGATCTATACCAGACTTTTGATCAAATTGATTTAATATTAAATCTTTTATGATGTTTCAGATGTTCTACATGGTAAAGTAGTATGGATCACTGGGGCTTCCAGTGGAATAGGTGAATACCTGTCATATGAACTTGCAAAAGTAGGATGTCGTCTTATTCTGTCTGCAAGACGTGAAGAGGAACTGAGAAGAGTTAAAAGAGAATGCCTTAGTGAGTTTCTAACATCTGTATTTAAATTTATATTTCTTTGGTAGGTTACATATCATTTCAGTATATGAAAATGTCTTTTCAATGCTTAGAATTTAAAAAGACACGTTATATAAGTGAATAATTGTACAAGTTACAATATAACCTTTAACAATTACCTTCATATATTTTATGAGTCTGCTAGCTAAGACAGAATCCTATATTTTTGTAAATAGTCAGTATCAAGCCGAGTGACATATTTCTTGCATGATGGACTTGTATCAAAACGTATACAGTAACAAATGTCATTTTAAGACTAGTACATATATACTACATTAATGTAAAATACGAAAGTAACTGGTGTCACATGACCATGGCACTAACAACAATGTACCACAGTGGACATTCACGGACCTCTGAAATTCAGAGGTGAGACTAGGTATCCGGGATGAGTGAGCGTCTCCTGTTTGGCTAGCCACACCTGCCGTGAATAATTCAGCACTGTATATTTATATGAATGTGAACAAATACGGTGTAGAGAGTGCCACAGCCACACAACATCAGGAAAAAGGGTATAGTAACACTTAAATCAAACCCTTAACTATAATTTCAATTTCTGTTTATGTTTGCTGCATAGATCAGCCATGTTCACTCTCTTTATAGAATCATGAAACAGCTGAAAGTGCCAATAGTTTCAATACATATTATAAAGTTAAAGAAAAAAAAATGAACATGGTATTGCCAAGGTACTTCTAAATAAATGTTATACATCAAATACATGTAGTAACTCTATAACTCTGAATGTCTGAACACACACAGTAGCCAAGGAACATTGCAATAATACTTATTACATAGAGAATACTGTTAACTGACACTTAGATTGATTTAATTTAACTTATTAAGTTGTCTGTTTTTTCCTTTTATAGTAAGAAGCAAAACAAAAGAGGAAGATATCCTGGTTCTGCCACTTGATGTGTTGAAGTTTGAGACACATCCAGCTGCCTTTGATGCTGTATGCAAAACCTTCAGTAAAGTAAGCATGAAATTTGTAAAATATCACCATAGATACAGGTATGTTTAAACTAGATATAAGCGGTGAAGTGGGATAAAGAGATGAAGTATAATACAGATATGATACTGAATTTTTTCATTAGATAATGGAATGTATTTACTAACAGGTAGATATACTTGTAAACAATGCCGGAAGAACTCAAAAAGGTAAATGGGAAAAAACAATGTTGTCATTGGATCAAAAAATCCTAGAGGTGAATGTCCTAGGAGTTCTCTCCCTTACTAAGGTTGTCTTGCCAAGTATGCTGGAGAGAAGGGAGGGCCATATTGTCAACATGAGTAGCGTGGCTGGAAAATTAGGTAAGGAAATTTGGTTGATGGATTTTATCTTTAACTTGGTGAAAATATTGTTTGAATGCTTAGATTTAGTTTAACCTTATTTGATTTCCAAAAATGAAATGGGATCAGACTTAAAGTTTCACAATATTATAGGAGCCCTCTCCCTTCAAAGTGTAACAATATCATGAATGGCGATGAATATACAAATACATTGTATGTGATCATGAATGAACATTAAACAAAAATTCATGAGAGAGAGTTTAGATCTCTACATAGCGAATCTTCTGAAATTCCTAACTTTACTTTGAGTGGCCATCATAATTTCTTCATTTTCTTTATCCGATAAACCCAGAAATGAATGCTTAGAAGTAGAATGTCGTGACATTTGTTTTATACAAAAATCATATTGTGAAATTAAATTCTTCATATATGAATTATACTCCAAATCCAAACGTATAGAAGAAAATTGTTTTATGATTTTATCGCAAATCAGTTGAATAAATCGAGAATGGTCTATTAAGAGTATAGTTTCTGTCTTTAATAGATGTTTTTATTGAATATTACAGGGGTACCTAGTTTTGGATCCTACACTGGTGCAAAGCATGCTCTACAAGTAAATAGTACATTGATGTTTGTTTTTTCTCTTTAAAGAGGATGGAAGTGATTGTATATGTTATTGCAAATGATTGTTCGAATTTAAATATGAAAAAATAAAGTTCAAATTCTTATCAATTTGTCACTGTTGTTGGAATGGATATTATACTAATTTTTGATTACATATGTAATTGAGATTACAGGTAAATAAATCATGTGACTAGATTGAAATGCCCAGTCAACTTAGTCTGTACTGTATAGAATAAGTCGAAGGGGCCAATTCAAAGTATTGATCACATGATTTATTTACAAATACCTGTGATACCATCGCATTAGAAGTCGATCTACCACGCTCCTTAGTTTTATCATGTTCGCTGTGGTAGATTTCAATACACTACGCAGCAGTTCATCTCAAACCAATCAGCGTCAGCTGTGTGAAGCAAATGAATAGGTTTTCGAGGTGTGCTGCCATGATATATGGACACAGCCATTTTTGTTACACACATTGATACAGAATTTCTTTCGCTGGCCAGCTTCGCACAGCGGACGCTGATTGGTCCGTGTTGAAGGTAGATCTGAAATGAACTGTTACGGAGTGTATTGAGATCTACCACACTCCACAGCAAACATGGCAAACTAAGTAGTGTGATAGAATGTGTTTTAATGAGATTTTTTATAGGGATATAAGGAAATGTTGTGTTAACTACATGTACATGTATGTAGATATATTACATACATTGTCCGTACTTGCCAAATGATTTATGAAATATGTTGATGGATATTTTATTTTTAGGGTTGGTTTGATAGCTTACGTACAGAGGTAGCAGATCAAGGGATATATGTAACGTCCATATGTCCAGGACCTGTACTTACCAATATTCTATCAACTGCTTTCACAGAGAATGAAGGGGAGGTATGCATACAAATATATTTTTTGATAACATCTTTCTAATTTTCTGAAATGGTCAGTTTGATTGTCTTAGGATGGAACCTGCAGATAGAAATTTGGCTGTTACATCAATATCCTGGTTCATCTTTCAGGAGAGGTAAACACAGCTACCAAAATATTCCATACATACTCTTTCATCTATAAATCATTGACAGTTTGCACAACATTTAACACTATCCTTCCCATCTGCCAGGATATCAGTTAATCCTTCATAAACTTAGAAAAGTCAGTAACTGCAAAATAGGCAACATCATGTGGCTGTTAGAAAGATCAGTTCTGTGTTTGCACAGTGGATAATTAGTGGAGACATAGGGTAGTTACTTGTATATTTGTTAGCTTATGTAAAGTGAGGTACTGTGATGCCCATTGTCTGTCATCCATTGTTTTCTGTTTCTACACATTTCAGACTTTTTCTCATGAAGTGCTTCATAGATTTAAATGCCACCATGCATATATAATCCTGATAGAAAGTAGATGTAATTAAATCTCCCAAACAAATTTTGTGGAGACGTATATTTACTCTGTTTCTTATTATTAATATTGTTATTATTACTAATATAATTATTATGATTTTTATCATTATTCTTTCTTTCAACTTAATGATTTGTTATTTTCTGAATTTCAACAATGTAATTGGGCTTATGTCCCCAGACCAGTCAGGTTAGGCTGGGTCAGGGGGATCCCCTGCCCAATTTTTTTTGGTAAGAGGGTCGTATGAGGGTCTATTTGTCTAAATCCCATTTAATCAAGACAAAAATGACTCTTAGTTTTGTTTAAAATAATAGGGTATAAATTTTAAATAATGAGCTGAAAGTTCAACTGAGCTATTGTCATGGTGCTTCGCTTGGGAGACTTTTGTGGTCGCTAGACCACATTTGCTTATATTTTTGTTGAAATGATGGTCATTGCCATTTAGTAGCCCTTAGGGTAAAAACAAAATAGGTTGAATTGCTTAAACTTTTGATTTTTTTCCAAAGAAGAATTCAAAACCAGCTCATATTTGACATACAATATCCTGATGACTTTTTGAACTTATTTTAGGCAAAGTCATGCAACATCGTTTGGTATTATCCCTTGGATCAAGAGTTTTTACATAGCCTTATTTAGGAAAAATGGAAAATATTAGGTTTCTTGAGAAATACAAACCGCAAAAATTAATATTTTATATACAGCATCTTTATTAGCTGAGTTGCAAAACTTGGCTTTTAAATGGGTTTTGTGTGGGAGGCGTATGTCAGGCAGTCGGTGTCAACAATTGTTTCTGCACTCTTAAACTCCTGCACCTATTTAGGTATATTAATAAAACTTCACTCACATACTCTCTATGAGCTCAGGGCGTGACCTATTTATTTTGGGATCAAAAGGTTAAAGGTCAAGGTCATAGGACCTTAATGAATGAAAATGGTTTCTTGGCTATATATATATTTCCATTTTCATCCCTTTGGAGACATAAAATCACTTCTGTCTGTATTCTGTTAGTATGATAAACTTTTAGCCGAGCAATGGCTAACCCACTTTATTTACCTTGGTGAAAGTAAATAATTGTACATGTATAATATATTTATCAACAAATTAGTTAAAATCATCAGTTGTTTTCAAATGAGTGAGTTGTGCTCAGGTGAGCAATATAGGCACTTTAGGCCTCTTGTTTATTAAACGGATGGCAGGCCACACAAGTGTACCATCAAATACTCTTTATTTAATGTTAGATTTGTTCCGTCTTTTATTTTTATGTAAGCATGCAGTTCTAAATTTGATAAGTTAAACCGGCCGCCTGTTTACATGGAAATTTCCAGAAGTATTGTGTGAATTTTGTATTATAGTTTCTTGATTTATGTGAATCATTGAGGATTTCTTTTTAAGCCATTAAAGCACTATAGACATTAGGCACAAGTATTCATGACTTGTCTCCCACAGATGGCAAGTATCTTAAACAGTTTCTGCTAATTCTGATTTGCAGATATTAGAGGCTTCAATAAAGCCAGGAGTGAAAGTAATGTCTACCAAACGGTGTGCAGAGTTGTGTGCCTTATCCATTGCTAACAAACTAGATGAGACATGGTTGTCAAAAAATCCCATGTTGGCTTTATTCTATCTAAAGCAGTATTTTCCAAACCTTTTCAAGTTGTAAGTAATTTTGTCTATTTGTTAATGGAATTGATATTATACATGTATATTTTGGTGTTAAATTGTCTTATTCTAAGAAAAAAGAGAAGTTACTGGCTCAGTTATGTGGCAGAAGTCACCATGGAGCTATACAATACATGAATATAAATAATATATTAGAATATATAACACATTACAAAAATATTTGATTGTAGTGCAATTACGATACCGACTTAGTACGGTCATTTAATTTGACAAAAGCCAAACAAATGGTGTGGTTAACCAGTTTACGGGCCCACCTTCCCACTCACCGTAACAGCAGAACAATCAAAGGACGTACATTTAAAAATTTATAAATAAACCTCCATGTAAAGAACAGGTATCGCATATTGAGAGGTCATAAAAATATAAACACGTAAGGTACTGTAAAACACATAATGGTATAAAAATATATGCGACATCAACATGATAAACCGTGCTCTGCCAGTCTGAAAGCGAGCTAAGACCCTAGATCTGTAGGAGTCCCGACTAACAGTCAAATCCAATTACATGTATAGACTGAGGCATTATGAGAAAATGTGATATATTTAAAAAAAAAACCTATCAGATGATGGCATTTCTTTTTTTTTTGGATCCAAGTATTTCAAATATGTATATGTAATCATAATTCCATTAAATCATGACAAACTGCATCTGGTTTTTCTCTTTATCAGAGAAACGTTCATAATTTTATTATGCTATAGTGCTGTCATTCTTCAGTTTGTTGTTGGTCTGTTCATCTGTGTATATCTTCCATCTGTACATTCATCTGTTTCCCAAGGACTTGTCTGCACTTCAATGTCTTATCAATAAAACGTACACAATTTTTTATCGAATTCAGGAGAAGCTCTATTATAGTACATTGTCTGAAAATAAACTGTGTCTGTTTTTATGTATTGACCAATTTTTTCTCCACTTCATTAGGAGAAACTGTAACAATTATAGTAAATTGTGTGAAAATAAAATGTGTCTGTTTTTAGTATTGACTAATTTTTTCTCCACTTCATTAGGAGAAACTGCAACAATTATAGTAAATTGTGTGAAAATAAAATGTGTCTGTTTTAAGTATTGACTAATTTTTTCTCCACTTCATTAGGAGAAACTGTAACAATTATAGAAATTTGTGTGAAAATAAAATGTGTCTGTTTTTAGTATTGACTAATTTTTTCTCCACTTCATTAGGAGAAACTGTAACAATTATAGTAAATTGTGTGAAAATAAAATGTGTCTGTTTTTAGTATTGACTAATTTTTTCTCCACTTCATTAGGAGAAACTGTAACAATTATAGTAAATTATCTGAAAATAAACTGTGTCTGTTTTTAGTATTTGCAAAGTTGCATATCCATCATGTCAACATGTACCCTTTTTGTGGTGCCCTATTTTTCTGTTATATTGAGACTTTGAAGCAGAGGGTATACAGCCTTCTCAACATAGTAGCACAATGCGAGAATCAAACCCAGATCCTCTGAACTGCAAGCTGAACAGTCAACCATTACACAAAATCTGTTCCTTGATGAGAGAAAAAAACCCATAGAACAAAACTATTTGCATACTTATTTCTTTGTTTTTCAGTTTGTCAGGTATGATGGGGTTGAAGGCTGTTCAGTAGATAAGAGGAGGTCAGCATTAGGTATTACAGTGGTGGACCCAGGGGTGGATTGTATCATGAAAATTGTTCAAACATTTTTGTAAGACCACTTTATATAGTAAAAAAAAATACAAAATAAGTCTTACAAGTTACAGAACAGATATGCAGAAGCTACCATTGCATCATATATAGAAATGAATCATTTAATTCAGACGAAGAGATTGTATTGCTTCATTTGTAGATCAGTATAATTTAAGAATGTATCAGCTTTTATGTATTGATTATTAAGTTTTATAAATTTTTAATGTATGATTCTGTTATGTGTTGTTGACCTGAGAGTTTTTTTTCTGTAAACAGAATTGAATACTGATATTGCATTTATGTGGAAATTAAAATCATCAAATTTGCATGGCTTTATCATTTTTAAAATTTGTATAAATCATACATACAGATTCATACTGATATAAATCAAGAAAATGATTTGTTTGGTATTTGCTGAAGATGTATTGAGTGCAATCTTTTGTTTATGTTACTGTTTACATATATATACGGATATTGATTATGATAAATAAAACTATATGCGATTCATGAATGGATATCTAATAAGAATTACAGTAAGTATGGGAATAAAGATGTAGTGTAATTCATGGAAACTTACAAATAAAAAAATTTACAACAATGGGATTTTATTCATTTATTTGCATGCCTGTTCCACCAATTTTCCACACCTGAAGATAGGCCACCAAGTTATTTGATTCAAAGAAAAAAGCTGGTACATGCAGTGGACTTCTTGATCAAGTTTGAGTTTCAAGGGTTATCAATAGTTATGTTTAGTATACAATATTTAGAGGTTTTTTCATTGGTTTCTTGATTTGCAAATGAGATTTTTAGTATCTAAAACAATTGTCCAGAATAACAGGTCTTTCACCAATGTGTTCAAAAGGCAGCTCTTTGAATGAGATGACTTCCATTTATATGAAATTTGTGCAATACTCGGTTCGTAGAGTTGGGTTTTTACCAGATTTGGTATTTCATATATAAGACTACTAGACCTTCTGTCTTGTTTTCCATTTTAGAAAAAAGGATAAGAATGAATTGCATAGGTTTCGATGTTTTCTATACTGCAGATTGTTTTGAGATCACTTGAAGCTGAAGGAGATAGATCGCACATTTAATGTGGTAATGAAGTAGTTTTGTCTATTTTTATCGTGCTGAAGTGTATAATGCAGTGCATATTATGGCATGATATTAACATATGTCACTACTTCTTCTCTAAAGCATAAGTTTTTATTGAAGAAGGAAGGGTGAAAACAAATTTAATTTAAAGTCTCTAGTAAACTGGAAAGTCTAAAAAATGATATTATGTTGTGCAACATGTACAAAACTTTGATTTTTTATATGAATGATACAGTTTTATGATATAAAATCTATTGTGTAAAGTTAAATTGTACTATCATTGCTCTTATAGTATTCATTATGTATATCTATGTTTGAGGTGATTTTAAAGGAAGTCTCCAAAATATTAAAAGGAAATGGTATAGAAAAAAAATAATCTGTTAAAATAAATAAATTTTTAATCTTTTGTAAAAAGGATAACAACAACAACAACAACAACAACAACAAAATATGTGTATTTGAAGTTACAAATTTATAAACTGTATTTGATTTAATACACAATCACAAAAAATTATTAATTTGAAAATACCTGAATTTTAAAATTTCACATTCAGTTATTATTGTAGGGTAAAAAAAAAATAGTATTCATGTCATAATGAAAATTCCAGTAAACAGCGATTTGTGAAAAATTACGGACTTTACTTATAATACATCAGGTGACACGAAATATGCAAGATTAATGAAGTCAACCCAAGGATATATTTTTCTTATGTTCTCTATGTCTCTGAAGTTCTAGTTATAATGTTGTAGTGCTGCATGGATGTAGTTACAAGGTGTCTTTTAAAAATATAATTTTTATGTGTAATGATGTTTAATAATTTGCTAATTAATGCATATAACTTTTGCTATTTATCGTTTTAGCGTATACTTTCTGCATTTCTTATCTGATTTTGTCCTATGCTGGTCAACTTTTATGTTTTGAGTTGCTTCATGTTTGTGTTGCTTTATTGATTATGCTATGTTTTATCCTGAGATCTGAAGTAATATTTACTTACTGAAGCTCCGGTGCCATAAACTTAAAAAGTACTTAATTAAGTCACAATTTCAATTTTTTCTGTTCATTGAATTACTAATGGGATTTGGATTTTATTGAGTTTTATTCTATCGATAAGTAGAATTAATCCATTATGCATGGCAATTTATTTGAACGTTTGATAAAGGAATTAAATGGAAATGAAAAAAAAAACTGACTAAAGAATTTTCTTAGTTTAAGGCACCGGACCTAGCTGTGTTCAGTGATAAAGTGCCATGGCATATGTTTCAGTGCTTATGCTATTTGATAATATTGTCTGATATGTTTCTTTGCTTAATGTGTTCTGTACGATATGCTTGTTCCATGATTTTAATGCTTTATATATCATACGCTCTGATGTATGTCTCATTTGCTTGTGTTCTGTGATAGGCTTTGCACTATGTTTTAACGTTTGTTCTCTTTAATAAACAAGGTGTTTCAATACTTACATCTAACCCTGATGTTTCAGACTCTATTCCTTCGTCGTGTTCTTGTGAAAATTCTAAATATGTTTATAAACCGGCAGGTCATGTTATTACTGGTGACCTAAACTATATTTCGGACAAGAAATTGCGCACACTTTTTGGAAAAGGACCTAAATATAGGTTACCGTCCAGGATAGACTTCAATAAATGCCGTGACGTTATAGAAGATGCTTTAACTACATATTGTAAACGTTGGTGTAAAAAAGAACAGGTAAAGCTTCATGCTCATAATGATTGGAAATACGAGATTTTAAGAATTTTCGATATCCGTATTAAGAACTTTACGGAAAATTCGCATTTATTTCAACAGCCTAATACATTGACGGCAAATTCTATTAAAAAGAAGATAGCTGACTTACATGCTAAATATGTCTTTGTTCCTGCTGATAAAGCAGGTAATAACATAATAGTTGTTTGAAAACTATATTATATTGAAGTACTTAAAAACGAATTAAACTCCACTCATACATATGTTGAAAGCCCTACCGCAAGAGACAGCACCTTGCACGATCACCTCATGACCATGTCCGACTCCAAAATTAAAACTGATAAATCTGATCTACCAACCATATATTGGCTCCCAAAACTACATAAAAGTCCATATAAATCACGTTTCATATCTAATTCTAGCCACTGCTCTACTACGGTACTATCGAAGCATATTACGTCTGCTCTATTCGTATTATCAAATATTGTGATGTCGCATTTCATAATAGTAACATCAATTACTTTTGGTCGATTAAAAATTCTCATGAAGGTATAGACAAACTTCTTTCGCTAAATTTCAAAGCGACTCAAATTTCTACATTTGATTTTTCTACACTTTATACATCTCTGCCTCATGATTTGATAAAAAGCAAGTTGCTATCTCTTATACAATGGTGTTTTCACAGAGAATCTAAAACGTACATATGTACTTCCAATAACTCTGGATTCTTTTCCAACAAACAATATACTTCATATAAATACTGGACTTGCAAGGAATTATGTAAAGCACTAGATTTTCTCATGAATAATATTTTTGTGCAATTTGATGGCAAGGGATTTTATGGTTTCTATTCCAAAATCAAAACGTTTTGACCTCATTGACAGATTTAATAATACTTGCTGATATCTGGATGACAGTTTGGTTATCAACAACCCTGAATTCGAACAATTTATATCAGAAATATATCCACCAGAGCTCACATTGAATAAAGCTAATACTTGAGATAAATCTACACCTTTCTTAGATTTAAACATAAAAATTATCAACCACCTAATATATACTAATATTTATGATAAACGTGAGAATTTTGGATTTCCTATTGTAAATTTCCCTTACTTGAATGGCGATGTCCCTCGACTCCCATCATATGGTATCTATATATCTCAATTAGTTCGATTTGTCAGAGGCTACACCGATGGTTTGGACTTTCATAAACGAAATTTACAAATTACTACTAAACTTTTAACTCAGGGTTACAGATATCACAAGCTAAGGAAAACATTCGTCAAATTCTTCACATCTTATTCAGAACTTCTATCTAAATTTGGAAATATTTCTTTTCAACAGTATGTATCCAATGGAATTTCCCATCCTAATTTTTACGGTGATCTCGTATATAAACTACGGAAAGTAAAGGGCTCTGATAACGTTGTTTTATCATGTAATAAAATAGTCAAACGTATTCTAAATAGACAATATGATATTGAGATCATCAAAAAGACTATAGGTCTTGTATTTGGTCCCTCTACAGCCTTATGGAGACTTTTACTTGAACGTTGCACGCTGACTAACAGGGCGGTGGGGACTATATGACGGGCCTTGTCCAAACCTCTTTCAGAGGAGACATGGTCCTGAACCTCGTCCCCTCTGACTGTTAGTCGGGACTCCTACAGATCTAGGGTCTTAGCTCGCTTTCAGACTGGCAGAGCACGGTTTATCATGTTGATATATATATGAATATATTTTTATACCATTATGTGTTTTACAATACCTTACGTGTGTATATTTTTATGACCTCTCAATATGCGATACCTGTTGACCCTTGTTCTTTACATGGAGGATTATTTATAAATTTTTAAATGTACGTCCTTTAATTGTTCTGCTGTTACGGTGAGTGGGAAGGTGGGCCCGTAAAATGGTTAACCACACCATTTGTTTGGCTTTTGTCAAATTAAATGACCGTCCTAAGTCGGTATCGTAATTGCACTACAATCAAATATTTTTGTAATGTGTTATATGTTCTAGTATATTATTGATATTCATGTATTGTATAGCTCCATGGTGAATTCTGCCACATAACTGAGCAAATAAGTCCTCTTTTCTCTTTTGTATTCAAATGTTTTAGGTTCATTGTCTGTGATCTGCCAAATGTTTGTCTTATGTATGTGTCTGTCTTTAAGGTTTTGGCGAGAAATCGTTGCGTTAAATGTCGAAAAAATCAAATAACTTGATAGAGTGAATTTTATCAACTTACGGACTTCAGATGTTCCAACAGTTCTCTTGAATTTTGTAGGTCACACATTTTATCAATATAGCGTCAAGATTGCAATGTTCACAATAGTTTTGAAGACAGACCTCTGACAGAACTTTTTAAAAATTAGAACAGAAGGAAACAGGCAATACAACTTGTGACGTCGTTTGTAATGATTTAGGAAATACAAATTGATACTGAGATGATACAAATCTCAATTTTTAGTAAAAGTAGTGAAAAAAGATTTATGGTTGTCATTCTAACCAGAAGAGTTGCAACACCCCTCTTGTTTCAGTTTTAGATGGGAGACCTGCACTCCCCCCCCCCCCCCCTCCTCCCTGAATCCGTCACTGCGAGCGCCAGTGATCTTCTTCCATGCTTATCTATGAAAGTGGGAAAGTTAGACGTGTAGATCTAATAATCTTGGTAAATGCTGAAATTCAAATTGTCTTTAAATCAATGTCATGAAGACGTGAAACCAATCATGAGCACATCATTTGCCCCTATCCATACGTAGTCTGTGACATGATCATATCGCTGACAGTGTAACTACGTTTATTGTTAGTATATCTGTATTCGATAACATAGAGTTATTTCCCATTTGAGACGCTATCTGACATAAAACAATTATGACGTCATCAATTTTCTATTGAAAACGTCATTTGTGGACTATAATTATTTCGCTGAGTTTTAGATCAGTTCGAATAGTCGTTTTATATTCAGCGATAAACTTTCAAAATATATTGGGGTGATGCGGAATGTACTCAACGAAAGATGGAAAGCATGAATATACACTGAAATGCGTTTTTAATGCACCGAAGTGTCATAACGCAAATAGCTAAATTTCCAAAGGTCGAACTGACTCCTGGCAGAATTGGATAAATGAGAAATGTTTGTAACACGTGTGTCATAAAATAAATCTACTTTCACTTTAACATGATCCGACTGCACTGGGCGTTGTGTAGTGCATGTCTATCTACTTCTCGCTGAGACTTATTCGTCACGATACTGTCAAGGTAATAAAAATAGTATATGGTTTTGCTCCCAATAATTGTCAATATATAAATAAAGAAATAATCCGGCTCTGAAATTTGGCAAAAAAAAATATTCAGGCTGGTGAAAGTCTTCCTGCCCCCCCCCCTAAAAATCAAATAGTTGCTCCCTTAGTCCGATATTCTCTGCCCTTCTCCCACTTTTAATATGGATGGTTTGTAGGAGAGGGTCGGAGAGGGTTCATCAAAAGTTGGAATTTTAGCGATACCAGCCGGTATCGGGATGTATTGAAGCCTCGATCTGGCGACAAATAAATTAACGCTTGCACAGCGAACTTGCAACCTATGATCCAATAAATGAACATTTAACTTACTGAATTATAGCCATATCTTTTCCAAATAAGATCTTAACTTCTACTGGCTGCCGTTTTATCAGAAAACACAAGAAGATTCTCCATTTCGTCATTTGTGTATGATAAGATAAAAAAAAATTCAGTCCGTTGACAGTCCTCCTGCCCCCCCCCCTCCCGATAAAAATTATATGGTTGCTCCCTTAGTCCATTTCGTCATTGGTGTATGATTAAGAGTTTGACGTCAGATCTCGGTGAACGCGACTTTGCATTTATGACCAGGTTGCATCATGTTTTTCTTTACAAAAATGTGTTAGCTGCTGAAATATCACGAATCAATGAAGTCACATTCTGTGAGATCAGGTGTCATACTGTATACATAAATGGTGAAATGAGAATACTATCGTGTTTGCAGATAAAACAGCACTAAGAAGAGGTTATATAGATTTTATTTGAAAAAGATATCGCTATTATCGAATAAGTTAAAAGTTCATTTATTGGATTATAGGCTGCAAGTTTGCTGTGCAAATGCTTATTTCTCACCAGAGGCTTGTACATCCCGATGCCGGCTGGTATTGCTGAAATTCCAATTTTGGATGAACAAAGTGTCTTTGACCCTCTCCCACAAATCACCAATATCAAAACTGGGAGAAGGGCAGAGAATCTCAGACTATTTTGTCATCTGTTTTCTTCGGATCCCATGTCATGTATGGATAGCCAAGCACTGGAGATGCTTATTCCCATGAGACATCTGGTCTCTCTGCTAATTTCCTGGAGTTCACGACTGTCCACTGTGATACATAGTTTTAAAGACATAGCACCACTTTTTTTCGGTAGTTTTACAATGCTATCTTCTTCTTGCAGTATAGTGCATCACCACTTAAGTATTTTCGCACACTGCATGAGGGGGTGAATATCTATGTACAGTGCAAATTAAAATGTTAAAAATGGATAAAATACAGAGCTGCTTTACTTGTTGGTGCCACTGGGCAGATAGGTCTTAAAGCTGTCCAGGGTATTGGCCGCAACTGTTCCTTCTGGCAATCTGTTCCAAAGGGGCATGGGGGAATAAGGAAGTCTTGTACACTGTAGATTTAGGACTTGACTGTGGATCTTGTATTTGGCAAGTTGTGGGGAACTTCGGTTAGTAACCTTTAGTACTTCACATTTATCTGGGTTGAAGTGCATCAACCATCGGTCCTCCCACTGCTGAAGTTTGCTAAGTTTGTTCTGCAAGATGGTCTGGTCCTCATGTGTCTTGATCCTTCAGTACATGAGACAATCATCAGCAAAGAGTCGGGTGGTGGATGACACTGATGACGGCAGGTCATTGATATAAACCAAACAGAGCAGTGGGCCTTAGACAGTTCCCTTAGGGACTCCTGATGAAATGGTGGTGTCTGTTGATGATTGACCGTCGATTATGGCACACTATTATGACTTTGTTGAGTACATTATATTTCAGAGTGATCATGGATTGGTTTTACCTGCTATCTGTGGTGACTGTGATATACTTCATTGTCTGTGTCATACTTATCATTATTGGTGATTGTGATATTATTCTCCAAATTACTGAGAAGTTAGGAAAGAAAGCAGGTAAGTTTATTGCTATTTCGGATCATAAGCTGTATCAGTCCTTACCTGTAAGCTCAATTCATATTTATTAACTTGGAAAATTTAATGTAAAAATTGAAAGGAGAGAGGAAAGTGTTACGGCTTCTACATTTGGAATGACAATGTGCAGAATAATCGGGAGGTTTTTGATGATCATGAAAGCCACAATCTTCAATTAATATTGTAACATGACAGTTTGTGTTTTCATTGAAGTAAACTGTTCAACAATTCCAATACAGAAAGGCAGTGCTCTAGAATTAGGCTTTCCCATCACTTGATTTGTTTTTGTGATCAGGAAAGAAGATTATCAGATGCAACATACCCGTTAGGGAAAGTTATGGTCGATGTTTATATCATCCCTATTAATAAAGTCTTGAGATTTAGCAACTGATAAGAAATAACTTGTTTACCCAGAATGTGTTGCTCATTTAGATGATCTGTGCCAGACTTGCATATACTGATTTACTCGATAATATTTAATCTGGAAGTTTTATTGGTATTTCAGATGTTCTACATGGTAAGGTAGTATGGATCACTGGGGCTTCCAGTGGAATAGGTGAATACCTGTCATATGAACTTGCCAAGGTAGGATGTCGTCTCATTCTGTCTGCAAGACGTGAAGAGGAACTGAGAAGAGTTAAAAGAGAATGCCTTTGTGAGTTTCCAACATCTGTATTTACATGTATATTTCTTTGGTAGGTTACATATCATTTCAATATATGAAAATGTCTTTTCAATGCTTAGAATTTAAAAAGACACGTTATTTAAGTGAATAATTGTACAAGCTACAATATAACCTTTAACAATTACTTTCATATATTTTATGAGTCTGCTAGCTAAGACAGAATCCTATATTTTTGTAAATAGTCAGTATCAAGCCGAGTCAAATATTTCTTGCATGGTGGACTTGTATCAAAACGTATACAGTAACAAATATCATTTTAAGACTATAGTACATACTAAGTACATATATACTACATTAATGTAAAATACGAAAGTAACTTGTGTCACATGACTATGGCACTAACAACAATATACCAGAGTGGACATTCACGGACCTCTGAAAATCAGAGGTGAGACTAGGTGTCTGGGAGGAGTGAGCGTCTCCTGTATGGCTAGCCACACCCGCTGTGAATGCCCTTAAATACAGACGAAACAAATATAATTCAGCACTATATGAATGTGAACAAATACTGTGTAGAGAGTACCACAGCCACACAACATAATAACACTTATATCAAACCCTTAACTACAATTTCAATTTCTGTTTATGTTTGCTGCATAGATCAGCCATGTTCACTCTCTTTATAGATTCATGTAACAGCTGAAAATGCCAATAGTTTTAATACATATTAAAGTTAAAGAAAAAAATGAACATGGTATTGCCAAGGTACTTCTAAATAAATGTTATACATCAAAGAGTAACTCTTTAATTCTGAATGTCTGAACACACACAGTAGCCAAGGAACATGCAATAATACTTATTACATAGAGAATACTGTTAACTGACACTTAGATTGATTTATTTTCACTTCTTAAGATGTCTGTTTTTCCTTTTATAGTAAGAGGCAAAACAAAAGAGGAAGATATCCTGGTTCTGTCACTGGATGTGTTGAAGTTTGAGACACACCAAGCTGCCTTTGATGCTGTATGCAAAACCTTCAGTAAAGTAAGCATGAAATCGGCAATATCTCATCATAGATACAGCTTGTTTAAACTAGATATAAGCGGTGAAGTGAGATTATATAAAGAGATGAAGTACAATACAGATATGACACTGAATATTTTCATAAAATAATGGAATGTATTTACTAACAGGTGGATATCCTTGTAAATAATGCCGGAAGATCTCAAAAAGGTAAATGGGAAAAAACAATGTTGTCAGTGGATCGTGACGTCCTTATGTTGAATGTCCTAGGAGTTCTCTCCCTTACTAAGGTTGTCTTGCCAAGTATGCTGGAGAGAAGGGAGGGCCATATTGTCAACATGAGTAGCGTGGCTGGAAAATTAGGTAAGGAAGTTTGGTTGATGGATTTTAGCTTTAACTTGGTGATTATATTGTTTGAATGCTCAGATTTAGTTTAACTTTATTTGATTTCCATAAATGAAATGGGATCAGATTTAAAGTTTCACAACAGAGGAGCCCTCTCCCTACAAAGTGTAACAATATCATGAGTGGCGATGAATATAGAAGAAAAAAGAGGAGTTACTGGCTCAGTTATGTGGCAGAAGTCACCATGGAGCTATACAATACATGAATATCAATAATATACTAGCACATATAACACATTACAAAAATATTTAATTATAGTGCAATTACGATACCGACTTAGGACGGTCATTTAATTTGACAAAAGCCAAACAAATGGTGTGGTTAACCAGTTTACGGGCCCACCTTCCCACTCACCGTAACAGCAGGACAATCAAAGGACGTACATTAAAAAATTTATACATAATCCTTCATGTAAAGAACAAGGGTCAACAGGTATCGTATATTGAGAGGTCATAAAAATATAAACACCTAAGGTATTGTAAAACACATAATGATATAAAAATATATGCGAAATCAACATGATAAACCGTGCTCTGCCAGTCTCTAAGTGAGCTAAGACCCTAGATCTGTAGGAGTCCCGACTAACAGTCAAAGCAGACGAGGTTCAGGACCATGTCTCCTCTGAAAGAGGTTTGGACAAGGCCTGTCATATAGTCCCCACCACCCTGTTAGTCAGTGTGCAACGTTCTAGTAAAAGTCTGCATAAAGCTGTAGAGGGGCCAAATACAAGACCTATAGTCTTTTTGATGACCTCAATGCCATATTGTCTATTTAGAAGACGTTTGACTCTTTTATTACATGATAAAATATCGTTATCGGAGCCCTTTACTTTCCTTAGTTTATGTACGAGATCACCGTAAAAATTAAGATGGGAAATTCCATTGGATACACAGTGTTGAAAAGAAATATTTCCAAATTTATATAGAAGTTGTGAATAAGATCTAAAGAATTTGCCGAATGTTTTTTAAGTTTGTGATATCTGTAACCCTGAGTTAAAAGTTTAGTAGTAGTTTGTAAATTTCGTTTATGAAAGTCCAAAACATCTGTGCAGCTTCTGACAAAGCGAACAAATTGAGATATATAGATACCATATGTTGAGAGTCGAGGGACATCGCCATCCAAGTAAGGGAAATTTACAATAGGAAATCCAAAATTCTCACGTTTATCATAAATATTAGTATATATTAGGTGGTTGATAATTTTTATGTTTAAATCTAAGAAAGGTGTAGATTTATCTCAAGTATTAGCTTTATTCAATGTGAGCTCTGGTGGATATATTTCTGATATAAATTGTTCGAATTCAGGGTTGTCGATAACCAAAATGTAATCCAGATATCTGCAAGTATTATTAAATCTGTCAATGAGGTCAAAACGTTTTGATTTTGGAATAGAAACCATAAAATCCCTCTCATAACAATAAAGAAATAAATCTGCTATCAGAGGCGCGCAGTTAGTACCCATAGGAATCCCAACTATTTGTTGATATATCTTGCCATCAAATTGCACAAAAATATTATTCATGAGAAAATCTAGTGCTTTATATAATTCCTTGCAAGTCCAGTATTTATATGAAGTATATTGTTTGTCGGAAAGAATCCGGAGCCACTGGAAGTACATATGTAAGTTTTAGATTCTCTGTGAAAACACCATTGTATAAGAGACAGCAACTTGCTTTTAATCAAATCATGAAGCAGAGATGTATAAAGTGTAGAAAAATCAAATGTAGAAATTTGAGTCGCTTTGACATTTAGTGAAAGTTTGTCTATAATTTCATGAGAATTTTTAATCGACCAAAAGTAATTGACGTTACTATTATGAAATGCGACATCACAATATTTGATAATATGATCTTTTATAGCTGTTAGAGCAGATGTAATATGTTTCAATAGTACCGTAGTAGAGCAGTGGCTAGAATTACATATGAAACGTGATTTATATGGACTTTTATGTAGTTTTGGGAGCCAAGACATGGTTGGTAGATCAGATTTATCAGTTTTAATTTGGAAGTCGGACATGGTCATGAGGCGATCGTGCAAGGTGCTGTCTTTTTAGGTAGGGCTTTCCACAAATGTATGAGTGGAGTTTAAATCGTTTTTAAGTACTTCAATATAATATATTTTTCAAACAACTATTATGTTATTACCTGCTTTATCAGCAGGAACAAAGACATATTTAGCATGTAAGTCAGTTATCCTCTTTTTAATAGAATTTACCGTCAATATATTAGGCTGTTGAAATACTTTCCATCATTAAGAGCATAAACATTTACCTGTTCTTTTTTACACCAACGTTTACTTAAAGCATCCTCTATAACGTCACGGCATTTATTGAAATCTATCCTGGACGGTAACCTATAGTTTGGTCCTTTTCCAAAAAGTGTGCGCAATTTCTTGTCCGAAATACAGTTTAGGTCACCAGTAATAATATGACCTGCCGGTTTATAAACATATTTAGAATTTTCACAAGAACACGACGAAGAAAGAGTCTGAAATATCAGGGTTAGATGTAACTCTATTATAATTTAAAATAAGATTTCATATAGGCTTTTTGTACTGGTAACAAATAAGTGGAGGTTCTAAATTCTCAAAATATTGGGGGATTTTGACTCTATGATCACGGAAAGTATTAGAAATGTTAATTAGATCGAAGCCTTTATTAATAAATTTAATTCTGAGAAATTGCTGCTTGGGTGGAAGAAACCGAATACGAGGAAAGAGTTTATTATATGAAAATAAAATAATCAATTTGAGTTTATATCAATCAGAATTGCGTAAACTTCGAAGATCAGCTTCGTCCAGGATAGGTTTCAATTTATTTACCGGAATAGGAGATAATGCATGCAAAAGTCATGACGGCCATTATTTTTTGCGATAAATAGAAGATCGTCTAATGACCTATTTAAACGATTACGTGTTCTGATGTTACGATTACGGAGACGACCATTTGACCTACGTTTTCTAATAGTATTATTATTATTAGTAAATACATTCTATGTGATCATGAATGAACATTAAACAAAAATTCACGAGAGAGAGTTTAGATCTCTACAAGAGAATGTTCTTAAATTCCTAATTTAACTTTGACTAGCCATCATAATTTCTTTATCCATAAACCCAGAAATGAATGCTTAGAAGTAGCATGTCATGACATATGTTTTATATAAAAATCATATTGTGAAATTAAATTCTGCATATATGAATTATATTCCAAATCCAAACGCATAGAAGAAAATTTTTTTATGATTTTATCGCAAATCAGTTGAGTAAATAAAAAATTCCTTGGTTTAAGGCAGAAAAAAGAATGGTCTATTTAGAATATGGTTTCTGTCTTTAATAGATATTTTTATTGAATATTACAGGGGTACCTAGTTTTGGATCCTACTCTGGTTCAAAGCATGCTCTACAGGTATATAGTACATTGATGTTTGTGTTTTCTCTTTTAAGAGGAAAGAAGTGCTTGTATATGTTATTGCAAATGATTGTTCGAATTTAGATATGACAAAATAAAGTTTAATTTCTTATCAATTTGTCACTGTTGTTGGAATGGATATTATACTCATTTTGATTACATATGTAATTGAGATTACAGGTAAATAAATCATGTGACTAGATTGAAATGGTCCCATCAACTTAGTCTGTACTGTATAGAATAAGTCGAAGGGGCCAATTCAAAGTATTGATCACATGATTTGTTTACAAATATCTGATACCATCTCATTAAAACTTGATCTACCAAGCTCCTTAGTTTTATCATGTTCGCTGTGGTAGATTTCAATACACTACGCAACCTTTGACACAAACCAATCAGCGTTAGCTGTGTGAAGCAAATGAATAGGTTTTCGAGGTGTGCTGCCATGATATATGGGCACAGCCATATTTGTTACACACATTGATATATAATTCCTTTCGCTGGCCAGCTTCGCACAGCGGACACTGATTCGTCCGTGTCGAAGGTAGATCTGAAATGATGGAGATTGAGATCTACCACACTCCACAGCAAACATGGTAAACTAAATGGTGTGATAGATTGAGTTTTAATGAGATTTTTTATAGGGATATAAGGAAATGCTGTGTTAACTACATGTACATGTATGTAGATATATTACATACATTGTCAGTACCTGCCAAATGATTTATGAAATATGTTGATGGACATTTTATTTTTAGGGTTGGTTTGATAGCTTACGTACAGAGGTAGCAGATCAAGGGATATATGTAACGTCCATATGTCCAGGACCTGTATTTACCAATATTCTATCAACTGCTTTCACAGAGAATGAAGGGGAGGTATGCATACATATATGTTTTTTGATAACATCTTTCTAATTTTCTGAAATGGTCAGTTTGATTGTCTTAGGATGGAACCTGCAGATAGAAATTTGGCTGTTACATCAATATCCTGCTTCATCTTTCAGGAGAGGTACCAAAATATTCCATACATACTCTTTCATCTATAAATCATTGACAGTTTGCACTAAGCCGGCGTGGCCTAGTGGTATCGCGTCGGACTCCTGATCGGGAGGCCGGGGTTCGAGTCCCGCTCTGGTCATGCCGGTGTTCTGTCTTTCGGATGAGACAGTAAAAACCGAGGCCCCGTGTCGTGGCACGTTAAAGATCCCTCACTGCTTCGGGTGGGTCCGTTGCAAAGGTCAAAATTTGTATGCCCCGCATCAGGCAGATGCCGTCACCATATACGTGAAATATTCGTGGTGTGACGTTAAAACAAAAATCAAAATCAAATCAAACAGTTTGCACAACATTTAACACTATCCTTCCCATCTGCCAGGATATCAGTTAATCCTTCATAAACTTAGAAAGGTCACAAACTGCAAAATAGGCAACATCATGTGGCTTTTAGAAAGATCAGTTCTGTGTTTCTTTGCACAGTGGATAATTAGTGGAGACATAGGGAATTTACTTGTATATTTGTTAGCTTATGTAAAGTGAGGCACTGTGATGCCCATTGTCTGTCATCCATTGTTTTCTGTTTGTACACATTTCAGACTTTTTCTCATGAAGTGCTTCATAGATTTAAATGCCACCATGCATATATAATCCTGAAAGAAAGTAGATGTAATTAAATCTCCCAAACAAATTTTGTGGAGGCGTATTGTTTTTACTCTGTTTCTTGTTATTAATATTGTTATTATTACAATTATAATTATTATGATTTTTATCATTATTCTTTCTTTCAACTTAATGATTTGTTATTTTCTAAATATCAGCAATGTAATTGGGCTTATGCCCTCAGACCAGTCAGGTTAGGCTGGGTCAGGGGGATCCCCTGCCCGATTTGTTTTTGGTAGGAGGGTCGTATGTTTATAATCACTATTTGTCTAAATCCCATTTAATCAAGACAAAAATGACTCTTAGATTTGTTTAAAATAATAGGGTATAAATTTTAAATAATGAGCTGAAAGCTCAACGGAGCTATTGTCATGGTGCTTCGCTTGGGAGACTTTTGTGGTCGCTAGACCACATTTGCTTATATTTTTGTTGAAATGATTGTCATGGCCATTTAGTAGCCCTTAGGGTAAAAACGAAATAGGATGAATTGCTTAAACTTTTGATTTTTTTTTTTTACAAAAGAACAATTCAAAACCTGCTCATATTTGACATACAATATCCTGATGACTTTTTGAACTTATTCTAGGGAAAGTCATGCAACATCATTTGGTATTCTCCCTTGTATCAAGAGTTTTTACATAGCCTTATTTAGGAAAAATGGAAAATAATCGGTTTCTTGAGAAATACAAACCGCAAAAATTAATATTTTATATACAGCATCTTTATTAGCTGAGTTGCAAAACTTGGCTTTTAAATGGGTTTTGGGTGGGAGGCGTGTGTCAGGCAGTTGGCGTCAACAATTGGTTTCTGCACTCTTAAACTACTACAACTTTTAAAGTATATTAATAAAAATTCACTCACATACTCTCTATGAGCTCAGGGCGTGACCTATTGATTTTGGGATCAAAAGGTTAAAGGTCAAGGTCATAGGACCTTAATGAATGAAAATGGTTTCTGGGCTATATATATATTTCCATTTTCATCCCTTTGGAGCCATAAAATCACTTCTGTCTGTATTCTGTTAGTATGGTAAAGTTTTAGCCGAGCAATGGTTAACCCACTTTATTTACCTTGGTGAAAGTAAATAATTGTACATGTATAATATATTTATCAACAAATTAGTTAAAATCATCAGTTGTTTTCAAATGAGTGAGTTGTGCTCAGGTGAGCAATATAGGCACTTTAGAGCCTCTTGTTTATTAAACGGATGGCAGGCCACACAAGTGTACCATCAAATACTCTTTATTTAATGTTAGATTTGTTCCGTCTTTTATTTTTATGTAAGCATGCAGTTCTAAATTTGATAAGTTAAACCGGCCGCCTGTTTACATGGTAATTTCCAGAAGTATTGCTTGAATTTTGTACTATAGTTTCTTGATTAATGTGAATCATTGTGGATTTCTTAAATCCGCTCAATAATTCCGCTTCGTATCTGGATATATTTTTAATTTTCGACAATAATGGTCATTTGAACACCTCTCTGTATGACAAACGTGATGATTTTAACTTACAAATAACCAACTTTCCGTTTCTTTGCAGCAATATCCCGTCCTCACCTGCCTATGGAGTTTTTATATATGATCTTATAAGATACGCAAGAGCCTGTTCTCTATATGACGGTTTTATTCCAAGGGCCCAACGACTGGCCACTTAGTTGCTTATGCAGGGATATGTTAAAGAACGTATGACATCGTCACTGAGGAAGTTCTACGGTCGCTATGGGGATCTTGTACGAAAAGATGATGTGCCTCTTTCTAGAATGATTGATAATATTCTGGAATGCGACTAAATGACCTGTTCAGTGAACACCAAATATGACTTTGTATACCAGTTTTGTACTTTCGTATGTACAATTAGGAAACCAAAACTCTTGATTTTGACATGTTTCTTAATTCTTTATTCATTATTGTATAGCTCCATGGTGACTGAGCCAGTAACTCCTCTTTTTTCTTTCTTGAGAACTGCTGTGACGAATGATATACGCAAACAGGAGACGCTTACTCTCCCCGGGCAACTGGTCTCACCTCGGAATTTTTCAGTATTTCGAGGTTCACAACAGTTTCTTTTTGAAACTTCCACGATTTTGTATCTGTCCTTGGACTTTGAGAATGATTAACGGTTTGGTACTTCTTCGATATTGATTTTAAGCCTTTAAAGCACTGTAGACATTAGGCACAAGTATTCATGACTTGTCTCCAACAGATGGCAAGTATCTTAAACAGTTTCTGCTAATGGGTATGTCTGATTTGCAGATGTTAGAGGGTTCAATAAAGCCAGGAGTGAAAGTAATGTCTACCAAACGGTGTGCAGAGTTGTGTGCCTTATCCATTGCTAACAAACTGGATGAGACATGGTTGTCAAAAAATCCCATGTTGGCTTTATTCTATCTTAAGCAGTATTTTCCAAACCTTTTCAAGTTGTAAGTAATTTTGTCTATTTGTTAATAGAATTGATGTTATACATGTATATTTTGATGTTAAATTGTCTTATTCAAATGCAAGTACATGTATAGACTGAGGCATTATGCGAAAATGTGATATATTTTAAAAAATACCTATCAGATGATGAAGTACAGGCATTTCTGTTTTTTTTGTCTCCAAGTATTTCAAATATATATGTGTAATCATAATTCCATTAAATCATGACAAATTGCACATGAATTTTATTTGTGATTTACACTGTATTGTCCGGTTTTGATTATATTACATTAAAAGCTATATAAATACTCACTCTTTGAAGAAACAAGCAAATTATATGGAGCTTTGATAGTTTATTGCTTACTTTAACAAAATCACAAAACTTGTAAATCCTCCAAGTTTGGATTGCATTTCTTTTTTTTCCCATCAATTTCAACAATTTTTATACGCATTAAAGTGTGGTTGTATTATGCTATACATGTACTGTGTCATCCATCCATCTGTCAATCTGTCCCCGCAATCTTATCTGCGCTTCTTGCCTCTGCAATAGAGTAAAATGTGCCTCAAAAAAACTTGTCAGTGCCTCTTTCCCTTAACCAGGACATGATGGCATATGAAAGGTCTCCATGATTTGAAGTTGTGTACTTGCATTCAAACTAGGGGTTTTGGCCTCTGGGTAGGGAAAAATGGTTGGGGTATAAAAATGTTGTCTGTGGTTTTTCTCTTTATCAGAGAAACGTACATAATTTTGTTATGCTATAGTGCTGTCATCCTTCAGTTTGTTGTTGGTCTGTCCATCTGTGTATATCTTCCATCTGTACATTCATCTGTTTCCCAAGGACTTGTCTGCACTTCTCTCTCTTACCAATAAAAAGTACATAATTTTTTATTCACTTCAGGAGAAGCTCTAACTATTATAGCACATTATCTGAAAATAAACTGTGTATTTAACAATTTTTTCTCCACTTCATTAGGAGAAACTGTAACAATTATAGTAAATTATCTGAAAATAAACTGTGTCTGTTTTTATGCATTGACTAATTTTTTCTCCACTTCATTAGGAGAAACTGTAACAATTATAGTAAATTATCTGAAAATAAACTGTGTCTGTTTTTAGTATTGACCAAGTTGCATATTCATCATGTCAACATGCACCCTTTTTGTGGTGCCCTATTTTTCTGTTATATTGAGACTTTGAAGCAGAGGGTATACAGCCTTCTCAACATAGTAGCACAATGCGAGAATCAAACCATCTGAACTGCAAGCTGAACAGTCGACTATTACACAAAATCTGTTCCTTGATGAGAGAAAAAACCCATAGAACAAAATTATTTGCATACTTATTTCTATGTTTTTCAGTTTGTCAAGTATGATGGGGTTGAAGGCTGTTCAGTAGATAAGAGGAGGTCAGCATTAGGTATTACAGTGGTGGATCCAGTTGTGAATTGTATCATGAAAATTGTTCAAACATTTTTGTAAGACCTCTTTTTATAGTAAAAAACTACAAAATAAGTTAAAGAATAGATATGCAGAAGCTACCATTGCATCATATATAGAAATGAATCATTTAATTCAGACGAAGAGATTGTATTGCTTCATTTGTAGATCAGTATAATTTAAGAGTGTATCAGCTTTTTTGCAGTGATTATTAATATTTATAAATTTTTAATGTATGATTCTGTTATGTGTTGTTGACCTGATAGTTTTTCTGTAAACAGAATTGAATACTGATATTGCATTTATGTGGAAATCAAAATCATCAAATTTGCATGGCTTTATCATTTTTAAAATTTGTATAAATCATACATACAGATTCATACTGATATAAATCAAGAAAATGATTTGTTTGGTATTTGCTGGAGATGTATTGAGTGCAATCTTTTGTTCTTGTTACTGTTTACATATATATACGGATATTGGTTATGATAAATAAAACTATATGACATTCATGAATGGATATCTAATAAGAATTACAGTAAGTATGGGAATAAAGCTGTAGTGTAATTCATGGAAACTTACAAATAAAAAATTTACAACAATGGGATTTGCAATTTTATTCATTTATTTGCATGCCTGTTCCACCAATTTTCCACACCTGAAGATAGGCCACCAAGTTATTTGATTCAAAGAAAAAAGCTGGTACATGCAGTGGACTTCTTGATCAAGTTTGAGTTTAAAGGGTTATTAACAGTTATTTTTAGGTATACAATATTTAGAGGTTTTTTTCATTGATTTCTTGATTTGCAAATGAGATTTTTGGTATGTAAAACAATTGTCCAGAATAATAGGTCTTTCATTAATGTGTTAAAAACCCAGCTCTTTGAATGAGATGAACTCCATTTATATGAAATTTGTGCAATACTCGGTTCGTAGAGTTGGGTTTTTCCCAGATTTGGTCTTTCATATATAAGACTACTAGACCTTCTGTCCTGTTTTCCATTTTAGAAAAAGGATAAGAATGAATTGCATAGGTTTCGATGTTTTCTTTACTATAGATTGTATTGAGATCACTTGAAGCTAAAATCTATTGTGTAAAGTTAAATTGTACTATCATTGATCTTATAGTATTCATTATGTATATCTATGTTTGAGGTGATTTTAAAGGAAGTCTCCAAAATATTAAAAGGAAATGGTATACAAAAAATAATTTTTTATAATAAATAAATTTTTAATCATTTTTTTAAAATGATAACCAAAAGAAAAAAAAAATATGTGTATTTGAAGTTACAAATTTGTAAACTGTATTTGATTTAATACACAATCAGAAAAAATGATTAATTTGAAAATATCTTAATTTTAAAATTTCACATTCAGTTATTATTGTAGGGTAAAAAAAAATAGTATTCATGTCATAATTAAAATTCCAGTAAACAGCGATTTGTCCAAAATTACGGACTTTACTTATAATACATCAGGTGACACGAAATATGCAAGATTAATGAAGTCAACACAAGGATGTTTTTCTTATGTTCTATCTATGTCTCTGAAGTTCTAGTTATAATGTTGTAGTGCTGCATGGATGTAGTTACAAGGTGTCTTTTAAAAATATAATTTTTATGTGTAATGATGTTTAATACTTTGCTAATTGATGCATATAACTTTTGCTATTTATGGGTTTAACGTATACTTTCTGCATTTCTTATCTGATCTTGTCCTATGCTGGTCAACTTTCATGTTTGAGTTGCTTTATTGCTTATGCTATGTTTTATCCTGAGATCTGAAGTAATATTTACTTACTCAAGCTCCGGTGCCATAAACTTAAAAAGTACTTAATTAAGTCACAATTTCAATTTTTTTCTGTTCATTGAATTACTAATGGGATTTGGATTTTATTGAGTTTTATTCTATCGATAAGTAGAATTAAACCATTATGGATGGCAATTCATTTGAACCTTTGATAAAGGAATTAAATGGAAATGAAAAAAAAAACTGACTAAAGAATTTTGTTAGTTTAAAGCACCGGACCTATCTGTGTTCAGTGATAAAGTGCCATGGCATATGTTTCAGTGCTTATGCTATTTGATAATATTGTGATGTCTGATATGTTTCTTTGCTTAATGTGTTCTGTACGATATGCTTCTTCCATGATTTTAATGTTTTATACATCATATGCTCTGATGTATGTCTCATTTGCTTGTGTTCTGTGATAGGCTTTGCGCTATGTTTTAACGTTTGCTCTGTTTAATAAACAAGGTGTTTTAATGCTAGCGCTTGTATTCAGATGTGTTTTAGGCTCATTGTCTGTGATCTGCCATATGTTTGTCTTATGTATGTGCAGGTTTTCGACTTGACAGTGTTTTTTCTAAAGATTTGTTATATATTATTTGAAATGATTGCAATAACCAAATCTAAGCATGGATCAGTCGTAAAAATTACGAGACCATGGCGGCACTACCATGGCTACAGGGTTTTATATGTTAAATAGTGAAAATTGAAAAAATCTTTTATATCATTGTATTATTGAAACTAAATTGATATGAACTGAATGTCAAAAGTATTGGATTTGGAAGAAATTTTTCATTCAGTTATTGAGAAATGTTGAATAACGATTATTTTGCGATTTATATCTAGCATATTAAGCAAATAATCAAGAGGGCGAACTTTATATTCATCTTTATGTTTGATTTAATACATACTGATCAGAGCTCAGCGATTATTTACACAGAACAAGATATAAACATTTCGTGCGGAATAACATCTACCCGATCCCGTACCCCCGCACGTATGGTTGGTCAGCGTAAGTGACGTCAGTCAAATAAAACTACATACGTCAATTCCAACTCTAGAATTTTCGACAGCATCATGATCTATTTCGGACCACCCTGTCTCTGGATTCGGTCCTTCTGAAATGGTTAACCATACAGTACTGAGGTCCCTGATTCTTTCAATCTGGCATCTACGATGGGTAAACGTCTAGAGACTCCATCATGTGGCGTGATTCTTGGATATCGACACAGATCTATAGACCATCCAGCTCATTTCATTATTAGAGGATCTTCCTGCCGTAGGAGGCACAGAAATAAGCCCCAATAAGATGGATATAATATATTGCAGTTATGTCGTCCTCATTGTGTTCCAGAGGGACAGAGTCCTCAGTCTGTGCAGACTGGGAGTGTGGCTTTATCCGTTTTGTCAGTACAGACTGGGCCGGATGCGTAGGTATCGCGCACGTAAGGATAGGCCTTGGTGCATTCAAAATCAGCAGAAAAACAAAACAAAAACAAAAATGGTCAAACAAATTGAGAAAATCCAAACCAAACGACATCTACTTAATTAGGAGTATAAGTGAACCCCTGAGGGGAGCGATATCAGATGCCCATGGAAAGGACACATCTGCTGCTTGCTAGCAATACCTGTCACTTAAATCCAGTAGGAAGTGTCCAATCAGATAAATACCAAACAGAAATGTCAAATTCGTTGTTTAAAATGGTCGGAATAGGTCTCATTCCAGAATATCATTCTACACTCTGGATAATTGAATGCAATGTATGATAACAGCCTCTTATCGATCATAGCAATTCTTCAGTGACATTGTTTGTCTATGAATTGACTAAGATCAGAATACACCATAGGCAGGCGATGATGGGTTACTGTTATTGATTGAGTGAAAATTTTTGATGCTGAATTGGTTGGGTGGGGCGTTCAAGTAACCAGCAAACTAACGCCGTAGAATAATGTGACATCCAGATACAAAGTAGAATTATTGCCCTCTGTAGTTTCCAGCTTCTAAGTCTGTGAGAAGTGGGGCACACCTGGTCTCCAATGGAATGCCGGCAATGTGTCGGAAAATCTTTCTACGAAACACCACAAAACATTGTCGATCTGAAAGTTCAAATTCCTGACGATATCTGTTTCATTGTACTTAGATTTTATTTTGATTGGATTTCTATTGACTAACTAAATCTTAATACATGGTTTACAACAATAAATTGGAATCGGCCGGGGGCTATCATTTAGGGAAAGCATTTTGAGTTATTTTGGAGTGTCTGTCTTTGAGGTTTTGGCGAGAAATCGTTGCGTTAAATGTCGAAAAAATCAAATAACTTGATAGAGTGAATTTTATCAACTTACGGACTTCAGATGTTCCAACAGTTCTCTTGAATTTTGTATGTCACACATTTTATCAATATAACGTCAAGATTGCACTGTTCACAATAGTTTTGAAGACCAAATTTTACCTCTGACAGAACTTTTTAAAAACTAGAACAGAGGAAACAGGCAATACAACTTGTGACGTCGTTTGTGATGATTTAGGAAATACAAATTGATACTGAGAGGATACAAATCTCAATTTTTAGTAAAAGTAGTGAAAAAAGATTTATGGTTGTCATTCTCACCAGAAGAGTTGCAACACCCCTCTCTTCTTTCAGTTTTAGATGGGAGACCTGCACTCCCCCCCCCCCTCCCTGAATCCGTCACTGCGAGCGCCAGTGGTCTTCTTCCATGCTTCTCTATAAAAGTGGGAAATTTAGACGTGTAGATCTAATAATATTGGTAAACGGTGAAATTTAAATTGTCTTTAAATCAATGTCATGAAGAAGTGAAACCAATCATGAGTATATCATTTGCCCCTATCCATACTACGTAGTCTGTGACATGATCATATCGCTGACAGTGTAACTACGTTTATTGTTGGTATATCTGTATTCGATAACATAGAGTTTTTTCCCACTTGAGACGTTATCTTACGTAAAACAATTATGACGTCATCAATTTCCTATGAAAACGTCATTTGTGGACTATAATTATTTCGCTGAGTTTTAGATCATTTCGAATAGTCGTTTTATATTCAGCGATAAACTTTCAAAATATATTGGGGTGAAGCGGAATGTACACTGAAATGCGTTTTTAATGCACCGAAGTGTCATAGCATGGGCTGAAGACGGAAATAGCTAAATTTGCAAAGGTCGAACTGACTCTTGGCAGAATTGGATAAATGAGAAATGTTTGTCACACGTGTGTCATAAAAAATCTACTTTCGCTTTACATGATCCGACTGCACTGGTCGTTGTGTAGTGCATGTCTATCTACTTCTCGCTGAGACTTATTCGTCACGATACTGTCAAGGTAATAATATATAATATATGGTTTTGACCTAATATATAACATTTAAACCAGAAAAATGGACAGTATACACATGTAGTCACAAATGATATGTCTGTTGTGCAGTATTAGAATCACAGGCGCTTGTAATTAGAATATTTTTGTCATTAGGGAGCGACCATTTGATTTATATGGGGGGTGGGGGGGGGGGAGGAGGACTTTGCAAAAAAAAAAAAAAAAATGCCCGGCTCAAATTTTTGGGAAAAAAAAAATAATCCGGCCCAAAGAACCGGCAAAAAAACCCCAATAATTGTCAATAAATAAATAAAAAAATAATCCGGCCCTGAAATTTGGCAAAAATAATATTCAGGCCGGTGAAAGTCTTCCTGCCCCCCACCCCCATATAAAACAAATGGTTGCTCCCTTAGTCCGAAATTCTCTGCCCTTCTCCCACTTTTGATATGGATGGTTTGTAGGAGAGGGTCGGAGAGGGTTCATCAAAAGTTGGAATTTTAGCAATACCAGCCGGTATCGGAATGTATTGAAGCATCGATCTGGCGACAAATAAATTAACGCTTGCACAGCGAACTTGCAAACTATGATCCAATAAATGAACATTTAACTTACTGAATTATAGCCATATCTTTTCCAAATAAGGTCTTAACTTCTATATATACTGGCTGCCGTTTTATCAGAAAACACAAGAAGATTCTCTATTTCGTCATTTGTGAATAATTAAGAGTTTGACGTCAGATCTCGCTGAACGCGACTTTGCATTTGTGACCAGGTTGCATCATGTTTTTCTTTACAAAAATGTGTCAGCTGCTGAAGTATCACGAATGATTGAAGTCACATTCTGTGAGATCAGATGTCATACTGTATACTTAAATGGTGAAATGAGAATATTATCGTGTTTTCAGATAAAACATCACTAAGAAGAGGTTATATAGATTTTATTTGAAAAAGATATCGCTATGATCGAATAAGTTAAATATTCATTTATTGGATTAAAGGCTGCAAGTTTGCTGTGTAAATGCTTATTTCTCACCAGAGGCTTCTACATCCCGATGCCGGCTGATATTGCTGAAATTCCAATTTTTGATGAACAAAGCGTCTTTGTTCCACCAAAGGTGGGCCCGTAAACCGGTTAACCACACCATTTGTTTGGCTTTTGTCAAATTAAATGACCGTCCTAAGTCGGTATCGTAATTGCACTACAATCAAATATTTTTGTAACGTGTTAAATGTTCTATTATATTATTTATATTCATGTATTGTATAGCTCCATGGTGACTTCTGCCACATAACTGAGCCGGTAACTCTTCTTTTTTCTTTGACCCTCTCCCACAAATCACCAATATCAAAAGTGGGAGAAGGGCAAAGAATCTCAGACTATTTTGTCATCTGTTTTCTTCTGATCCCATGTCATGTATGGATAGCCAAGCACTGGAGATGCTTATTCCCATGAGACATCTGGTCTCTCTGCTAATTTCCTGGAGTTTACGACTGTCCACTGTGGTACATAGTTTTAAAGACATAGCACCACTTTTTTCGGTAGTTTTACAATGCTATCTTCTTCTTCTTGCAGTATAGTGCATCACCACTTAAGTATTTTCGCACACTGCATGAGGGGGTGAATATCTATGTACAGTGCAAATTAAAATGTTAAAAATGGATAAAATACAGAGCTGCTTTACTTGTTGGTGCCACTGGGCAGATAGGTCTTAAAGCTGTCCAGGGTATTGGCCGAAACTGTTCCTTCTGGCAATCTGTTCCAAAGGGGCATGGGGGAATAAGGAAGTCTTGTACAGTGTAGATTTAGGACTTGACTGTGGATCTTGTATTTGGCAAGTTGTGGGGAACTTCGGTTAGTAACCTTTAGTACTTCACATTTATATGGGTTGAAGTGCATCAACCATCGGTTCTCCCACTGCTGAAGTTTGCTAAGTTTGTTCTGCAAGATGGTCTGGTCCTCATGTGTCTTGATCCTTCAGTACATGAGACAATCATCAGCAAAGAGTCGGGTGGTGGATGACACTGATGACGGCAGGTCATTGATATAAACCAAACAGAGCAGTGGGCCTTAGACAGTTCCCTTAGGGACTCCTGATGAAATGGTGGTGTCTGTTGATGATTGACCGTCGATTATGGCACACTATTATGACTTTATCGAGTACATTAAATTTCAGAGTGATCATGGATTGGTTTTACCTGCTATCTGTGGTGATGGTGATATACTTCATTGTCTGTGTCATACTTATCATTATTGGTGATTGTGATATTATTCTCCAAATTACTGAGAAGTTTGGAAAGAAAGCAGGTAAGTTTATTGCTATTTCAGATCATAAGCTGTATCAGTCCTTACCTGTAAGCTCAATTCATATTTATTAACTTGGAAAATTTAATGTAAAAATTGAAAGGTGAGAGGAAAGTGTTACGGCTTCTACATTTGGAATGACAATGTGCAGAATAATCGGGAGGTTTTTGATGATCATGAAAGCCACATTCTTCAATTAATATTGTCACATGACAGTTTGTGTTTTCATTGAAGTAAACTGTTCAACAATTCCAATACAGAAAGGCAGTGCTCTAGAATTAGGCTTTCCCATCACTTGATTTGTTTTTGTGATCAGGAAAGAAGATTATCAAATGCAACATACCCGTTAGGGAAAGTTATGGTCGATGCTTATATCATCCCTATTAATAAAGTCTTGAGATTTAGCAACTGATAAGAAATAACTTGTTTACCCAGAATGTGTTGCTCATTTAGATGATCTGTACCAGACTTGCATATACTGATTTACTCGATAATATTAAATCTGGAAGTTTTATTGGTATTTCAGATGTTCTACATGGTAAGGTAGTATGGATCACTGGGGCTTCCAGTGGAATAGGTGAATACCTATCATATGAACTTGGCAAGGTAGGATGTCGTCTCATTCTGTCTGCAAGACGTGAAGAGGAACTGAGAAGAGTTAAAAGAGAATGCCTTAGTGAGTTTCCAACATCTGTATTTACATGTATATTTCTTTGGTAGGTTACATATCATTTCAATATATGAAAATGTCTTTTCAATGCTTAGAATTTAAAAAGACACGTTATTTAAGTGAATAATTGTACAAGCTACAATATAACCTTTAACAATTACTTTCATATATTTTATGAATCTGCTAGCTAAGACAGAATCCTATATTTTTGTAAATAGTCATTATCAAGCCGAGTCAAATATTTCTTGCATAGTGGACTTGTATCAAAACGTATACAGTAACAAATGTCATTTTAAGACTATAGTATATATATGTAAAGATGATGGATAAATCCAAACCACAAGTCCAAAAATCATGAAGCCATAGGACATACAAAATCAGTGAAAATGAAAAACAAATGGAAAATAACAAAATATGTCTACTTGAAGAGCATATGTGAACCCCTGTGATGGAGTGAGATCAGGTGCCCGGGGAGAGTGAGTATCTCCTGCTTGCTAGCAACACCCGTCACATATACTCCGTAGAAAGAGTCAAATCGTGTGAATTCCATATGTATCTATATATGGAGAAGTCGAAGTAGGTAACCTTCTAGTATAGAAGGTGTCAAATCTGTGTAAAGTGATCGGAATCGGTCTCAGTCCAGAATATCATTTAAAAGTCTGGATAACGAGATATCATATGGAGTAATAAGAGTCTCGTAACGACCGTAGAACTTCCTCAGTGACGATGCTAGTCTAGCACATATATAACCCTGGTTGAGCAGCTTAACTGAAAGTCGCCTAGCCCTCAGAACAAAGTCATTGTAATTTGAACATGCTCTGGAATAACGTATTAACTGAGATATGAATACGCCGTATGCGGGCGATGATGGAATGTTGCTACTTATGAAAGGAAAGTTTGTGATAGCGAAATTGAAATCGTCACGCTTGTCATAGAGTGAGGTGTTCAATTGACCATTAATGTCGAAAGACAACATAATATCTAAATACGAAGTAGAATTACTAGTTTCTGTGGTTTCTTTGACCTCCAGTTCACTTGGATAGATGATGCTAAGGTAATCCGCGAATGAAGGATTATTAATTGAAAACAAGTATACTACATTAATGTAAAATACGAAAGTAACTTGTGTCACATGACTATGGAACTAACAACAATATACCAGAGTGGACATTCACGGACCTCTGAAATTCAGAGGTGAGACTAGGTGTCTGGCAGGAGTGAGCGTCTCCTGTATGGCTAGCCACACCCGCTGTGAATGCCCTTAAATACAGACGAAACGAATATAATTCAGCACTATATGAATGTGAACAAATACTGTGTAGAGAGTATCACAGCCACACGACATAAAAAAGGGTATAATAACAGTTATATCAAACCCTTAACTACAATTTCAATTTCTGTTTATGTTTGCTGCATAGATCAGCCATGTTCACTCTCTTTATAGATTCATGTAACAGCTGAAAGTGCCAATAGTTTTAATACATATTAAAGAAAAAAAAAATGAACATGGTATTGCCAAGGTACTTCTAAATAAATGTTATACATCAAATAGTAACTCTTTAATTCTGAATGTCTGAACACACACAGTAGCCAAGGAACATAGCAATAATACTTATTACATAGAGAATACTGTTAACTGACACTTAGATTGATTTATTTTCACTTCTTAAGTTGTCTGTTAATCCTTTTATAGTAAGAGGCAATACAAAAGAGGAAGATATCATGGTTCTGCCACTGGATGTGTTGAAGTTTGAGACACATCCAGCTGCCTTTGATGCTGTATGCAAAACCTTCAGTAAAGTAAGCATGAAATTTGTAAAATCTCATCATAGATACAGGTATGTTTAAACTAGATATAAGCGGTGAAGTGGGATAAAGAGATTAAGTACAATACAGATATGACACTGAGTTTTTTCATTAGATAATGGAATGTATTTACGAACAGGTAGATATCCTTGTAAATAATGCCGGAAGAGCTCAAAAAGGCAAATGGGAAAAAACAATGTTGTCAGTGGATCGAAAAATCCTAGAGGTGAATGTCCTAGGAGTTCTCTCCCTTACTAAGGTTGTCTTGCCAAGTATGCTGGAGAGAAGGGAAGGCCATATTGTCAACATGAGTAGCGTGGATGGAAAATTAGGTAAGGAAGTTTGGTTGATGGATTTTATCTTCAACTTGGTGAAAATATTGTTTGAATGCTTAGATTTAGTTTAACTTTATTTGATTTCCAAATATGGGATCAGACTTAAATATAAAGATGATGGATAAATTCAAACTATAAGTTTAAAAATCATGAAACCAGAGGGCATACAAAATCAGTGAAAATGAAAAACAAGTGGAAAATAACAAAATATGTCTACTTGAAGAGTATATGTGAACCCCTGTGATGGAGTGAGATCAGGTTCCCGGGGAGAGTGAGCATCTCCTGCTTGCTAGCAACACCCGTCAAATATACCCAGTAGAAAGAGTCAAATCGTGTAAATTCCATATGTATTTATATATGGATAAGTCAAAGTAGGTACCCTTCTAGTATAGAAGGTGTCAAATCTGTATAAAATGATCGGAGTCGGTCTCAGCCCAGAATATCATTTAAAAGTCTGGATAAAGTTTCACAACATTATATGAGTCCTCTCCCTACAAAGTGTAACAATATCATGAGTGGCGATGAATATACAAACACATGGTATGTTATCATGAATGAACATTAAACAAAATTCATGAGAGAGGGTTTAGATCTCTACATAGCGAATTTTCTGAAATTCCTAATTTAACTTTGAGTGGCCATCATAATTTCTTCATTTTCTTTATCCGATAAACCCAGAAATGAATGCTTAGAAGCAGAATGTCGTGACATATGTTTTATATAAAAATCATAAAAATTCTGCATATATGAATTATATTCCAAATCCAAACGTATAGAAGAAAATTGTTTTATGATTTTATCGCAAATCCATATGTATTTATATATGGAGAAGTCAAGGTAGGTAACCTTCTAGTATAGAAGGTGTCAAATCTGTATAAAATGATCGGAGTCGGTCTCAGCCCAGAATATCATTTAAAAGTCTGAATAAAGTTTCACAACATTATAGGAGTCCTCTCCCTACAAAGTGTAACAATATCATGAGTGGCGATGAATATACAAATACATTGTATGTGATCATGAATGAACATTAAACAAAAATTCATGAGAGAGGGTTTTGATCTCTACATAGCGAATCTTCTGAAATTCCTAATTAACTTTGAGTGGCCATCATAATTTCTTCATTTTCTTTATCCGATAAACCAAGAAATGAATGCTTAGAAGCAGAATGTCGTGACATATGTTTTATATAAAATTCATAAAAATTCTGCATATATGAATTATATTCCAAATCCAAACGTATAGAAGAAAATTGTTTTATGATTTTATCGCAAATCAGATTAAATCGAAAATTCATTGTTTAAGGCAGAAAGAAGAATGGTCTATATAAAATATGGTTTCTGTCTTAAATAGATATTTTTTAAATATTACAGGGGCACCTAGTTTTGGATCCTACTCTGGTTCAAAGCATGCTCTACAGGTATATAGTACATTGATGTTGGTGTTTTCTCTTTTAAGAGGAAGGAAGTGATTGTATTTGTTATTGCAAATGATTGTTCGAATTTAAACATGACAAAATAAAAGAACGTCTAATTTCTTATCAATTTGTCACTGTTGTTGGAATGGATATTATACTCATTTTGATTACATATGTAATTGAGATTACAGGTTAATAAATCATGTAACTACATTGAAATGCCCCGTCAACTTAGTCTGTACTGTATAGAATAAGTCGAAGGGGCCAATTCAAAGTATTGATCACATGATTTATTTACAAATATCTGTGATACCATCTCATTAAAACTCGATCTACTAAGCTCCTTAGTTTTATCATGTTCTCTGTGGTAGATTTCAATACACTACGCAGCAGTTCATCTCGGATCGACCTTTGACACAAACCAATCAGCGTCAGCTGTGTGAAGCAAATGAATAGGTTTTCGAGGTGTGCTGTCATAATATATGGGCACAGCGATATTTGTTACACACGTTGATATAGAATTTCTTTCGCTGACCAGCTTCACACAGCGGACACTGAATGGTCCGTGTCGAAAGTAGATCTAAAATGAACCGTTACGGAGTTATTGAGATCTACCACACTCCACAGCAAACATGGTGAACTAAGTAGTGTGATAGAATGAGTTTTAATGAGATTTTTTTATAGGGATATAAGGAAATGTTGTGTTAACTACATGTATAACATGTATATGTATGTAGATATATTACATACATTGTCAGTACCTGTGAAATGATTTATGAAATATGTTGATGGACATTTTATTTTTAGGGTTGGTTTGATAGTTTACGTACAGAGGTGGCAGATCAAGGGATATATGTAACGTCCATATGTCCAGGGCCTGTACTTACCAATATTCTATCAACTGCTCTCACAGAGAATGAAGGGGAGGTATGCATACAAAGATATATTTTTGATAACATCTTTCTAATTTTCTGAAATGGTCAGTTTGATTTTCTTAGGATGGAACCTGCAGATAGAAATTTGGCTGTTACCTCAATATCCTGGTTCATCTTTCAGGAAAGGTAAACACAACTACCAAAATATTCCTTACATACTCTTTCATCTATAAATCATTGACAATTTGCACAACATTTAACACTATCCCTCCAATCTGCTAGGATATCATTTTAATCATATACTTAAAAAGGTCACAAATTGCAAAATAGGCAACATCATGTGGCTGTTAGAAAGATCAGTTCTGTGTTTGCACAGTTGATAATTAGTGGAGACATATGGTAGTTACTTGTATATTTGTTAGCTTATGTAAAGTGATGTACTGTGATGTCCATTGTCTGTCATCCATTGTTTTCTGTTTGTACACATTTCAGACTTTTTCTCATAAAGTGCTTCATAAATGCAACCATGCATATATAATCCTGACAGAAAGTAGATGTAATTAAATCTCCCAAACAAAGTTTGTGGAGACGTGTTGTTTTTACTCTGTTTCTTATTATTAATATTGTTATTATTACCATTATAATTAGTATGATTTTTATTATTATTCTTTCTTTCATCTTTATGATTTGTTATTTTCTGAATTTCAGCAATGTAATTGGGCTTATGACCAGTCAGGTTAGGCTGGGTCAGGGAATCCCCTGCCAATATTTTTTTGGTAAGGGGGTCGTATGTTTATAATCACTATTTGTCTAAATTCCATTTAATCAAGACAAAAATGATCCTTATATTTTGTTTAGAATAAAATAAATAATGAGCTGAAAGCTCAACTGAGCTATTGTCATGGTGTTTCGCTTGGGAGACTTTTGTGGTCGCTAGACCACACTTCCTTATATTTTTGTTGAAATGATGGTCATTGCAATTTAGTAGCCCTCAGGGTAAAAACAAAATTATTAAGGTTGAATCGCTTAAACTTTTGAATTTTTTTTTCAAAAGAACAATTTAAAACCAGCTCATATTTGACATAGAATATCCTGATGACTTATTCTAGGGAGAGTCATGCAACATCATTTGGTATTATCCCTTGGATCAAAAGTTTTTACATAGCCTTATTTAGGAAAACAGGAAAATAATAGGTTTCTTGAGAAATATAAACCGCAAAAATTAATATTTTATATACAACATCTTTATTAGCTGAGTTGCAAAACTTAGCTTTTAAATGGGTTTTGGGTGGGAGGCGTGTGTCAGGCAGTCGGTGTCAACAATTGGTTTCTGCACTCTTAAAACTCCTGCAACTATTTAAGTATATTAATTAAACTTCACTCACATACTCTCTATGAGCTCAGGGTGTGACCTATTGACTTTGGGATCAAAAGGTTACAGGTCAAAGTCATAGGACCTTAATAACCTCTGGGCTATATATATATATATATATATATATATATATATATATATATATATATATATATATATATATATATATATATATATATATATATATATATATATATATATATATATATATTATATATATATATATATATATATACATATATATATATATATATATATATATATATATATATATATATATATATATATATATATATATATTTCCATTTTCATCCCTATGGATTGTAAAGATGATGGAGTGAGATCAGGCGTCCGGGAGAGTGAGCATCTCCTGCTTGCTAGCAACACCCGTCACATATACCCAGTAGAAAGATGCAAATCGTGTAAATTCCATATGTTTTTATATATGGATAAGTCAAAGTAGGTAACCTTCTAGTATAGAAAGTGTCAAATCTGTGTAAAATGATCGGAGTCGGTCTCAGTCCAGAATATCATTTAAAAGTCTGGATAACGAGATATCATATGGAGTAATGAGTCTCGTAACGACCGTAGAACTTCCTCAGTGACGTTGCTAGTCTAGCACATATATAACCCTGGTTGAGCAGCTTAACTGAAAGTCGCCTAGCCCTCAGAACAAAGTCATTGTAATTTGATTATGCTCTGGAATAACGTATTAACTAAGATATGAATACACCGCATGCGGGCGATGATGGAATGTTGTTACTTATGAAAGGATAGTTTGTGATACCGAAATTGAAATCGTCACGTTTGTCATATAGTGAGGTGTTCAATTGACCATCAATGTCGAAAGACAACATAATATCTAAATACGAAGTAGAATTACTACTTTCTATGGTTTCTTTGACCTCCAGTTCACTTGGATAGACGATGTTAAGGTAATCCACGAATGAAGGATTATTAATTGAAAGGAAGAAAAAAGAGGAGTTACTGGCTCAGTTATATGGCAGAAGTCACCATAGAGCTATACAATACATGAATATAAATAATATACTAGAACATATATCACATTACAAAAATATTTGATTGTAGTGCAATTACGATACCGACTTAGGACGGTCATTTAATTTGACAAAAGCCAAACAAATGGTGTGGTTAACCGGTTTACGGGCCCACCTTCCCACTCACCGTAACAGCAGAACAATCAAAGGACGTACATTTAAAAATGTATAAATAATCCTCCATGTAAAGAACAAGGGTCAACAGGTATCGCATATTGAGAGGTCATAAAAATATAAACACGTAAGGTATTGTAAAATACATAATAGTATAAAAATATATGCGACATCAAAATGATAAACTGTGCTCTGCCAGTCTGAAAGCGAGCTAAGACCCTTGATCTGTAGGAGTCCCGACTAACAGTCAGAGGGGACGAGGTTCAGGACCATGTCTCCTCTGAAAGAGGTTTGGACAAGGCCCGTCATATAGTCCCCACCGCCCTGTTAGTCAGCGTGCAACGTTCAAGTAAAAGTCTGCATAAGGCTGTAGAGGGGCCAAATACAAGACCTATAGTCTTTTTGATGATCTCAATATCATATTGTCTATTTATAAGACGTTTGATTATTTTATTACATGATAAAATAACGTTATCGGAGCCTTTTACTTTCCTTAGTTTATATACGAGATCACCGTAAAAATAAGGATGGGAAATTCCATTGGATACATACTGTTGAAAAGAAATATTTCCAAATTTAGATAGAAGTTCTGAATAAGATCTGAAGAATTTGCCGAATGTTTTTCTTAGCTTGTGATATTTGTAACCCTGAGTTAAAAGTTTAGTAGTAATTTGTAAATTTCGTTTATGAAAGTCCAAAACATCGGTGCAGCCTGTGACAAATCGAACTAATTGAGATATATAGATACCATATGATGGGAGTCGAGGGACATCGCCATCCAAGTAAGGGAAATTTACAATAGGAAATCCAAAATCCTCACGTTTATCATAAATATTAGTATATATTAGGTGGTTGATAATTTTGATGTTTAAATCTAAGAAAGGTGTAGATTTATCTCAAGTATTAGCTTTATTCAATGTGAGCTCTGGTGGATAAATTTCTGATATAAATTGTTCGAATTCAGGGTTGTCGATAACCAAAATATCATCCAGATATCTACAAGTATTATTGAATTTGTCAATGAGGTCAAAACGTTTTGATTTTTGAAGAGAAACCATAAAATCCCTCTCATAACAATAAAGAAATAAATCTGCTATCAGAGGCGCGCAGTTAGTACCCATAGGAATCCCAACTATTTGTTGATATATCTTGCCATCAAATTGCACAAGAATATTATTCATGAGAAAATCTAGTGCTTTACATAATTCCTTGCAAGTCCAGTATTTATATGAAGTATATTGTTTATTGGAAAAGAATACGGAGTTATTGGAAGTACATATGTACGTTTTAGATTCTCTGTGAAAACACCATTGTATAAGAGACAGCAACTTGCTTTTAATCAAATCATGAGGCAGAGATGTATAAAGTGTAGAAAAATCAAATGTAGAAATTTGAGTCGCTTTGAAATTTAGCGAAAGAAGTTTGTCTATAGGAAGTGATCTATATATCTGTAGGTAGAATTGAAGCGAAGAGCCAATTGTTTTTTCCTTGCGAAAGCAAAGACTGAATGAATTCAGCTTCGTATAAGTAAAAGAATATGTCAGCCAGACGCGGGGCACAGTTAGTGTCCATTGGAATGCCGACAATTTGTTGAAAAACCTTTCCTCCAAACACCACAAAAATGTTATCGAGAAGAAATTTCAACATCTGGATTACAGCTATTTCAGTGTATTTATTTTTTGAATCAGAAAGTTTTATGATGGCCTAAAACTATATATTTGAATTTGCGGCTTCCGTTTTTACTAGTAAATGCATTTTGAATAATTTCCGCTAATCTGTCTTTCAATTTCTGATGAGGGATCGTTGTGTAAAGAGTCGAAAAGTCAAAAGACTTGATGAAGTGAATTTTAGTAAAACTTTTTGAATTTAGATGTTCTAACAACTGTGATTTTTTAAGGATCCACATTTGATTAATTCCACTTCTGGAATATACTGTTTAGCAATATCTATGAAGGCCAGATTTAATTTCTGATAATATTTTTGTGAGTAGCATCGATACAGATTTTGTGGAACACTTCGAGGAGACAGCGATAAAGCGGTTTGTAAGGATTTTTGTGCATTTTGGGAATGCAGTACAAATATGGAAGTTCTAAATTTAATTTATTTGTGTCAATACCAAACGTATTGAGGACAGATTTATGATTCTCACGGACTTCCGAAACCGAAAAGTTCGTGAGAGTATAAGCAGGATTTCCTGGAGCTGAATTTAATCCTAATTCTTTCACTAGGCTGTCAAAGTAATATTTCTTACAAGTAAATGTATAATTATTAGACGCTTTATCTGCTGGTGTAATGATATAATGTTCTTGGAGGGAGGTAAGTTCTCTGACAACATCAGGATCTTTAAAAATAGATTTGAATCTGGTGTTTACAGAGCCTTGTAATTTTTTAAAATTTTTGATCTCAGCAGTACTGCAATAGATCTTATCCATTCCGAAAGAGTGTCGACCTGTATTTCCTCTCTTTTTGCCCATCGAGTGGCATATTCCTCGCAGCAGTTCATAATATTCTCAAAATTTTGGCTCCATGTGAATGATCTGGGTTCTCTGTATTTTTGGACGTTTAAGTAAAAGTTCTTTTAATTTAGTGTTTTTAACAATATCGAGATCACCAGTAGTGACATGGCCACAAGAAGAATATACAAAATTAGATGAGAAACATGCACATGGTTGAGGATGGCATGCAGATTTGCTAAGATCAATACACTGTAGAAACCCTTTGTAATTATATATTTTGGATGCAACTGACGGTGTGTAGCTATAGGAAATACATGGCGGATCTTTGTTTTTGAAATATGAAGGTATTTTCTCTAAAACCGACTTATGATTTAAAATTTAGCCAAAATTTAAATAATCAATGCCTTTATTTGCAAATTTAATTTTGATGAAAGGGCGGTTAGATTTTTCCATAGATATATCTGACTTGACGGGACGAAAAAGTATAGCTTTCTATATGGCCATAGTAATGCCATCTAGTCTATACTCTGCAGAGCTTATATCAGTATATATACGGTGTCTGGACGATACGTACAACTGGTGTAATTTTCTGAGTAATAATAGAATAAAGTTTGTACGAATGTGATGAAGGCCCAAAGGTTTATTTATAAATGGCAAAAGAGCATCAAAGGAAATACTATGTATTTCAGGTTTGTTGTATTTGCGTGTACCATGACTTCGATGCCTCCTCTGGGTTTTGTTGAATAAACCGAGTACGTTAACTGATTGACACGCAGGACTAGTTAGGTTACCAATACTACTAATATCGTCATTGCATCCATAGGGCGAAGCAGTGCCGAGACTTCTTATCCAGT